>LZPO01097136.1:436422-447285 GCA_001675575.1 Neotoma lepida | reverse complement strand
GAGTATTTATAATTAATATAAGCTTCTGTGCGGTAATTTGGGAAGTGGCTGCTAAGTATTTGGGAGTTGCTGGCAGGACAGAAATTTCTGCCTAAAATAGTCTATCCTTTGTACAGTATCCTACTCCCGACTTCACCTTAAAAATCTCTGTATTGGCTGGATGTGGTGTCGCATGCCTTTAATCCCAGCACTTGGGAGGCAGAGGCAGGTGGATCTCTGTGAGTTTGAAGCCAGCCTGATCTACAGAGTGAGTTCCAAGACAGCCAAGGCTATACAGTGAAACTCTTATCTTGAAAAAACAAAGTAAATAACATAAGTAAATAAATAAATAATCTGTATTGGAACCTGGGGGATGGCTTGTGAAGTGAGCACGAGGACTGGATTTCGGATCCCCAGAACCCACAAAAATGCTGGGTAGGTTTGGTGACCTACCTGTAATCCCAGCCTTGGAAGGCAGACAAAGGAGATTCCCCCTTGTTTCTTTTTAGCAAGCTGATGACTTCTGGATTTGATTGAGAGTCTGTGCCTCAAAGAATAAGGAGGAAGAGTNAGCAAGAGAGACACACAGGAGAGAAAAGGAAAAAAAACCTCTAATCTATATGATGACTGTTGGAAAAATAAATACATCTTTTATCTCAAAAGTATCCTCATCCTCTGGTTAGCCTAAGCTCTGGGTTAAAAAACATCAAAATGTTTTCCCTCCTTAACACTCAGATGAGTGAGGATTAATTAAAGTACAACAGCCCTGGGTCACATTCACCAGAAGCTTTCTGACTCAGAGCGGTAATATGTCAGCAGCTTTGTTACACATCCTCCTACTTTTTTTTNAAAAAANGATTCATGTATTTATTATATATACAATGTTCTGCCTGCATGTATGCCTGCAGGCCAGAAGAGGGCACCGGATCTCATTACAGGTGGTTGTGAGCCACCATGTGGTTGCTGGAAATTGAACTCAGGACTTCTTGGAAGAGCAGCCAGTCCTCTTAACCTCTGAGCCATCTCTCCAGCCCCAGATCTTCCTACTTTTCCTTGGTGATTGTTTAAGAAAACCTAAAACAAACAAAAATACAAGAAACCACAGCAAACAGAAAAATAAACTGTATTTTAAGTGAAATTAAGAAACACAGTTCTGGGGCTGGAGAGATGACTCAGCAGTTAAGAACACNGACTGTTCTTCCAGAGGTCCTGAGTTCAATTCCCAGCACCCACATGGTGGCTCACAACCACCTAGTCAGAATCCAGCAATTTGCTGATACTATGTTTTTAAGTTTTAAGGTCGGGACTGAGAAGATGGCTCAGTGGGTAAAGTGCTTCCCATGTAAGCATGAAGATCTGGATTAGAATTTCTAGCACCCATGTAAAAGCATCAGTAACCCCAGCATCTGGGGAAGGTAGGGCAAGTGGATACCAGGGGCTAGTTGGCCAGCCAGTGAGCCCCAGGTTCAGTAAGAGACCTGTCTCAAAAAACGAGGAAGAGAGTCATGAAAGACAGCTAACATCACCTTCTGGCATCCACATTTATGTACCGCACAAAGCAGCATCACCCATTCTGTTTTTAGCTAAAAAAAAATCTTTTCAAACCAAATCTTGGCCTCGCTTCACTCCTACAGGTGCCACTGGAGCATGCTGTGGTCTGCAAAGACAAGATCCAAACACCTTCCTTAAAGCTGAAAGGGCCCATTGCCTTACTGCTTGGACAGAGCCCTTTCCTGTTGTAGACATGTCTTATGTCTCTGTAAACACCCTGAAACTTCCTTGCTCATGGCAGTTTGTGTTCATAGGAAGGTAAATGAAAAGAATAAATCGTGTATCCAGGAGATTGCTTGGGGAACCACCTGTAAAGGCCAAGGGGAGGGTCAAGAGGAAGCAGAGAAAGCTTTAGACCAAGGTACAGATTTGATACCTGGGAGAGGAGGAAACAAAATCAGGAAAGAAGAATCTCAGATTATAGCAAAGTGTATAAAGTTTTGTCCAGACTACAAGAATAGCCCTAAGCACTGAGTTGTCAGATGAATTCCTTGACCGATTCAACAGGCTTAAATTTGTCATTAGTTGTTAGCAGCCTTCAGGAGCCTGACTTCAGCACAAATGTGATATATAAGGACTGCAGCTGGACTATCAGTCAGCTGGACCCTGCAACCCCACAAGCCCACATTTATCCAAACTCTGGTACTTCCGTTACAACAACCTACCTGTTGGGGGCATTTATTTGGTTTATGGTTATATAATACTTTTAAAATCTCAGCCTTCCTGGAACCTAGAACACTGATTAGGTATATTAAATTTTCGCCAGTTAGAATTATATAAACTACTACAGACTGAGCAACTTGTATGTGTTGTCCATTTCTTTTTTTTTTTTTAGTTTATTTATTTATTTTTACATTAAAAAGATCTTCCACTCCTTTTACATACCAACCTCAGGTGTTGTCCATTTCTATCCTTTATTGTTTTTGAAAATTTTCTTCTTTGTTTCATTTCTAGTTGGTACCATTCCTGAACAGTTTAGTCAGTGCTGCTGTGGGCATCCTCAGGGCCATGAAGCCAGGAGTAGACACTCCTCAGGTAGGAAAATATATTTTATTATGAGTGGATTTGAGTTATATTTTTCTAGTCTTATTAAAAGAACAGAATTGATATGAAATATTCCNTCTCCTGTGGTGTCTTTTTAGAATTTTTGTCTCATGTTTTTTAATATATCTAGTATCTCCTTGTGATCATAAGATTCCTTTATGATAATTAACCTTAAGAAACCAAGGGACTGGGTATGTAGCTCAGTTGGTAATGTACTTGCCTAGTGTGCACAATGCCTTAGGTTCAGTCCTCAGCACCACATAAAACCATGCCTGTAATTCCAGAACTCTGCAGGATTAGAAGTTCAAGGTCATCCTCGGTTAAATAGCAAGTTAGAGGCCAGCATGGGATCTATGAGACTCTGTCTCAAAAAAAAGGGAGGAGGAAAGGAGAAACTTTAAAAAATATATGTGTGAGTGTTTTTATATATGTTGTCGTATTAGGTAATGCATATTTCTGCAAAGGTACATGTAAATCATACTTTTATAAGTCAGATTTTCTGTGTGGAAATGTAAAGAGTTAAATAATTAAAGAAATCCCATATTAACAATCTCACTCATTTCTGTTTAATTTTTTTAAATTTTCTTTAAAGGAACATTTAAATAAATTTTCCTGATTATGACATTTACCACAAATTTTATCTTTCTATTTATTTAAGTTTATTTTCTATGAAAAATAGGATAATGGGGGCTGGAGAGATGGCTCAGTGGTTAAGAGCACTGGCTGCTCCTCCAGAGGTCCTAAGATGGACTCTGATGCCCTCTTCTCTGGCATGCAGGTGTATATGCAGATAGAGCACTCATATATCAAATACATAAATAATATTTTTTAAAGTAGAATAATGTTCTTAACAATAAATGTCAGGTTTGGAATGAGATCAAGCAGGAATGATCAGTAGCAAAGCTCTAATTGTTTTTGTTTGTTTATTTGTTTTTTATTTTGTTTTGTTTTTTAAAACAGGGTTTTTCTATTTAGTTCAGGCTGTCTTGGAACTCTCACTATATAGACTAGACTGGCCTCTAACTCACAGAGATCTGCCTCCAGAATGCTGGGATTAAAAGCATGCACCACCATGCTTGGCCTCCCATTGGTATTTTTTATGATGTAGTTGTTGGAGGTCTTGTTATTTAATTGGGTTTTTTGTTTGCTTCTTTGAGACAGGGTCTTGTTATATAGTCCTAGGCTGGCTTTGAACTTGAGATCCTCTTGCTTTAGCCTCCCGACTATGGGATTACAAGTGTGCACCACCAAACCTGGCTTTAGTGTCTTTTTTTAGAAGATTATACTTTGGGCACTAGGAATATTTTTGTGTTATTAGTAATAGTTTGGTTTATAAGAAACTCCAGAGAATGTCTTAGTGAAATTTAAGTATTANTGACCTTTGCTGGGCAACAACANGATTTATGCGGGAAAGGGATGCCTGCCTGCCTGTCTCTCTCCATGTCTCAAACAACGTGGGGGGCAAAGACCAACACCTCCACATGCACTCCATGATGCGCTCAAGTGTCCTTGGACACACACATTTACAGACATCGCCTTTTTATTTCCTGTGTTTTATCTCTGCACTTCTCTATGGGTTTTAATGTTGCCTTCTTTTGTTGATAGGTTCTCCAGTGCCACAGACCCAGTCACCACAGTCACTCTTACTGGGTGCTAGACTGCAGAGCGCCCCTACCCTTACTGATATCTATCAGAACAAGCAGAAGCTCAGAAAGCAGCACTCTGACCCCGTGTGTCCATCCCATGCGGGAGCTGGATATAGTCACTCACCTCAGCCTAGTCGGCCTGGCAGCCTTGGAACCTCTCCCACCAAGCACATGGGGTCCTCTCCACGGAGTTCTGACTGGTTCTTTAAAACTCCTTTACCAACCATCATTGGCTCTCCTACTAAGGTATGTTTCTTAAGCCCTTTTATACATATGAACTGTACTTCATGAAAGGATTTCTTGTGAAAATAGTTATAATTGTAGTGAACTATAGGAGTGATTACAGTTCCTACAGTGAACAGTTACTGGGTTGAGTGCTTTCCTTTCAGAAAAGGAAGTTTAGCCTTAAAGATCGTAAAGGAACAGCCCAACATCACACGTGTTATAAATACAAAGCCAGCATTTGAATCCACATCTAAGTCCCAAATCTGTGCTCTTGACCAGTGCACCATATATCCTGTCGATTCTGAACATTTTGTACATCATATTAACTAGCTTATGTGTGTTTCTTTAGACTACAGCTCCTTTCAAAATCCCTAAGACACAAGCATCTTCTAACCTGTTAGCCTTGGTTACTCGTCATGGGCCTGCTGAAAGCCAGTCCAAAGATGGAAATGACCCTCGTGATTGTTCCCATTGCCTCTTAGTACAAGGAAATGAGAAGCAACGATCTGAGCTGCAGAACAAGGCAGTATTTGGCAGGTAAAAGACTATTCCCTCTTTAGCCTTTAACATGAAAACTAATCCATAAATCAAATGTGTTCTGTTGTAAAAGCAATGAGATACATTAGTTTAGTAGGTGGTTTATGCCATGTGATTAACAATATGTNCCATATACATTTGGAATAAGTCAGGAGAAGAGGGTTTATTTGGCTTACACTTCCACATCACTGTTCAACACTGAGGGAAGTTTGGACAGGAACTCAAACAGTGCAGGATCCTACAGACAGGAGCTGATGCAGAGGCCGTGGAGGGGTGCTGCTTACTGGATTGCTCTCCATGGCTAGCTGAGCCTACTTTGTTACAGAACCCAAGACCACCANCCCAGGGATGGTACCACCCATCATATGCTGATCCCTCCCCATTGATCACTAATTGAGAAAATGCCTTATAGCTGGATCTCATGGAGGCATTTCCTCAACTGAGGCTCCTTCCTCTCTGATGACTAGCCTATATCAAGTTGAGACATAAAACCAACCAGTACCAAGCTCTTCCTGAGTTTCTTGAATAAACTGTTTCTTTTATTTTTGTTAGAGAAGTTCATCTATATCCTGAATTATCTTTCATTGTTTTTTTAAAAGGTGCTTTCCTATTATTCATGTCACTGTTCTTTTTAGATCTGTCAGTACTGGGAAGTTATCAGACCAACAAGTAAAGGCACCTTTAGGTGGACACCAGGGCAGCACGGATAGTTTAAATACAGAACGACCAATGGATATAGGTGAGAAAATTTTCTTAATTTGTCAACAGGTAATTGGTTAGTATATGCATGATTTATTACTTTATAATAAAGTGTCACAAGCTTGGTGGCTTAAAACAACACAAATATATATTGTATAGTTGTAGAGGTCATTCCTGTCATCTCATCTTCCTTCTCAGTACCCATCCAAACAAATCTTACTCAGTATCTTGATGAGCAATACACTATGATTAGACGATTTGTGACCAAAATGTTATTGTCAGTAGGATTGTCGTAAGCACAGTGCTCCCAAGCCTTTTTCTTTAATAGCAACTAAATCCCAAAAAGATCCAATCACTAAGGCCCCTGCAACTTTTAGAGTTGCTCCAGGGTTTATACCTATTGACCACTCCTTTCTAGATTATCTGAACTGTTTATCCAAAAAAAATCANCAACAAACAAACAATCAGAAAAACACCAGGGAGATTCCATGCCCTTACCCCAGGCTTGTTTACAATTAAAATTTCTGGAATATATTCTAGAAACACCTAAGTATTATATACACCCAAATTTTGCAATCTATCATAACCTTCTTGTTTTCTCTGGGTTTTTTGTTTCTTTGAGACAAGGTCTCCCTTCATAGCCCTGGCTGTCCTGGAACTTACTGTATAGATGAAGCTGGCCTAGAACTCAGAGATCCGCTTGCCTTTGCCTCTTGAATGTACTATGCCCAGCTCTCTATTGTCTTTATTGCATCCNAAAATATATCTGGGCCAACAAATTACCTGCTTGGATTTGTTTTCTTTTGGGGGGGGGGTTGAAACAGGGTTTCTCTGTGTAGCTTTGGAGTCTGTCCTGGAACTCACTCTGTAGACCAGGCTAGCCTCAAACTCAGAGAAATCCACATGCCTTTGCCTCCCAAGTGCCAGGACTAAAGGCATGCACCACCACTGCCTGGCTATTTTCTTATTTACCATTTCTGATTGTCTTATTTACCATTTGAGTTTCCATCTAATGTTATTTTCTTACTCAAATACAGCTTTGTTCCCATCTTCATTCCTTGTGTTATTAGCTAATAAATTACATTTTTTTTATGTTACAGGCCCAACAACAGAATTATATGTTATTCTTTTTTTAGATTTATTTATTTTGTTTTATATGTATGAATGTTTGGCCTTCATGTATGTATGTGCACCATGTGTGTGCATGTTGTACATGGGCTACAAATGGTCACCATGTGATTGGAAACCAAACCCAGGTTCTCTGCAAGAGCAACAAGTGCTCTTAACTGCTGAGCCATCTCTCTAGCTCCATGCATGTTATTCTTGCACACTTTTCAAATCATTTGAGAAAGGAGAAGGAGGATGTAGTGGTATTCTTGAATAATTACATATTTCCCTTTATCTAACGCGCTTTTATTTCCCCCTCACTTATGTGGATTACCTTCTGGAGCTAGTTACTAATGGCTTAAAGAACTTTCCTTGGTATTTCTTGTCAGAATACCAAGTCTGCAAATTCTCTTAACTTTTTGTTTATTTAGGAGCATTTTTTTAAATCTTTTTTAAAAAAAAATCTGTGCCAGGGAGTGGTGGTGCATGCCTTTAATCCCAGCACTCAGGAGGCAGAGGCAAGCAAATCTCTGAGTTCTAGACTGGCCTGGTCTACAAAAGGAGTTCCAGGACAGCCAGGGCTACACAGACAAACCCTGTCTCGAAAAACAAACAAACAACATAAAAAAATCTGTGTTTTTATTCATGTTTGTGTGTGAGAGTGGAGGCATCATGTAACATTGTGTGTGTGGAGGTCAGAAGACACTCAGTGCCATTCTTCACCTCTCCGTGTTTGAGATGGTCTCGTTCAGTGCTGTCTATGCTAGGCTGGCTGGGATTCTCCTGATTCCACCTCCCGCTCACTGTAGGAGCACTGGGATGCCAGGCATGCTCAGCTTCAAGTGAGTCCTAAGGAGCCAAACTCAGGATAGTATAGAAGTGCTTTGCCCACTGAACCATCTCTCCAGTCATCTCTATCAGGTCAAAGATTACTCCTTTTTTTATTCTTATGCAGATGAGGCTATAGCCCAGTTCTTGGATTCATTTCTGAAGAATTTTCTAGATAAAGATTCCTTTTTTTTTTAAATAACATAATTCTTTATTGAGTCTTTGGGAATTTCACATCATGTACCCCAATCCCGCTCACCTCCCAGTCCCTCCATATCTGACCCTCACCCCTGCAGCACCTCCCAAAAGAAACCACCTCCAAAAAATTAATTGAAACAACAACCAAAAAAAACCCACCNTGCTCCTCNGTCTTTCCCACCTCTCCAACACCTCTTCATTCGTCCTAGTGACATTGGAAGCTGCAGTGTGTTGTGCAGTATGCCCTTTTGTCCAATCAGTACCACCCACAAATGTTCACTGCAGTGAGTCATTGGTCTGATTCAAGGCCTCTGGCTTCTGGCACCATCATCACTGGACCCTCACCGAACTCCTCTCAGATATACTGCTCTTGCCCTAAGTCATAGAGATCCTGCGGTTAACATTCCACAGAATGAGTGCTCCAAGGGGTCCTAGATGGGGTAGATATTAGGGTGGGCCAACCCAAGGCCCAGGATGTGGGCCTGGGTGGTAGCTGAGCTGGTCAGTGCAGGCCTCTGGGACTGCCCCCCTCAGGAGGAGCCAGCTCTTCCCTGGTGGGCAAGGCCACATATGCTGCAGTGTCCAGCAAGGGCAGGGCCAGTCATCCCAGGGCCAGGGAAGGGCAGGGTTGGCTCAGCACAGCCCCCGCCCCCGCAGCTACATGGGCCACAGACATCAACATAGATCCCAGCTGCAGCAGGACCACGAACCCAGACATGGCCCTGGGTGGCAGCACAGGCCACTCAGATGGGCATGGCCCCAGCAGTAGCACAGCCCTTGGGACACCAGTATGGCTACAGGTTGCATCCCAGACCTCAAGCATCTTGTGCCCTTTGGTGGCAACATGGGCCACAGACATCAACACAGACCCTGGTTGCTGTAGGACCACAGAGCCAGACNTGGTCCTTGGCAGTAGCGTGGGCCTGGATGTCACCATGGCCCCAGGTGGCAGCACAGCCCTGGACACCATCATAGCCCCAGGTGATGGCCCAGACCCCTGGCATCAGCATGGCCTTCAGAATGGCAACAGGAGCCACTGATAACACCATAGTCCCTGGCTGCAGAAGGGCTACAGACCCAGACATGGCCCTCAGCTGCAGCCTGGGTCCAGGCATCACCATAGCACCTTGTGGCAGTGCAGACTACTCAGATCTATGTGGCCTTGGCTGTAGCATGACACTCAGACACCAATATGGCCTCAGGTGGTGGTCCAGACCCTGAGGATTTACATAGCCGTTGGTGATAATAGGGGCCACAGACATCAAAACCAGACCCTGGCTCTGGCAGGGACACAGATGGCCCCACACCACAGCCTGGACCTGGCTGTCACCATGGCTCCAGGTAGCAGCATGGACCACCAAGATCAGTGTGGCTCCTCAACCCCGACATGGACTGAGATTGCCAACCAGCCAAGCTTCNGCACAGCCCTCGGTGGTGACAGGAGCCACGGATATCAACTCAGACCCTGGCTGCTACAGAGCCACGGACCCAGACATGGCCCTAGGTAGCAGCCCCAGCCCAGACGTCACCCTGGCCCAGGTTGGCAAGCAGGCTACCCACACTTCTGTTCCTCNCCACCCTCACTTCTTGAGTTCTGCCTCTTTCCACAGCACATGAACTGCTCTGCCGCTTTCTCTGTCTACCATATATTTGCTCATCATAATGGCACCTACCTGCCTGGTGCTGTGAGGCACTGGGTGGGTCTGTGGATGTCTTCAGCTAGCCTGGTCTAGATAAATATTCTTAGTTGGCAGCTTGCTATTTCAGCACTTTACACTATCCCACTGTCCTGGGCCTTCCACCGTTTCTGATTACAAGTTAACCATAACTTTTATTTGGGTTAATTTTGATATGACAAGTTTTTTTTTTGTGTGTGTGTGTGTGTGTGTGTATGTGTGTGTGTGTGTGTGTGTGTGTTGCTGAGAATTAAATCTATAGGCATGTTGTACCACTGAACTATATTTACAGCCCCTTAGGTTAACTTCTTAAGTGAAATTTGGGTAGCTTTTTTGTCATCATTCATTGGTTATATTTTCTATTTCTTTCTCTCTTTTTNTATTCCATGTGATTATTTGTCTTTCTTTCTCTGAAGCTATGTTCATCGTACAATTAACCCTTAAACAATATATATTTGAACTTTGTGGATCCACTTATGAGGATTTTGACAGGAGATTTATAATGATTTGAAAAAATTGACATACCCATGTTAGTTTAAAAAATAACAAAAAGTACAAGAAAAAGGTTTTTCATGAATACGTATTTTATATAAGAATTTTAGAATTTATTACCATAAACTATATACATCTATTATCAAAAGTTAAAATNTATTAAAACTTAAATACTAAAAAGCAAACATGGAGCCACTCAGTTAAAAGAATTGTAAATAAAGCATAACTGCATAAAATTAGCTAGTGCCCGTAGTGCNGCTGCAATATCTCACAGCTGTCTCTTGTTGCTATTGTGCTGAGGCTGAATGCCACAATTATCTGCTGAAAATTCCTTGTTCCTCTAACGAACAGTTTTTTCTCTATTAAATTGTGTATCACGGTGCTAAGAATACTCTCTGGAGAAAGGACAGCCTCTTCAGGTGCTGGGCCTCTCTTTCTCATCATATGTGAAAAGTCAACTCAGAATGGATCCAGGTCTAAATTAAACACTTTAGGCATTGTATAGGCAAAGAAGTTTTTGGATAGGACCCCAGAACAGTTCAGGAATTGTATCAAACTAAGATACTTCTCCACAGCAAAAGAAACTTAAGATTTGAATCTGAAATATCGTCTAGAGATCCATAATTTGAATCCTTAACTAACCAGATGGTGGTTCTGTTGGGGAAGTTCTGGAGACTTTGGGAGGTGGGCATGCCTGTAGGATATGAATTACTGGATGCAGCTTCTTGGAGGATGTATTATGCCTTGCTCCTTCCTGTCTTGCTCTATCCTTCCTGATCCTTGGTGATATGAACAGCCCCTGTCACATGGCCCCAGCCCCATGAACTGATCTGCTTTGCTAAAGCAGCTGTAAGTGCTCATTACACAACTGTCGTGTAGGG
>LZPO01097136.1:377589-400878 GCA_001675575.1 Neotoma lepida | reverse complement strand
CCCCCCCCCCAAGAGCTAGCTAAGCTGAGTAAACCAGGGAAGACAGGAAGAGGAAAGAAGGATGTGTGGACTAGGCTGGTCATAGCTTCCACCCAGTCTGGCACTCACTGTGAAAGGAGGTCTCTTAACCCAGAGAGGATGATGACCTTTAGGCTAGGCCCTGTTCTTGTCCTGCTGTCTGTCACTTGGGGACCACTTATGTTTTCTACAACATTATTATCTAGTCAGCATTGTTGCAGTTGAGAAGGAACATGACAAGGCAGACCATTTATTTATTTGTTTGTTTGTTTGTTTGTTTGTTGAGGCAGAGTTTTTATGTAGTCCCTGTTGTCCTAGAACTCGCTCTGTAGACCAGGCTGGTCTTGAACTCACTGAGACCTCTGCCTCCCAAGTGCTAAGATTAAAGGTGTGTCCTGCCATGCCCAGTGGGTCTTTTAATTATTATTGTTATTCAATTTTTATCTATGTCTGTACCATATGCTTGCCTGGTGCTCAGAGGCCAGATGAGGGTGTTGGATCCCCAGAACTGGAGTTACAGTTGTGAGCCGTTGTGTGGGTACTAGGAATTGAACCTAGGTCCTCTGAAGAACAGCCCGTGCACTTAAGCACAGAACCACCACCAGCACCAACAGGATGAATTATAGATGTGATACAGAGCAGCCTCAGGGTGGGGTGTGGGGAGCAGGTGTTACAGAGGGGTCTGGGCCATTTATTCTTTGTTTAAGGATCAGCTAGTCCATGTCCTTGCTAATGGCTCTGCCATTTTTCTGTGTTAATCCAGGAGGAATTTTGTTGTCAGAGAATAACAGGAGGTTGTCCATAATTGACTTTAAGCAGCAAACAGTAAAACACTGAGCTCTTCAGCTCCGCCTTTCTTGTAAGTTTATCATTTATTCCCAGTGGGTATGAAAAGTAATGAAGTTGTGTGGTGCCATTTGCAGTCTTAACTCCAAGGGTTGTACTTGTCCCTAGTATATCTCCCTTAAGATAAAAGCCACCATTATGGTGGCAGCTATTTTCCTTCTGCTGAAGTCATTTGTTTAAAAACAAAATCTTCTCAGGTGTGTTTTATACATGGTGATACTTTATCTGTCCTCTTTTCTTCTAGGCTCTGAGAAGTGGAAAACCAAGAAGGCTTTGATGTTTTGTGTGGCGCCTCCTGAATTAGAAACCAAGATGAACGTAACCAAAGGAGGTCTGGTGTTGTTTTCAGCAAATTCCAATTCATCGTGTATGGAGCTTTCAAGGAAAATAGCTGAGTGAGTTCCAGTATTACCAGTCGAATCCGTATGCACTATGTGATATTTTAAATATGATAATCGATGGTAGTCTGATTATCAAGGTCAAAAGCATAGCTAACCTGCATATCATCTGAATATACTCAGGGCTACTGTAGGTGAGTGACCATAACTCCCAGGAGTGTGGTAGGCATCACTGTAGATAAAGTATTGGAGTCTAGCAAACAGGGATGTGTACAGTATATGAGAATAGTTACAGCTTATAGTTTAGTGTAATTTTTAGAAACTGATTAAACACATACCAAATCCCTGCTATACATAAAACCTCGATCTGGATGTTGTGAGTTAACCATGAGCAGGCCAATCAAAAGCTTTCTTTTCATGTAATTTACATTTTAGTATGGGAGCCAAACAAGCAAGCTACGACAACCAACTAGGTAATTTCAGGTGTTAACAAATGCCAGGAAGAAGGCAGTGAGGGCATACAGATGGGGTAGAATAGTCTACCTTAGCTTAGGTGCTCAGGTACCTTTTAAACCTAGGGATATCTAGGAATTGAGAGACCCAAGTAAACCAACAGATGAAGGTTGGGGCGGAACTCACCCCTTTATGCAGAGAGAGCAACAGATTCCAAGGCCTGTGGCATGTAGGATGTTTGGTGCCTGTGGGGAACGTGGGCTATGGGGCGCAATGCACTAGGAAGATGGCCTGTGAAGCAGGAGAGCCAGATTGCATAGGCCATGGGTGGTCATGGGGTGAGGTCAGGGGTAGGCAACAAACAGATATGATATAATATTTACTTTATTTCATAATTAGAATAACTTTTACTTTTGTCAACTTATAAGTCATCTTTAATAGTAAAGATGTTGGGTCTATTCTGTTGCCTTCTCAGCTTTTCCCCCTTTCTCTTCTCTAGGCGGCTGGGGGTGGAGATGGGCAAAGTGCAGGTTTACCAGGAACCTAACAGAGGTGAGCTTCCTTGGACATCTGTATTGTGGATCTTCTTGCAGAATGTGGTCTAATGGGTCATCAAGTAATCCTTGACTGCCAGACAGTTAGATTCAGTTATCCATTTAGTTCTGAAAGCAGGAAATCAGGCAGGCAAGGTGGGGGATGTGATTATTATTCCTTACTACTACCATATAGAAACATCCCTGGTGCAAATCACATGTAGGATTTGAATGATGGTTCTTAGGTCTCATTCAATAAATACTGCATAAGTATGTAACTAGCTGGTCAGCTAGATGAAAATGTTAGTTACTTGTTGGTTGAGGTTATTTTGCTGTAGGTAACGTGATTAAGTACTGTGTGCCTATACTTTTAGTTTGTAGATATGTGGGCATGTGCAGGATTACATATACACCCATGCTCATATGTCTGCATTATCAAACCCAGGACCTTATGCATGCCTACCTACTGAGCTGTACCTCTGACCCCAACTGGTTATTTATCTCCTCTAAGGCCAAGGGTTAATGCCTGAAAGTGTTGCTAGGAAATAGTTGCAAGAAATATTATGTAATCTTTGGCATTTCTTTAGAATGGTGGGAATTCTTAGTGAAATTATTCTAGCAGGGGTAGTGGACAGCTTATAAGGACATGAGGATCTTACTCCTTATCCTTGGCCAGTAATAAATGGGATAATCTCTGTACTTGCCATAATCTTTTGACACACAGTAGGTGCTCAGTAAACACTCATTCTCTCTGTGTTTTTACTACAGGATTTTGTCTGGTATTTAAACCTCAAAAAGCTCTTTCTCCCCAGTACTGCTGCTGCTCCTCTAGTTTTCCTGAGATGGTGGCTACAGGACAGAGCATGATTGAAATCCGGGGAGGTTCTCTTCAGGGAGACTGGATGAGGGAGAGCTGTGGGAGGGGGGGGCTATGGGACAGGGCAACTTGATCCACTCCCAGGCTTAGGAGTTATGGGATGGACATTCTTGGTTTATGGAANGGAAACTAACTTCTGTACTCCTCACTGTTCCTAGATACTGAAAACCTGTGTCAGGGATAGATATGAGGTCCCACAAGTAGCAGGATTTAGATCCAGATTTCTTGACTCTAAGGCTCATTTGTAGCATCATACCACATTCTTTTGTAAGCACACACATTTTTTTCTAACGATTTTGTTAGTTTTAAATCAATGCCTTACTATGTAGCCCAAGCTGGCCTTGAACTCATCATGTAGCCCAGGTTAGCTTCAGATTTGAGATCCTCCTGCCTTAGCCTNCTGAATGCAGGTATTACAAGTGGGCATCACCACACCCGTTTTTTGTTTTATTTTGCTTTTTCCAGTGTTACTGAGATGGAGCACAGAGCCTTGAGCAAAGCATTCTACCACTGAGCTACAACTCCAGCTTGCCAACATTTTTAATGAAAACTTTCAAACATATGAGATAATTGAAAAAAAACAGGACTGTGACNGGCCAATTGATGTCTACCACGTAACTTTGATGTTTTGCTATCTGAATATGTTACTTAATCCCTAGATACCTGGCCACGTTGCCTACATATAAGTTCTTGCACATAAGTAGGATTTTTTTGTCACATTTCAAGACATTAGCTATGATTATGATTTTTGTTGTTATTGTTGCTAGTTTTATATGATTCCTAGCTTCAAGTGATTGGATTTTTTCATGTTTAAAAATTTTTTATTTGTTTTTGTTTGTTGATGTTTTATAAACCAGGGTTTTACTTTGTGGCCCAGGCTAGCTTCCAACTCTTGTATCCTCCTGTCTTAGCCCCTTGAGTGTTGGAATTCTAGGCAAGCACCANTATGCCCAGAGGGTGATGTGGTTTCTTTTGATATAGAGCCGGACCACACCTTGCCTTTTTTCCTACCCCTGTGGAGTGTTCAGTCCTGGATTTGTTTCTTGTTGCTAACAACAGGTGTTTTAAGAGCAGGGATATTCCCTGGTCCTCTTTTATCCTACAGTGGTACTACATTTATGCCTCAGTTCTCAGTTGATGTAAGCTGGATGACTGAGTCCATCATTTCTTGGCAGGGACTGTCCTCAGTGTGACATAGTAGACACTGCTTCCATGTGAGGGGAGAAGCCTAGATTTGATTTAAAAGTATGGCTAATGGCGATAGCTACGCTTAATGTCAGTGAATTTTGTTGTTTGGTAGTAGTCCCAGTTTCTGTATTTTATTAGGTTGGAAATTAATGCAGACTTGGTGTATGTCTTAAAAATTTGAACTATATCTTTCCCTCCTTTTCCCTTTAGAAACAAGAGTCCAAATCCAAGAGTCCGTGAGAGGAAAAGATGTATTTATCATCCAGACCATCTCAAAGTAAGTGGTTTCTCACTGCCCCTTGAGTGTTCCTGTTAGAGTCTAAAGACCTGGCCACACAGGAAAAGATAGTTTTAAAACTGATGTGCTTTTGCTAGTCTTTTTGTTTTGTTTTGTTTTGTTTTGTTTTGCTTTATTTTCTATTAGTGTCTTGCCTGCATGTTTATCTGTGCTCTATATGTGTGCCAAGTACCTGCAGAGGTCAGAAAAAGGCATCAGATCCCCTGGGACTGGAGTTAAAGCTGGTCGTGAGCTTCAATTTGGCAGCCTCCAAATCCAGTGGAACCTGAGCCAGGGAGCAGGACCACATACTCATGGACACTAGGAGAGCTGTGCTCTTCACCAGTGAGCCATCTCTGCAGCCCCCTTTGGCTCGTTTTTCTAGTGAAACTGCTGACTTTTTTACCCTCTCTCCCTCGATCCCTTCTTCGTTTTGTTTTAAACTTTTGCCTTGTTTCCAGGCCAACCACAGACTCTTGTTCTCCAGAGATCTCTCTGCCTCAGTCTTCCCAGGCAAATAGCACTCTGGATTCGTTTGTTTGGGGGTTTGTTGTTGTTTGTTTTGACAGCGTCTTATGTATCCCTGGCCTCAAACTTGCTGTTTCACCAAGAATGACATGGCTGATCCTCCTGTCTCCACTTTGTGGGTTCTGAGACTACAGGCATGTGCCTCTATGCTCTATGCTCTGTTTTATGCAGTTCTGAGGATTCAACCCAGGGCTTTGTGCACACTAGGCAAGCACTCTACCAACTGAGCTGCATCTCCTTTCATTGTTTTGTTTTCTTAGATTTTTTTTTTATTTTTATGTGTGTGAATATTTTGTGTGCATATGTGTAAATGTACTGCATATAGTCCTGGTACGTGTGGAAACCAAAAGAGGTTCTTGAATCCCTGGAACTGGAGTTAGGGACAGTTCTTAGCCATCTCTTTTATATTTTTTTTTAAAGATTTATGTATTTAATTTTACTTGTGTGAATATTTTGCCTGTGTGTATGTACGTGTATGTATTCCACTGGTGTGCATGGCTTACAGAGGCCAGAAGAGAGTGTTGGGTCCCCTAGAACTGGAATTACAGATGGTTTATGCAATCACATGGGTGCTGGGAACTGATCCCAGATCTTCTGCAAGAGTAGCAAGTGGTCTTAAGCGCTAAGCCGACTTCCCAGCCTCTCTTCTGTATTCTTGATGAGAGGATAGCCCAGGAGGAGAGGCTCTTAACAATAGAACCTGTTCAGTTTTTCTAGCAATAAGAATCAAGGTGACCGGACATGGTGGTGCACGCCTATAATCCTAGCTCTTGGAAGGCAGAGGCAGGCGGATCTCTGGAAGTCATAGGCCATCCTGGTCTACAAAGCGAGTTCCCAGACAGCCGTGGCGGGTACACAGAGAAACCCTGTCTTGAAAAACTAAAAAGAAAAAAAGGGGGAAAAAAAAAGGAAAGAATCAAGTTGGCACTTAGTTTCTGTGACAGGACTGTTACCAGCTCTTCGTCAGTGCTGATTCTTCTAACCAAATCTTTCCCTCTCCACGTGCTCCGTTGAGTTCTCAGTCTTAACTAGGTTGCAGAAAACCTGCTCCTCAGGATCTTCTTTCTGAGATGCCAAGAAACAGACTGAGGATTTGATAGTGTCACATTCAGCTGCTGCCGCCGTGTGTTAGTTGGTGTAACTTGCTGATGGATTAATAGCAGAAGTAGGGCTCAGACTCAGAGCCTCCTATTGTTGGGCAAGCACTGTACACTAAGTTGTACTGTGCCCCTTGCTTCATTTTAGCACAGACTAGTGTAAGCTACTAAAAACCTGACAGACTTTAAATGAAGGAGATTCTGCCTAGTAACTGACATTGTCCTGTCATCCACTTGCTTATCTGAGTTAGCAGTGGTGTTTGGTTCTCCTCATTGTTGGCCTCAGGGTGACTGCGTGTTGTAGTTCCCCTGCTTACTGTTCCTCACAGAATGCTTTTCTAATTCATCTGGGATTGGGTTTGTTCAATAGTAATAGAGCCTTCTCATCCAAATGTTGGCATTCAATTAGTAATAATATTTGTTGAATATTTTCAATAATTGGGGTCTTGTTACATGTGTAAAGTGCTTCCATGCTCAGAACAGTTGATGATCTAATGAGGGAAGACAAACAGAGAGCATGATAAACCAAACAAGGTAATACATGCCTGTAAGCCCAGCACCGGAGGCTAAGGCAAGGGGGATCATTAGTTCCAGAGTAGCATCATATACAAAGGGTATTTGTCCTGCAGCCCATAGGTTGTATGCATCTGTGGCCCAACCCGTTTGTAGACGTCAGTATCATGTCACAGTGCCAAAAGGTTGACAATCCCTGCATAGTGAGACCAAACCAGAATTGGATAGATTATCATGTAGACTGTAAAATAGTAAGTGCTATGTGACATTAACATGAGATAGGGAGTACTAAGACTATAACTCACTGGTAGAGGAGTTGTCTTGCATTTAAGAGCCCCTAAGTTCAGTCCTCAACATTGCCAAAAGTTAAAGAAAAAATGATGGGGGAGAGTTGGGATGATGGTAGTGAGAAGGCAGAAAAGAGACAGGGCAGGCCCCAGTGAAGAGGAGAGCAGTGGGTGTCTGAGAAGGCATGTGGAGCAAGTGTCAAGGTGAAGAGTGTGAGGGAGGATCATAGAGGGGCCTGGGAGACACTGTGCAGCCCTTAGTACTGGGCCCTGGCTGTGGGTGGAGTGGGAACTGTTTCAGGGCCTTGAGCCTTCGCACTGACTTCCACTTTAAAGACAAGCTGCTCTGTTTGGAGTGTGTAAAGTGAGGGCTTCAGGGGAAGCAGCAGCAGGCCACTGTCACCCAGTAGGGTAGTAGTGGAGTGGTAAAGTACAAAGCCATGTGAAAAGAGGAATCTAGCCACCTCGAACTCTGTCCAGAGTAGTAGCCTGAGGAACAGTGGCCAGTGAGGTATTGGCACAGGTTTCCTGATGATGCAGGCATTTGCAGGGAAGAACAGTTCCTTTAGTATGGGTTAGATTTTCACATTCAGATGGCAGCGCCTAGCACCAGCTAGTCAGATTGCTCTACAGAGCTGAGAGATGAAGGGTGACAGCAGGAGGGTGTGGGAACCAAGGAAAGGATCACAGGAAGCAGAAATAGTGTCTTAGCTTGATTTCTATTGCTGTGAAGAGACACCATGACCACAGCAACTCTTCTAAAGGAACACATTTAATTGGGACTGGCTTACAGTTTCAGAGCTTTAGTCCATTATCATCATGGCTCAGGAAGCACAGTGGCATGCAGGCAGGCATGGTGCTGGAGAAGGAGAAGGAGCTGAGAGTTCTACATCTGGATCTTCAGGCTGCAGGAGAGACTAAGACCTCAAAGCCCACTCCCTGTGACACGCTTCCTCCAACAGTGCCACACCTACTCCAACTAGGCCACACCTCCCAATAGTGCTAGTCCCTATGAGCCTATGGGACCATTTTCATTCAAATTACCACAAGGAGGCAGAGGGGCATTGTGTGTCTACTGTAGGCACAAGTGAGCAGCTGCCTTAGAGGCAGCAGAAAGGCTGAGAAAGAGAGACTAATTAGCCAGTGGATTTAGCCAAATGTCGGAGGCTTTTGATGAAAGTTGGGGAGCTGTTTTGGACACTAAAGCTTCTTTGGTGTGTGCATGGGAGAAAAAGAGTGGAGAGTAGGTGAGTGAGACTGTAGATGTCTCTCTTGAGGAGGAGGGACGAAAGATGGTGGCACTGGTTCTCTACAGAGCATGTTGGGAGGGATGGCCACTAGAGTATAACTTTAAAGTGATGTCGAAAGTTCCTCTGTGCTGCCCAGTACCTGAGTGCATGTGGTATGGAAAGCTATCTTCTGATAGTCTCTTTCAGTGAGAAAGTGGAGCTCTTCAAGAAGAGGGATTTGTCCTTTTTGTGTCTGATGCTTTAGGTCTTTTATTATAGTCATAAGTAACATACTAAGTGCCTGACACTGTCCACGGGTTTCAGGGATGTGAACACCACCATCATGGAGCTCCTGATCATGGTGTATGCATGTAAGACCTCGTGTGCCAAGAGTATCATCGGTGTGATCCCCTACTTTCCTTATAGCAAGCAGTGCAAGATGAGAAAAAGGGGCTCCATTGTCTCAAAATTGCTGGCTTCCATGATGTGCAAAGCTGGTAAGAATGACAGGTTGATTTTATTTGTTTGTTTGTTTGTTTGAGACAGAGTCTCTTCATGTAATCCTGACTGTCCTGGAACTCACTATGTAGACCAGGCTGGCCTCGAACTCAGAGATTTGCCTGTTTCTACCTCCAGAGGAGGAGACTAAAGATGTGTACCACCATGGCAGATTTATTTTTTACCTTAGAAATTTCAAAGCATTCTCTTGACTAGAGTTCTGAACAGAGTACAAACAGTGAAACAGCTTTTAAAGACAGACAGTTTATACAGTGGACCTCCCTTTCCCCAGGAGAGGTGTGCTGGCCCTGCAGTACTGCACTTGTATATTTCACATCCCAGCTGAATGGCATGTATAGCACCAGTACCCTGTCCTGGGGGAAGAGAAGGACATCACAAGACTGGTCACATTATTCCTGGTGACATGAGGTTTAAAATTATCAATTGTTTCTTTCTGGAACTTCTCATTAAGTTTTTTGAACCATGGGTATCTGAAATCATGAACAGCACACCACAGGTAAACTGGGGTCTGGTTTAATTAGAAAACTGCAGAGAATTCTGCTTCCAACTTCCTAAGGCACAGAAGTAATGAGAACAAGTTCTATTTCATTTTTTTTCCTGAATTACTTGTTTAACATTTGTGTTGGCATGACAGTTTCAGTCATATTCAAGTTTTGAAAGGGGAAAAGGCTGTCATCTCTTCAGCCCTTGGTAGTTCTAGAATATCTGTTGTCCATCTGCATGACTTTTGAGAACTGTCTGTTCGGTTCATTAGCCTACTGTTTGATTGGCAGCTTAGAGGCTTGGTTTCTTGGGATTTTGGTTTTTTGTTTGGGGTTTTTTGGTGTTTAATTTGTACATTTCTTTATATTCTAGATAACACCTTCCCTGTCCAACATGTAGCTGGCAAAGATTTTCTCCTGTTCTATAGGTTATCTGTTTATTCCATTGCCTAAGTATTTTATATTTGTAAATACTTACATAGTTCTCATTGTATGTGTCAGACTTCTGTGCCTGTATGTTCTTGTATGTGAGTGTATATGATTATAGCAGGTACAGATCACAGAAATTTGTGCAAACAAAGAAATGAACCCTCCCCAGGCCTCTGCTTCTTAGACTTATTATAGAATATGTTTTCCAGTGTAGCTTTGCAAAGAAGGCAAAAACAAAACACAGCTTTAAAAAAAAAATGTAAACTCCAGCAACCTCAGCCATGTGGAGCCTGTATCTCTGCTGTGACAAGTACCTGACAGAAGCCACTTAAGGAAGGTACAGGCCATCACAGCATACAAGTTCAAGTAGCTGGACCTTGATGCAACATGTCATAGTCATACTGTGCATGCAGTCAGGAAGGAAAGTGATGAGTGCTGGACTCGGCTAGCTTCCTCCTTATGCAGCCCCAGACACCAGCCCAGAGTATGGTATCACCCATATTTAGTGAGTCTTCTTGCCTCGGTGTAATCAAAATAATCCTCACAGGCATGCCAGAGGCTAATCCCTCACTTGTGTGTCTCCATGGCTTATCTCCCTGGTGATTGTAAATCCTATCAAGTTGACAGTATTAACCACTGACACAGTGTGGGTGAAGGCACCTGGTCTTGGTATCTCATATTGGGTTTTGTCATTCCTGCTAAGGAAACTTCTGGGAGATGCCATCTGCTGTGACAGCACTTTCAGAAACACTTCTTTGTTATGATTCCAGTTTTAGCATATGTGCTGTCAAAGCAAGCACTGCCTCTTTGTTATTATGTCTATTTAAGGACTTATTTTTATTTATGTGTATGTGTACATATATGTAGGCTTCTAGAGGCCAGAAGAGGACCTCAGCCTCTGGAACTGGAATTGCAGGTGGTTGTTAAGTCTGCTGACATGTATGCTGGGAACCAAACTCATATCCTCTGCAAGAATTACTTGCTGAGCGTCTCTCCGGCCACTACCTCTGTACTTAAATGGAAGTGAAAATCATGTATCTCGCATTACTAAAATTATGAGCCGTGGAGGTGCCAGATTTTCATGTAGGAGAGTGTTTGCTCAGTCATTGTTATAGTATTATGGTACCGTTGACATGTTTAACTTGCTTATATTTGAAGGTCTAACTCATCTCATCACTATGGATTTACACCAGAAGGAAATACAGGGCTTCTTCAATATTCCAGTGGATAATTTAAGAGCCTCCCCCTTCCTCTTACAGTACATTCAAGAAGAGGTGAGCTAGATCTAATTTTTTATGTTAATATTCTGGGATGGTATAATTCTGTTCTCTGGGTTTTTCCTAAAGGACCAAAACTTTATGTATTCTGCCTAAAGAGCTATTATACTTCCTAAGTGCAAGTCTCTAAAATTTCATATCTGTATTTTTTCCACTCAGCTCTTTTTTTTAGTCAAATTTTTATGTCTATGGCTGTTTTGCTTGCATGTATCTGTGTGCACCATGTAGATGCCTGGTGCCCATCGAGGCCAGAAGAGGGCGCCAGATCCCCTAGATTTGGAATTCCAGATGATTATGAGCCACCATGTGGTGCTGGGAATTGAATCCAAGTCCTCCAGAAGAACAGCCGGTGTGCTTCCCTGCTGAGCCATCTCTTCTTCCCCTCACCCTCCTTGTATTTATTGGCTTATGAGTTCCACATTGCTGACTCTTTCATCCAGTTTTCATAGTTCTCACCCATTATGCTGGCCTTTCCCCCGTCCTGGCATCTCATTTCATCAGTCCCCTTTTGTTAATTTCTGAAGGAAAACTCAGTCTCTTTAAAATAGTATCTGGCTGGGTGGTGGTGGCGCACGCCTTTAATCCTAGCACTCAGGAGGCAGACACAGACGGATCCCTGTGAGTTCGAGGCCAGACTAGTCTACAGAGTGAGTTCCAGGACAGCCAAAGCTACACAGAGAAACCCTGTCTCGAAAAACCAAAAAAAAAAAAAAAAAAAAAAAAAAAAAATGGTATCTGTTTTTCTTGCTCTGACCCTTTGGATCACACAGAGGCAGATTCTGTCCCATGATCTTGCCCAAACCTTTCCAGAATTTGTTTAATCTTATGAATATGTGTGATCTGCTAATTCAGAAGCCTTTTACATTTTTGGTTCATTCTGTACTTTGGTGTTTTGCTTTAGGAGCTGTTGTTAGTACATGCAATGTTTCTCTGTAGCAGCTTTTCCAGAGAGCTTCGTTTCTTGGTGCTGCGTTTGAAGGCAGCACTTTGGGTATTTCTGAAGCATGTTTTCTGGTTGACCATCAAGGCCTTCCTCATGGGCCTGTTTTTGAGTCCTTTTGTTTTGCCAGTGGTTTTGTTTGGTTGGCTGTTATATCTCTTTGGCAGGGTTTGATGTTGTTTGATAATAAATGAAGGCATCGTATCAGTTCCTTTTCTTGTTTGCTGTGACAAGCTCTGACAAAAGCGGCTGAGGAAGGAGGGGTTTATGTTGATTCACAGTGTTAGAGTACTGTCCCATAGTGGGGAGTCACGCGGCAGGAGCATCCAGTCAGGAAGCAGAGCTGACTGAGTGCTGCTTCTCAGCTTGCTTTCTCCTATTCAGTCCAGGACCTCGTCCATCAGTGCCACCCATATTCAGGGTGACTCTTCCCTCCTTAGTCAGGCCATCCTGAAAACACTCTTGTAGGCATACCCAAAGGTTTACAGTGAAGATAAACCATCACAACCATTCATAGTAAAATGAATTAGAAATGTTTTCTTCCAATACACTAAAAATAATATAGACTATTCACTCATTCACTTTGTTTTATTTACTGATTTTATTTTGAGGTGGACTTCTGTTCTGTTACCCTTGAACTGATCTTGAACTCTGAGAATTAGGTAATCCTCCTGTCTCAACCTCCTGAGTGTTCACATTGTACCTGGCCATAACTTCCTATTTTTGTGAGGTTGACACTTAACTTTGCAGGCCAGGTTGGAGTTACTGCACTTGTTGGTCTAACACTTGCATACAGCTTTCTGGGGGAATTGGCTCTATCTTCCCAGACTTGCTCATTAGCTTATTTCTCCTGGTTAGCCAGCTCCTGTGCTATTTATTGGGACTAATAGCTTCTTCTTCCTACATTTCTTCTTGGTTCTTTCTCATCAAACTTTGATCTTTATTTATAAGATTTCCTGTTTTGCCTTCTGAAGGGACAGTAATCTGTTTTTATTAGAGTCCTTTGGTTTTATTAATGGCTTTTGTTGGCTGTTATACTGTCTCTTGGAAGGGTGTGATGTTATTTAATGAGGCAAGGAAGTGCATGAGACAATTCGGAAAGACTTCTAGCTAAAACAAAGTACTAAATGAATACACTTTTCTGCTTTCTTGCCTGAGAACAGTGAGTGGGCGTGTCTTTCCTCTGATGCAAGTCTAATCAGCATTTTTGTTCATTTACTATGTATTGCTATCTAGCAGGGCTTTGGATGTGTTAAGATTCACAGTGTTGGGGTTAGAGAGATGGTTTAGCTGTTAAGAGCACTGGATACTCTTCCAGAGAACCAGTTCCCAGCATCCACAAGGTGGCTCACAATAGTACCTCCAGTTCCAAGGCATCCAGTTCTTTTCTGGCCTCTGCAGTACCGGGCATAACCATGGTACATAGGCATATATGTAGGGGGAAAGAAAACCTGCCATGTTATTGTGAAGGAACAGCAATGGGAATAGTCTTCAGTGGAGCAATGGCACTTAATGAGTTGTTGTGTTTCAAGAATATAGTTAGAAAATACTGGCCAAAATGAAGCCAGAAACAGCAAACTGATGCTCAGCTTAAAATTGGTTCCATTCTGTGTATACAAACACAATAATGACATCTTCCTTTTCATCATTAACACTAAATACTTAATTTTTCAACAGTGAAAAGGTTCCTAAAGTAGCTGATTATTTAGTTGTTTGGTTTTGTGTTTTCTGTTTTTTGAGACAGTCTCATGTAACCTAGACTGGCCCTAAACGACATAGCCAAGGATGGATGGCCTTGAACTCTTGATCCTCCTGCCTCTACCTCCCGAGTGCTTGGATTATGGACATGTAACACCTCACCTTGCTCTAGTTAACTTGGTTCTTCTTTTAAGTAGTTTGTTTCTTTGTTTGTTGACAAATCTTACTGTGCAGACCAAGCTGTTCTCAACTCACAGAGGTCAGCCTGCCTCTGCCCACTGAACGCTGGGATTAAAGGTGCCACCACACCTGTCTGTTGCTTTGTTTGCTTGTTTGTTTAAAGGGGCTCTTATATTTTTTTAAAGTAGCACTAGGCTGACTGTCCTTTCACAAATGGCTTTCCTCAGCATGGAGTGACTACAATGTGTTTGTCACCTGTTTAAACCAAAGTATTTTAGAATGCGACATGAACTTGGGTTCAGGCTCAATAAATATCGTCCTTGCATTATATTCAATGTGAGATTCATGAAAAGACTTTATTTATTGAGACAGGTTCACACCATGTAGCTCTTAAACCTAGCCTCCTAGGTAATTGGGATTACAGACACATACCACCACACCTAGTTTGCTTCTGTTAATCTTTTTGTTTTGGTTTGGTTTAGGGTGTGTGTGTGTGTGTATGTGTGTGTGTGTGTGTGTGTGTGTGTGTGTGTGTGTGCGCGCGCGCAATATGCATTTGTGTATGTGCACATGTTGTTTGATAATAAATAAAGGCATGGTATCAGTTCCTTTTCAATGTTGAGTGTCTTTCTCAATTCACTTTGCTGTTTGAGGGCCTCTCACTGAACATGGACTTGATTGATTAGCCTGATTGGCTGGCCAGGGTGCTTTAGAGATCTGCCTGACTCTACTTTTTACTCCCCAACTCCCAGCACTGGGGTTACAAACACAGGCTGCCATACCCAGCTTTTATGTGGGTGCTGGGGTGCCAGGCTCGGCTCCTCACATTTGGACAGCAGTTTACTGACTGAGCCACCTCTCCTTTCTCTATTAACTTTTTAAGAGCACATGTGTACCACATTATTGGGTTTTATGTGTAGGTAAATTCATTTTCATCTTCGTTTCCCAAAGGGAGATTTTACTTTTAACTTTTTATTTTTTGGGGAAACTTCTAAATGACGAGATGACAATTCCAGGTCTNTTGGAATGTTCATGTTTGTTGGTTGTTGGACTAGCCTCTTTGAGACAAGGTGGTGACCCTGGCCTCTCGTCCGCCACAGATCCCCGACTATAGGAACGCGGTCATCGTGGCCAAGTCTCCAGCCTCGGCCAAGAGGTAGGTGGGGCTACATGGCCTCTTGCCATGTCTTTAGGGTGTTTCCATTGAACCCCATTGTCTAGGTCAGGCTGCAGTAGTTTCCCTGACCCCCTTATTTTTCTTTCCATGGATGATTTAGTATTATCCTGCCAACTCTACCTGTTACGTCGATATTTTACTATCTGCCAGTCACATTTCTTAGCCCAGGTCATCCCATCTCAGGAATACAGACCTCGTGCTTCTACTCCTAATCTCCATATCTGTCATTAGAGTCCTGCTTGAGGGATTTGGTAAGATGTCTCAGAAGTTAAAGGCATTTGCTGCTAAGGCTGATACTTAACCTGCGTGCTCGGCTGGGACCCATATGGTATGAAGAGAGAACCAATTCCCATTGGTTATTCTCTGACTCCATACACCCCCCCAACTCATTTTAAATAAATAAATGTTTTTTGTTGCTTTTTTTCTGAGAGGGTTTCTCTGTGTAACAGCCCTGGCTGTCCTGAAACTCACAGAGATCTACCTGCCTCTGCCTCTCAAGTGCTGAGATTAAAGGCATGCGCCACCGTGCCTGGCAATAAATGTAATTTTTAAAAATCCTACTTAAACTACTTGTTTACTGCCTCATCTTCAAAGAACTCAGTGGCCTGTTAACAGACTTGTATCCAGCTGACAGGCCACATGTTTGTGTGTGTGAAAAAGTGACATTTACATGACNGAAGCACCCTGAGGCAGCTCAGAGTCTCTAATGCAAGCCAGGTTTTGCCAGGGGTAACTGGTAGCTTGGTGATAAACTACTGCAAACTGATTTTGGTTGAAAGGTTTTCCACGTACTAATCACTGATGCTTTCTAGAAAAACCACTGCACCAGAGAGAGAAAGCACAAAATCACGTAGGATTCAAACTCTTTAAAAATTATTTTCCAAGAAGAAAAAGAAAGAAACTAAAGTCGTTTTCCAGTCAAATACTTGGTTCACTGGATCTCTATTTTTATATAATGCAAGAAAGAAGGTGGTGTGAAGGGACCAGGGAAAGATGACATGTTTTTTCCATGTAACTTATGCACATCCACCTATCTTTTTTTTTTTTTTTTGAGACAGGATCTCACTGTGTAGACCAGGCTGGCCTCAAATTCAGAGTTCCTTCTTCCTCTGCCTCCAATGCTAGGACTAAAGATATGTGCTGCCACATCCAGCTCTCCACCTATGATTTTTTTTAAGATTTATTTTATTTTATGTATGTAAGTGTTTTGTCTGCATGTGTCTGTGTCCACCACCACATATATGTCTGATGTCCATGAAGGCCAGAAAAGGGTAGTAGCTGGAGTAGTAGCTGGTTGTAAACCTCTGTGTTTGCTGGCAACTGAAGCTGGCTCCTCTGCAAGGACAGCAAGTACCCTTTATTGCTGAACCATCTCTCCAGCCCTGCTCCTATGATCTTTAAATCATCTCTGAATTATATAATTCCCAATACAGTGTAATAAATAGGTCCTTTTGCTGAAACAAGGCAAGAAGCAAAGTGTATCCATATTCAGTACAGAGGCAAGAGGTTTTCTGTATGCTTGCAATTTCTGGTAAAAGTTAAATCCATAAGGCAAACGCTGAGAGTCTGGAAGGACCGAAGTTTTTTCATACTTCATAGTTTTTATAGTGCATTTACAAGTATGTACAATTGCCATCTGTCACTGCTTGTAAGACTTTATCATCATAGAAAACCACCCTGTGGCCATTAAGTAATTACCCCATCCTTCTCATACTGTCCCTGGGCACACACTCATATCTGTGTGCTTTTGTGGATTTACAGTCACAAGTAAATGATCTATGGCATGATTTCTTCACCCAGCACCGTATCCTGGAAGTTCATCCATGTATGTTGTGTGGTGCTTATGACAGCCTGAACTCTTGTTCAGGTGGGTCTGCCTGGCGTCTCCAGTGGATGCTGGGGACAGTAGCTACCAGCTGAAGTGATGTCAAATAGCTTTTTAATTTATTATTGCTGCTGTTATTTAGTGTTGGGAATGGAACTCAGCATCAAACATAACAAAGTGCTCTGCCGCTGAGCCACACCCTAGCCCCAATTTTAAATATTGGGGTATTTGGTAATTCTTAATAAAATATTCTCCCTGATATGACTCATCTCCTTTTCTCTGAGCTCAGACAGACACACATACAGATCATCTTTTATGTTTAACTGTGTGTTACAGCCCTGCTCCTGTGGAAGTTCTATTTTCCTTAGAAATGTGAATTCATTTCTTGATAGGACCAAGTCAATAGATGGCTTACTTAGGAGTGTTTGAGAAGTTTTAGTGTCACAGGACAGGTAAGGTGCATGTGCTATAGTTATTTCACACTTTCTACTGAAAGAGGCATGTCTCTTTATAAAAATGCACCTTGACAGTGACTGAGCATGAGTCTAGATTTCCTAGAGTGATTACTAGCATTGTAGCAGCACTTTCCTCAACTGTGGAGCAGGTGGGAATGCTGCACTGGTGGGTTTCTGCCTACCCCACTCACCCCCAGGAAACTGTTTCCTAGCCTTGTTCTTCATATGTCATTTAAGTGCTGTTCCTGTGTCTGAGATGGTACTGATGAGTCAGTATAGATAGTCTCTCCTTNCTCCTTGTTTCTCTTTAGCTATTTTGAGCTTGTAGATAAAGCCTGTTTTTAATTGTCATCGGTGTTGGAAAAGCAAGACTAGAATTGTTGAAGACCCAAGGTCCCACATAGGAGTGTGGCCAGTGGGGANAATGGGTAGGATGTGTGGCCAGGGACCTACTGAGGCAAGTTCACAGGTGAGTGGAGGTGGGTAAAGACAGCGTGACTGTGCTGGGTAATATTTTGTTGATTTGACATAAACTATAGACAACTGAGAAAAGGGAACCTCCGTTGAGGAATTTCCCCCATTAGATTGGCCTGTGGGGTTATCTGTGGGGCATTTCTTGATTAGTGTGAGAGAGTTCAGTCCATTGTGGGTGGTGCCACACTAGGCGGGTAGTCCTGAGTTGTATAAGAAAGTGAGCTGAGCAACCTATGAGGAGCAAGCTGGTAAACAGCATTCCTCTGAGGCCTCTGCTTCAGTTCCTGTCTTGGCTTCCCTTGGTGGTGGACTGTGATCAGGAAGTGTAAGCCTAATAAATCTTTTACTCCCCAAGTTGGTTTAGGTCACGGTCTTTATCACCACAACAGAAAGCAAACTAGGACGATGACATACCATAGGAACTGATTATTTAAAAGAAAGCCGAAGTGGCTGTGTTAATACCTGACAAACTGGAGCANTGAACTTCCCAGGAATAAAGAAGGTGTTTTCATAATAAGAAAATGTCTTGCCAGGCAATGGTGCTGCACGCCTTTAATCCCAGCACTTGGGAGGCAGAGTCAGGCGCATCTCAGTAAGTTGGAGGCCAGCCTGGTCTATAATGCGAGTTCCAGGACAGTGAGGACTGTTACACAGAGAAACCCTGTCTTGAAAAACCAAAAGAAAAGAGGGCAGGAGAGATGGCTCAGCAGTTAAGAGCACTGGCTGCTCTTCCAGAGGACCTGGTTTTTATTCACAGCACCCCCGTGGAAGCTCACAACAATCCTATGCTGGCCTTTGTGAGCACAAAGCACACATGTGCACATGCATACTTGTAGACAAAACAGGCATACATGTAAAATTAAATAAATATTTTTTATGAAATATAGAAGAGGTGTCTAAGAACCATTCCTAACTCCAGTTCCAGGAATCCAACACCGTCTTCTGGCCCCCTTAGGCACGCATGCACATGGTATACAGACATACATGCAGGCAAAATCAAAACACTTTTTTGTTGATGATTTAAGTCATACAAACTATATCCATTAATTTTTTTGATAGGATCTTTTTCTGTAGCCTGCACTGGGCTTGCATTTAAAGCATTCCTCCTCCTTTAGCCTCCCAAGCTGGGATTATGCCCATGAGCCACCACACCCAGTGAGGTCCAGATTTTAATGATGAATTTTGTCACCCGTTTATGGGAGAGCGAATGCTAACTTTATAGACATTTCCAGAAAAGTGATCAGGTGATCAATAGATTCTTTTATCTCATTTGAGGCTTCATCACTGATAGCTGATCCCAGTGACCACAGGGAAAGTTGTAAAACACTGTGTTAGCTAACTGAATTAACAGTGTACAAAAGATGAACACATCATGCCCTTGGAGCTTGTCCTAGGAGCCTGAGGTTGGTGTGGCAGCTTTTAAAGGTCTATAAATGTCAGTCACCATGTTAAAAGAACAAAAAAAAAGAGAAGCCACATAATTATCTCAGTCTCAAAGATTTGACAGTCTAGCTTAAGCAAACTGAGGAAAGAAAGGAATTTTTTCATCAGAGAAAGATCTGTAAAAAACTTAGAGCTGACATCTCAGTGGTGAAAACTGATGCTGCCCCCAAATTCTAGAACAAGATAGCAGTGTCTGTTCTTTCACTTGTATGCAGCTGCCACCGAGGTTCTGGATTGCGCAGTTAAGAACAATCAGAATCTGTATGGATGCGAGGATGGCTTGATCGGAGATCTGATGGACTTTGGAAAAAAGCTGCTAGGACTAACACAGTCACTTTAGTAAACTTGTAAGATAAAAGGTCCATATATGCTGGGGTACACCTTTAATCTCAGTACTTGGGAGGCAGAGGCAGGAGGATCTCTTTGAGTTTCAGGACAGCCTGGTCTACAGAGTGAGACCATGTCTCAGATCCAGCACCATGTCACATGTCTCACAACCAGGTACTCACAGAGGACAGATCCAGGGATCCAGCACTCTTCTAACTTCCATGGGCAACTGCACTCATGTGCACATACCCACAATTACACATCTGTGCATATGATTAAAAGTAAAATAAAAATCCATAATAAATTTAAATGAGGAAATGGAAGTAACTCAGTTTCNNATTAATAAGTGAATAGATGAGCAGCAGCAATACAAAGACCTCTCGGAGATTGTGAAGTTGTGTGCTTGGAGTATGTAGTCTCTTGTTCTCATTGTGCTTCCAAAAAGCTTTAAAAAATTAATGTGTAATACTTTAATGAGTGTTTAATAGACCTTGTTTCATATGATTGGTTCTCAGAGAAGTCTGGCAGATAGTATTAGCTTGAGGCTAAAACTTGAGGCTGCAAGGAAGTTCCTTAACACTTGGGTGTCATTGGCTGATGGGAGCAGCTCATTTGTGGGCTCTACACTCAGGCTTCCCAAGTCTTAAGTGGTCATTCTCTTTTGGGTTTTTGTTTGTTTGGGTTTTTGTTTTGTTTTTGTTGTTGTTATTGTCTTTCGAGACAGGGTTTCTCTGTGTAGCCCTGACAGTCCTTGAACTCACTCTGTAGACCAAGCTGACCTGGAACTCAGGGATCCACCTGCCTCTGCCTCCCAAGTGCTGGGATTAAAGGTGTGAGCCACCACTGCCCGGCAGTCATTCTCTTTCGTTTACTCCTTTGGGAGAAACATTTTGCTTATGTCCTTTAGTGTCTTGCCCAGACATTAGCAGCTTAAGGTCCTGTGTGGTTTTTGATTTCTGTCTGCTGTTCTTTGCAGGGCACAATCTTTTGCAGAGCGTCTGCGACTGGGAATTGCAGTGATCCATGGAGAAGCACAGGATGCTGAGTCTGACTTGGTGGATGGTCGGCATTCCCCACCCATGGTCAGGAGTGTAGCTGCCATCCACCCCAGCCTGGAGATCCCAAGTAAGTGTCCAGAGGTATCTTTTTGCCACTTTTCTCTGAGCTGCTTGAATTTGTGGAGGGGATGTTTTAGTATAAATTCTTTTTTTTAATAATTATTAGTTTTTTTAGATTTATTTTTGTTTTTATGTATATGCATGTGTATGCCATGTGTGCAAGTACTCACAGAGGACAGAATCCCTTGGAATTGGGGTCGTAGGATATTGTGAGCACCTGGGTGCTGGGAACCAAACTCAGATCCTTTGGAAGAGTAGCCAGTGCTCTTAACCACAGAGCCACTTCTGCAGCCCATGGATTCTCTTTGGTGTGTGTGTTCACATGCACACTCATGTATATTTGCAGATACACATGCATATGGAGACCAGAGGTCCATGTTAGGTATTTTTCTCAGTGCTTTCCGTGTGTTTGTTTGTTTGTTTGTTTGTTTGTGAGACAAAGTCTCTCACAGGCTGGAGCTATTGTCTAGACTGGCTAGGCAGCAAGCCCCAGGGACCCCCTTGTCTTATCCTCTCCAACCTGGGGATTACAGTCTACACTATTACACCCAGATTTTTTTTTTTTTTAAACATAGGTACTGGGGACCCAAACTCAGTCCTCATGCAAGTACTTTACTCACTGGACCACCTTCCTAGCCTCTCTTTTAACTTTTTGAGTTGGCAAAGACTGATAATACCCTTCCTGGTTGAATTATGGTAGCTGATAGCCTTTGAGTGAGGGAGCCCAAATTTAGGGAAGACTAGGAAAATGTTCAGCTCTTCAGACTCAGGTGCTATACCTCAGGGAGCTGCACTCACATGTTCGGTGCATGCTGGCATAGGCAGGAGGCTTCTTTATGCACAAAACTGTTCAGCCTTACATTATATTGAGTGCAAAGTGCTGGCCAGGTTTATGTGTTTAGCATAGGATAGGGCCTGGCCAATTATTATTAATTATTTCTAAGTATTTTTTCTTTTGGATGCATGTCTGCACAACTAACTACAACCCTCTAAATACTCAGAACTGCTTAGAGCAAAAGAAAATCTTCAATGTCAATAAATAAAGTCAGAACACAAGACCTGTCTGTCTTGCTAAGTAGTCTGCTGTAATAAGATGAATTGCTCAAGGTTCAGGAGGCTGGGACATCTGCAATGAAGGTGCCATCAGCTCCTCACAGATCCAGCCTTCCACAGTGGAAGAGGTTGGAAGGTTCTCTCATACTTTTGCCGGGACACTAAACCCATCACCATGACAGAACTTTGTGCTCTTCCTTCTAACAGCCCCAACTCTTAAATTACTACAGTGGCTTGCAACATTCAGAGTACAGCATTTCACTTTAGCCTCTAAACCAGCTCACATCAAAATATGTAATTCTACCCAATAGCCCTAAAAGTTGGTTCTTAACTTGGTTGTAGTATCAACTCAAAAGTCCTAAGTCTTACATAAGCACCATCTCATACAAAGATGGGTGAAACTTAGAGTGTCATTCTGAAGCAGTTTTCCTCTAGCTTTAACCTGCCCTCTTTGGCCTGTTGATTAAGTATATGCTTCCAGAATACAAAGTGGAATGGACACAAGCTAGACACCATTCTTAAAGAGAGGGAGAGACAGACAAGCAGTGACAGACAGGTCCTGGCCTGGTCCAAAGCCTAACAGCAATACCAATCTGTGGTCTTGGATCCTAACCCCACAGCTCATAGGCATTATCCTAGTGGGGACTGTCTCTAATAGCCCTACCTGTAGCCCAAACTCTTGGGACCATCCTTTGAGATTTAAGAGGACAGTGGCGCTGTCCAGAGATGCTATCATGACTTACCATCTGTGTCTTCTGGAAAACTGGGGCAGTGAGGGAGCCCTGGCCAGAATGGAGGAGCAAAGCCAGGAAGCCAACAGTTCTGGTGTGCCACTGTGTCACATAGTAGATGGCTATTTGGTAGAAATTTAGGCTGTGCCTGTCATTTTTGTGTCTGCTGCTGTTGTGCGCATTCATGGCTGAATTTCTCTATGGACGTAAGGTTTCATTTCTTTTGGCTATATACCTAGGAACTGCTTGTATACCTAGGAACTGCTTGTATACCTAGGAACTGCTTGCCCACCTGTTGATCGTGTTTAACTTTGAAAAACTACCTGTTTTGCACAGCAGATGTACCATTGCATCACTTTTTAAAAAGAATCATTTATCTTTATGTGCATGAATATTTTGCATGTGTGTATGCATGTGTATCACATGCAGGCCTGTTAACCACAGAGGCCAAAAGAGGGCATCAGACTCCCTGGAACTGGAGTTAACAGATGATTGTGAACTGCCATGTAGATGCTGGCAACAGAACCCAGGCTGGAAGACAGCCAGTGCTGTTAACTGCAGCCACCAGTTGTACCGTTCTGTATCAGCAATATATAAGGGCTCCAATCTCTCCAAAATTAAAATTTCTTACAAAGTCAGCCATCCTGTGGGTGTGAATGGCATTTTGCTATGGTTGTGTTTCTCTAATGACTAATAATGTCAGGTAGTGTTTGTGTGGTTGTAGGCTGTTTGAGAAATGTCTATTCACATCTTTTGCCAATTTTTTAATTGATTGTTTGTCTTTTGTTATCAAGTTGAATGATACCAGGCTCTCACCCGAGAGGCAGTGTTTACATAGTGTCTCATCCTAGGAGTTCTTTTCTGTCTTGATAGTATCCTTTGGTGTACAAAGAATTTAATGAAGTCTAATTTATATTTTCATTTGTTGTTTGGTATTTGATGTGCTATCAAAGAAAGAATCTTGTTTTATTTCATTT
>LZPO01097136.1:339094-353821 GCA_001675575.1 Neotoma lepida | reverse complement strand
ATGGTGGTGATGGTGATGGTGATGGTGGTGGTGATGGTGGTGATGGTGATGGTGGTGATGGTGGTGGTGATGGTGGTGGTAGTAGTGGCAGCATTAATTCAATTAATTATGTCAAATACTAAGTGACAAATGGCCATCAGCAGAGCTGGGTTCTTTTACCCAGCTCTGTTCATTTTTTGTACTTCTCGGATTCTGCTTTGGTTTGGTTTTACTTTTTATTTTATTTTATGTGTATAGGTATTTTGCCTGCATGTATGTCTGTGCACCATGTGCATGCCTGGTTGGTGCCCATGGAGGCCAGAAGAGGGTGTTAGATCCTCTGGAACTGGAGCTACAGACAGTTGTGACCAATGTGGGTGCTGCTTTTCTGGAAGAGCAGTCAATGCTCTTAACCACTGAACCATCTCTCAGTCCCATGGTGTGTATGTGTTTGCTTGCACATATGTGTGTTTTACAAGGTGATGGTTTTTTTTTGGCGCCTTTCCTGGAACTCACTGGGTAGCCCAGGCTGGCCTCGAACTCACAGAGATCCGCCTGCCTCTGCCTCCCGAGTGCTGGGATTAAAGGCGTGCGCCACCACCGCCCGGCACAGGTGATGTTTTAACAACCCTGCACTGAGCATATCTTTGGTGCCATTTTTCCAACTGCATGCTCTAACTCTCTGTGTCACATTTTGCTAATTGGCACAATATCTCAAACTTTCTTATCAGTATTCTACCTTCTGTGGAGATCTGTAACCTTTGATATCACCAAGGCAACCATTTGGGTGTGCCACATCCTTATATGACAGGGAGCTTATACTCCAGCTGCTCCACTGCCTGGATATCCAGGCCCTGGTGTCTCTCCTCCCCTCAGGCCTCCTATTGCTCGAGAGACAAGGTGCCAAAATGAGGCTAATTAATAACCTGCCATGGCCTGTAAGTGTTCAAGTGAACAGAAGAGTTGCCAGTCTCTCCCTTCAAATCAAAAGCTAGAAATGATTAATCTCTGTGGGGAAAACTGTAGATGCTAGGAAAGGCTCTGGCAAGAGAGAGCTGGTGTGACTCCAGTGAGCTGAAGAACAGCAAGAAAACAGTCTCTTTCTGGCTAGATCAAGCCAGTAGCCCACCCTGTGTGGACGGCCTCAGTACCTTCAGACCGCAGCGATGCCCTCAACAGCGTTCTAGCAACTGTGCACAGGACTGTGCAGCCAGTTCCACCCCTCCTTCAAGCTCACCAGTTCCTGGCACTGTAATGGGCTCTCTGCCTGCCACCCAAGCAGAGAGGAATCCACAACTGGTGCCCACAGTTTCTGGGCTTAGCCTCATATGCCAGGGATCATAGAGGCTCAGAGTCCTGTGTCAAGTTGCCGATCACTGGTTACAATGCACAGGCTCCCTACCAGCCTCTTTGATTTGGTTCATGAAGCCCCATCCTGGCTAAAGTGCACACATCTTGGTGCTATTTTCCCAAGAGTCACACTTGTGGTCTCTGTCCTTTCCTCCAATTTCCAGCATTTGCATATAGCCATGCACTGAGCATCACTTGGGATGAGTAAAAATGACAGCCTGGGGAGACAGCTCGATAGGTAAAGCATGTGCTATGCAAGCACAGGGTCTGGGTTCAAAACCCCAGAACCCGTTTAAGCACACACCTGTGAGACCAATGCTTCTATGGCAAGAGGGTGGGAGGCATGCAGGAGAATCCCAGAAGCTCATGGGCCAGTTAGCTGGTGTATGTAGTGCTGAACAGCAAGAGACCCTGTCTTAGAGTGGGAGATGAGGTTTGGCACCAGAGGTTGTCCTCTGACCTTCACACATGCACTATGGCGCGTGCGCGCGCGCACACACACACACACACACACACACACACACACACACACGAGAAGCACGTGATCATGAAGCTCCAGCAGCAGATCTAAAAAGTGAGCTTGGATCAGATGTTCAAAGTCAGTTCACCTCTCCTTTGTCCACAGGGCTGATAACTGTAACTAATTCTAATGCTGAAGGTTTGGTGACAGGGGGAGCTTTAAATAAACAAGTGACAAAGACCATTGTTTTAGAGGACACTAGATCCCAACAGGCCAGGCTGAGAGTCAAAATGGAGCCAGTCACAGGGCNGGAGAGATGGCTCAGTGGTTAGAGCACTTGATGCCCCTCCAGGGGACCTGGGTTCAATTCCCAGCCACATGGTAGATCACCATCTTCTGGCCCCTGAAAGCACCAGGCATGCACATGTTGCACAGACATACATGAAGGCAGAACACCCATACACATAAAATAAAAATAGAAATCCTACAAAAAATGGAATCAGTCACACCACAGTTTCACTTCCCCAGTGAGAAAGTAGCTGCTCCCCTGACCCTCCAAGACAGCAGGATGGCAGAGGCACCCTGCCTGCCCAAATAGGCAGGTTTCAATCAGAGCAATAAATACAGTTTCTCCCTGCACCAGAAACCTGAGGTGACCCAAGATCCCCACTCCNTCGTTTTTCTGCCCTGCCTCCATTCTCTGCCTTACAAGGACAGTCACCGTGGAGCTGACAGCCTGCTTAGAGTGTTGGTTGCCTTTTTAGCCTGTCTGTAAAACCAACCCCTCTTGCTTGCCCACTAGGAACAGTCATTCTGTCTTAGGAAAGGAATACATCCCAACTGTGACATAGAAAATGAACCGAGAGCAAGATAATTGTCTTTTTGCTGGCTGAATAATATTCCACTTGTGGGTTTGCCTGATTATGTTTATTCATCAATTGGTGGACTTTGAGTTGTTTCCACCTTGGGCTATTTTGGATAATGCTCCTGAGAACATTCTATGTGCCTGTGTGTGGACATGTTCTCACTTTGCGGGTCACATGGCATTGCTATGCTCAAGAGTATGGAGGAGCTGCATGGTATTTGGCCGGAGGCAGCAGCATCCTGCATTTGTTGCAGGAGGCAGCAGCATCCTGCATTTGTTGCAGTTTCTTCCCTTTGCTGTTCTTGCAGTCTGCTTGTCGAGCTAGCAGGAACACAGTGAGTGGCTACTTCCTGGCAGGCCGGGACATGACTTGGTGGCCGGTGAGTTCACCTCTCCTTTGTCCACAGGGCTGACTTCAAACAGCAGCTGCATCCCTGAGGTCACTTCCTGTGCCTCATTCAAGGTCCCAGTTTAAGCTCAATGGGATAGGCCTGGGCTGGAGGAGACCCCAAGTTGGCTGTGTAGGGACAAACTGCTCAAAGTTCTGTAAAGGGCTTTGGAATCTGAAAATTCTATTTCTTAGCCTATGGGTACCACAACTTGCACCCCTAAGCCTGGGCTCCTCATATGTGAAGAGGACGTGCCCTCCCCTCCCCCTTAGACTGCCAGGTTGAAGGAGGTGTTTCTGGGTCAGGTGGGGCTGATGTCATGGGCTCACAATGACTATATTTTTTTCCCTCTGCAGATTGGAGCCTCACTCTTTGCAAGCAGTGAGGGCTCTGGCCTCTTCGTAGGACTGGCAGGCTCTGGCGCAGCTGGAGGCCTGGCTGTGGCAGGTTTCGAGTGGAATGTGAGCCTCTGAGGATGGGCACAGCCTGTGGGAGGGCCAGGGCAGAGGGCACAGTCATGCTGACAGGCCCCTGGATACAGTGGCTCCCAGCAATGTGTATCAGGCAGAGTCTGCCAGGCTGGGGGTAAGGGGGGCACAGCATCCCAGGGCAAGCTGGTCTGTAGACACAGATGTGCTAGGTGGCCCCACTGCCCAGAGAGACCCATAGGAGGGAGAAGTGACCAGCTTCTTACCACAAAGCAGGAGGGGCTGGGGTAGCCTCGGCACCACTAGTCTCTACTGCATCTAGCTTTGTGCCAGGGCAGGGCTTTTGGGAGCTGATCCCACAGCCCTCTCCTGCCTCTGTCCCCACAGGCCACATATGTGCTTTTGGCGCTGGCGTGGGTGTTTGTACCCATCTACATATCTTCAGAGGTGAGTCTTTTCCTGGGGCCATGGCAGAGGCTGGACCCTCACCAAGTTGGCAGGGAAAGGCAGGACCTCTGAGGCCTCATGTCACAGGGCTAGGTGACTAACATTTCTGTCAAATCATTAAAGCTGGCCCCTTTGGCCCTACTGTCACATGCAGTTGGTCCACCACGGCCAGTACACTGCCTCTCGGGGCTGCTGCTCCAGGAATCCCCTTGGTAGCACACCTGTCTTCATTATCTGAGACTCTCCTATGCCCCCAACCTCAGCCCTGCATCCGCTGAGTCTGGGCAATTCTCTTTCCTGATGCTTCTGTGCCTCTAGGTGCAGGGCTTGGCCGTGTGCTGAAGAGCTCTGGGATGGGGCTGGCCCTCCCCTGATACTCACCCTTTGAGAGCACTTAGTTCTCATCCCCTGTGCCTCTCCAGATTGTCACCTTGCCTGAATACATCCAGAAGCGCTTCGGTGGCCAGCGCATACGCATGTACCTATCTGTCNTGTCCCTGCTGCTGTCTGTCTTCACCAAGATATCGGTGAGCTGCCCCCAGCCTGCTCTGCATGGAAACTTCCAGGATCTAGGGAAGCACGGTGCACGGGAGGGGGAGGGGCCTTAGAGACTGGCTCATCTGGCAACTGGTAGGTGCAGCTAGGGAAACCGAGGGCCAGGGAGAGGCAGTGACTTGGGCAGAATCTCACAAGTCTGGGACAGCTCATCCTGATGCCCAGCTAGGGGAGAGTGGAGGATGAGATCTGGGCTATTCAAAGCCAGGAGCCGGGTGGTGGTGGCGCANGCCTTTAATCCCAGCACTTGAGAGGCAGAGGCAGGCGGATCTCTGAGTTGGAGGCCAGCCTGGGCTACAGTGTGAGTTCCAGGACAGCCAGAGCTGTTATACAGAGAAACCCTGGTGGTGTGGGGGGGGGAGCAGCCAGGACTTACCACTAGAGGGAGCCAAAGGCCTCATGGTGCCTGCCAGTTCCANGCTCTAAGTCTCCTGCCTGCCTTTCTCTTAGGATCTGGCCCTGGAAATATCAAAAGCAGGAAACCCACTTCCAGCGCCAGAATAGGAGGAACTCAGGGCCTGTCTGGTGCAAGCACCTGGTTTTACAGATAGGGAACTTGAGGTTGGAGGGAAGGTCAGTGGCTTTGTGGTAGGTCCATTACAGTTCCTCAGGATTGCCTAGCCTCCCTCAGCTCCTGAGAGTCAGTGACTGAGGGAGCTTGCCCAGCCTAGTCTTCTGCCTCNTATGGAGGCAGCATAGCCAGTTCTCAGGACCTGGAGAAGTGATTGCTATTTCCCATGGCATCAGCAACAGCGTANCAGTCTTTTCCAGATGTTCCCAGAGAATCATGATGGATTTTCTCTCTGGGGATTCCTTTCCAATTTGAGGGACCAGGCCTTGAGTTTTACTGTCCCTCTCCTACTTGTCCTTTGACCCCTACCCCCTTTCTCAAAACCTACCTCCTAGTGTGTGTGTGTCTGTGTGTGTGTGTGTGTGTGTGTATGTGTGTGTTTGTATGTATGAGGGGGAGGGGAAGGATACACAAGACAGGTAATCCCAGGGCTCTGGTGAGGAAGAGATGGGACTGGGCCCCAGTGGGAAAGCGGATGTGATAGTCAGGGGCGATGCCAAGGAAAGAGATGGAGGCCATCACTAGAACACCTTTGGGGTAGGAGCCTGTGAGGAGAAGCTAGGCTGGCCACGAGAGGTGGTGAGGACCGAGGCACACTGGCAGGCATATTCTAACATCCACAAAAACAGTCAAGTGCTACATCTGGCTCTGGGACAGACAGACTGCTCTGGAGGGACAGGAGACTGCAGCCTTAGGCTGTGAGAGGTCAAAGAGCCCCAGAATTGGTGGGTTATCAGCAGGGGGTGCCAGGGCCAGCTTTGCAGAATCTCTCAGCTGAGCTGGGGGGGAAGGAAAAAGGAAATGGACCCTAATAGGGTGGTTCCTTCCCCATCTCAGGCTTCCCACTGGGAGACTCCAAGTGGGCCACTGGGCAGGACTTCAGAGGGAAGCACTGTACATAGGAGGGGCCTTAGAGACAAGCCCATCTAGCAGCTGGTAAGTCTCTCACCAAGGTTGTGGTGANGAGGCCAAGGTCTCTGTCAGAACCACAACAGCCAGGATGTGGCTTCAGACTCTACCTTGTGGGTGACTCCGAGTTACCAGCTGTAAATGGGCAGCAGTCACGTCAAGGCCTTGCCTCAGCACCAGGCCGGTTGCCTGCTGAGGCTGAGGGGAAGCGGGAGGAGGCACTAATTGCTGCGCTTGGTTTGGGAGAGGCTGGGCCCGCCCTGGGTCTTGGCTTCGGAGGGGAGCTATTTGAAGTGCGTGGGCCACAGTAGGCCCAGACATAGAGCCCAGGAACGCCCTGCCTGTCTGTACAGCTTGTCCAGGCAGAGGTCACAGGGCCCTCCTGCTGCTATTGTTCAGACAGGAGCACCAGCATGCAGAGGAGCTACCATGGCANGTGTGGAAAATCACAACCAGTGCTCCGAGCCAAGAGNCCGGGTGCAGTTCCATCACTGTGGGGCTCTGGAAACAGAAGCATGACACCACATGCCCCTCAGTACGGGCTAACCATGGCCCACTGGTGATCCATCATACCACTCATGCTACCTCACTGACATGACCTCTCCCTCTCCCCTAGAATTGCACACTGCACATCANCCATATTGGTCTCCATGCGCTCCCACAAACACCAGGCAGGTTTCTGCCCCACTCAAGGCTGCACTTGCTATGGTCCTCCACCAAGTGCTCTTCCCTGGGGATGCATGCTGCNCCTTACCTCTCGACTCTCAAATCTCTCCTCTTTTACCCCTGTGCCTGCAGATCTAACCCCCTTATTTTCTCTCCCTCTTTCTTCACACCCTCAACCTTTTCTGGGATTATGAATAGTTAGCTGACTTAGAAAGTCATAGCTGACTGTAGTGACTCATCCCTATAATCCCAGCATCTGAAAGGCTGAGGCAGGAGGATTGCTATGAATTCAAGGCCAGCCTGGGTTACAGAGTAAGACCCTGTCTCAATAAATCAAACAGAGAGTGTATTCTCACCAGGCGGTGGTGACACACACCTTTAATCCCAGCACTCAGGAGGCAGAGACAGGCGGATCTCTGAGTGTGAGGCCAGCCTGGTCTACAGAGCAAATTCCAGGACAGCCAGGGCCACCCTGTCTTGAATAACCAAAATAAAAAAGAAAAGAAAAGAGTGTATTCTCCATCCCATTTTCTCTCTTCATTGATATGCCCAGGGCTACTGTGTGCCCACACTGCCCATAGGATGGAATGAGATGATAACAGCCAGGAAGTGGCTCTGGTTTTTTTTGTTTTAAACCCAGTGGGATCCAGAGAGTAAATTACTTCAGCCTTGGACATCATGGTCTCTGTCCTGACCCAGCTCTGCCAACCATGGACACTAGTGCCACAAGATGGGATAGGTTTNGCCTGTAGGCTTCAATGCCATTCCCTGATCTAGGGAAACATGCCACTTACCATGTGCCCACCATGTGTTTGGGTGTGGGTGAGCAGGCCAACCCTGAATGCACTTTCCAGACAGACCCTGTACACAGACAGAGAGCACCAGAATCCTAGTGAGGAAGCAATCATAGAGATGGAAATAGAAACAGGAGAGCCAGCAGGCAGTGGTNGCGCACACCTTTAATTTCAGCACTCAGGAGGCAGAGGCAGGTGGATCTCTGTGAGTTCGAGGCCAGCCTGGGCTAGAAAGTGAGTTCCAGGACAGCCAGGGCTACACAGAGAAACCCTGTCTCGAAAAAAACAAAAATAAAAACAAAACAGGAAGAAAGGAAGGAAGGATGGAAGAAAGAAAGAGAGAGAGAGAGAGGGAGCCAGCCAACCGGGGCCTGGTAGCCTAGTGCCCTGCCCAGCAGTTATGGGCAGCCTCCTACTCTCCTTGCATAGGCAAGCATAGGCAGGGCTGCAGGGCTGACAAGGGGCAGGAAGGGGAAAGGAGATGGGCATTTGGAAAGAGTCCTCAGTGGCGGGGTGGGGAGAGGCAGAGCGTGGCAAAAACAAGCAGGTCCTCTTCTGAGCCACCTTACCCTGACCTGAGACTGCCCTCACAAAACGGGCAAGGCCCTCAATAGCGAACATAGGTGACCACTGGAGGGGTCACAGAAATCTGTGCTGTTCCACAGAGGAACGAACACAGAGAGAAAGGGGAAGGATGGCAAGGAGAGGGCACAGACGCCCAGCCTCCTTCAGCTCCCATGACACGGCATGAAGGGCCCATTGCTTTCAGGTGGGGATGGAGCGAGGACCCTTTAGCAACAAACACCAGTGCTTCAGCTCAGAGCTGTGAGCCCAGTGACGCTGCCGCCCATTGCAGGTGTCTCCATCCCCCTTTCTCACCCTCCTTTCCCGTGAGTTCAGGGTGAGTTGTGAGGCAGTGGAGGGGGTGGGGCTGAGCTCAACACTGAGCTCCTTCGGGAACACCAGAAGCTTGAAGGTCCAGGGTCCCGCAGCAGGAAAAGATGGCCTCGTCCGCTTCCTGGGACCATGGGACCTTAAGCAAGGCAACTGCTGCCCCATGTTTACAATCATCTATTAGGGCTGTGAGCATTACAGGAACCATAACAGCAATATGTGACACACAAACATGTATCCATTATCAAGGCAGGCGAGATGGTAAGGGCCTTCTGGGTCAACAGGGCTCAGAGAACCAGCTGGGCACAAGAGAAGGCAGGGAACCCCTGTAGAGAGCTTGGCAGGGTGTGGCAGTGTTGCTGGGGAAGGGGTAGAAGGGAGGCCTGTGGTTGGATGAGTGTGGGCCAGTCAGAACCAACTGTAGCAGCAGCAGCAGCAGCAGCAGCAGCTGCAGTGAGGCCTGGCTTGCCTCAGGCCTGAGAGTGACCCTTCCTTTAGGATGAGGATACTCAGTGCTGTCCTTTTGGCAGGGTCTCTGGGTTTTGTCATGATAGTCAAGTTCCTCCACTCTCTTGGCCTCCATCTCCCGACCTTTGTCTTTGGGGAATTAGGTTAGACTCTGTGGCTTCCCCCAGAACGCTAACAAAAGGCAGCACAACAGACAGGAAGTCCCGGGGAGGGTCCCCATCTTCTGGATCTTTAACGTTAGGCCAGTGGGTGGCGGGTGGAGAGGGCCGCAGCGATGGCCGAGTGCTGCTGGAAACAATAAGTCTGTTCCACACCTGATGCCCCACTTCACAGAAAGGGCCATGATGACCCAGGAGGAGGTGACCTGCTCAAAAGGTACAAGCCTGGGCCACATAGGACAACCCCATGTCCTCACAGCAATCAGCTTCTATTAGTACAAGGTGGAAGCTTAGGCTGGGCAGCTAGTGTTCAGGCAGGCCTCACCGAGCCTGCAGCTTCTCACTGGGTCTCCCTGGGGGCTGTAGAGTTCCTCCTGGATGATGACCAGGGACCTAGCCCATACCTCTGTGCCATTGGCCTCCCAATCCCTTTTCAGCTGTTCTGGTAGAAGGCAGGGAAGGGAGGGAAGGCAGGGAGGACAACCATGGATGAGGTGTGGGTCAGAATGGGGAGCCTGGGAGACGAGAAGCAGAGAGCAGACAGGCCCAGGCCCAGGAAGCTAGAAGCCTAGAGGTAGGTAGCACAGTGCTGGAAGTCACCCNGGACTCCTGGAATAGCTGGCTCTCCGAGATGCACTCTTACTTCTGGTCAAGTCTCACCTGGCAATGCNAGGTGTAGATATCTGGAAGGGACCTGGCTTTGAGAAGTCTCTTCCCCCCCTGAGCCTCAGCCTCTTCAGTCACACNAAGTAGGGTCTTTCTCTGACACATAGCATTTCTACTCAAGCTGCAGGCTGACCTCTCCCTTGCCTTTCTTTACCTATACCACGCTGCTCCCTGTACACACACACAAAGCCAGGGCCCAAATGGAAGCGTCAGTAGTTACCTGAAAACACCAGATTAGAGTTTCCAGATGCGCAGACCTCTGAAATGCAGAAAGGAGCCAGCAGGGAGGTGTGAGGGCGAGTGGGCATAAGAAAGACAGGCCATGGTGCTGGTGCTGTGTGTACAGAGGTGTTACATGGTGGGGAGAGGCAGAGATGAGAGGCACGGATGGGGGAAGGAGGATATGGGAAAGGCTTTGGGAGAGAGAGACGTAGGGGAAGTGTCGGGGGAGAGGTATTAAGGAACAGGGTCATTGAACTGGATTCCCCTCCGACACTCTGTACATCCCTGGGGCCTAGATCCTGGAGCCGAGGGCTGGGCTGACTGCTCTAACAGCCAGGCCCTGAGGGAGCTCAAAGGGTCTGGGACCCACATCTCCTCAGGAAAGCAGGGTTTGGGGCCAACTTGATCCATACAACTAGGGGCTAGGGTGACCCATGGCCCTGCNCCTTCTCAGGGACCTATTGGTCCCAGAGGCTGTACTTGAGCTGGTCTCCCGTGGCTCACTCAACACAGAATGGCAGGTTTGGAAACAAGAGTGGATAGGGTAGAGCCCATTCTCCCAGTCCTGGTCCTAAAGCCTGGGCTCTACTTGCTCAGGACCCAGCTGGTGGAGCCCTGACCACCCCACCCCACCCCCTGCCCAGGCTGCCTGTCCAGCCGAGCCCTGGGACCAGCCTTTGGCACAGCTATCTTCAGGTAAATCCCGCTGAAGGGTAACAAGATTCTTCTNCACTATTTCCAGCTATTTCTGAGGCTCATTAGTTTGAGTCTCTGAGGAGTTCCTCTTAGATCTCTCCTTATGGATTAAGGGGACAAAGCTCTTTTATTTCCCCTAGGTAGGGGTCAAATTCAATGACAACACTGCTATCTGGTGGGCTCTGGCCACTTTGAATTTTATTGTGACAGTAACATCTGCCATACATCTGAACATGACACACAGCTGTCCACAGCCAGTTCTCTCTCCCACCCTCAATCACNCCACCAGGTGATGAACAGTTCGTGGGTGTGTATGTGTGGGGTCTCTATTCCTCTTCCCTGGAACATCTACACTCAAAGATGACTGAGGTCAGATGAGTGAGTACAGNACCCAAACTCTGAGCCCTGTATCTCACTATAATGTCTGACTTCTGCCCAACTATGCTTTCCCCAGATTGACCTGTATGCAGGAGCCCTGTTTGTTCACATCTGCCTGGGCTGGAATTTCTACCTGTCCACCATCCTTACGCTCGCCATCACGGCCCTGTACACCATCGCAGGTACAGTTCCTGAGAGCTCAGCAGGAACAAGAAGCCGGGGATACATGCAGGGGAAACCTTCCCACAGCATGGGGAGCCCCTGGGAGAGGCCAGTTCACAGGTGATCAGATGGGGATTTGGGGCCTGGCTAAGCGCTTAGGTACTTTGGTGCCCACCCATCCCCAAGAACAGCAGACCCACCAGTAGCTCTGGTGATGCTCATCAGACAGCCTCTGCTGGCTCAGGGATCAAACACTTACTCCAGCAACCTTGTTCCCCACAGGGGGCCTGGCCACTGTGATATACACAGATGCTCTGCAGACGGTCATCATGGTGGTGGGCGCTGTCATTCTGGCAATCAAAGGTGAGGTCTGGGGGCTGGGCAAGGGTGGGCTGTCCCAGCACCCTGAAGAGTTCTTTAGGTTAAGCCACAGTAGATCTGCCCCCCTGCTGGCTTCCTAGGCCAATGGGCTCTGCTTCCTCCTGCCNATAGGGGCGCAGTGGTGAGGCTCTGACTAGGCTCCCTCAGGGCTAGGCAGGCCCCACGGTAGGCAGCAGTGCAGGCACACAATTAGCAGACCACAAAATTGCTGAGGNGTTTCATCCAGCGCTTAAAGTCATGTACAGAGTCCTAGGAGGTGATGCTGTCTCCTGTCAGACAAAAGCCTGCAGNGAGGGAGGTATGCTGGACAGGTAACACTAGTCTAGAAACAGATGGGACNTTCTGATGCCCTAGGAGGGGAAGAGCTGGGGAAGCAGGGAGAAAAGATAGGTCTTCAGGTGGGTGGCTTTCAAGGTGAAGCCTCAGCTCCGAGTCTGAGAGCCTGTGGCAGAGGCTACCCCTGGGCCTCCTCACAGAGATCCCTGGTGAAACACCCTGGCCTACCTAGGCTCCTAGCCCCACACCCGGCTGGGAAAGGGGACCTGGGGCGATGCCAGAAGCTGTCCTTCAGCCAGGTGTGCCCCTCCCAGGGTAGCAGCCCCTATGCTACCAGAACCTACTGCAGGCCAGGGACCTAATGGCCAGGCACAGGCTGGACAGACAGGCCAGGGCTTGGCCTTGCACCACCCAACCGTGAGGTAGATAGGACATGTTCTGGACTCAGAGGAAAGACCCCTGGCCTGAGCCCTACCTGCTAGCCTGACCATGAGGCTCAGGAGCCTCTGCCTCCCTTCCCTGTGTCGTGGAAGGAAGGGGTCACAATGCCAGCAGTGTCTCAGCTCTGGTGAAGTCACAGCCTTCAGAAGCCTAGGTCATGGCTTCAATACCTCATGACTCAAATACCAAGAAAACCACTTCCACCTCCTTGAAGGGCCAGTCCAAAGACTGGCAGAGAACCCCAGCCTGAGGCCAGCAGGCTTCCAGAGACTAGCCGTGACTCCTGCTGGCCAACAGGACACTGTGGGCCCATGTGCAAAATGCTCATTTAATAGTTATTTTCTTTTAAATACAAATAAAATACTCTATCTCATCTTTTTTCTGTTTTTAAAACCTCAGCCCTTCCTAGAGCAGGCAAGGTGAGGTAGGGACTCCAGTTTGATGCATGAAGTTATCTGGGAGCTGAGGGCAGTAGGAGCCAGGGAGTCAGGGCCACCCAAACCAACCCATTCTGCCCAACCCTCCAGCTTTCAACCAGATCGGTGGTTATGAGCAGCTGGAGGCGGCATATGCCCAGGCCATCCCCTCCAGGACCATTCCCAATACCACCTGCCATCTGCCACGAGCAGACGCCATGCACATGTTCCGGGACCCTTCCACAGGAGACCTCCCATGGACTGGGATGACCTTTGGTCTGACCATCTTGGCCACCTGGTACTGGTGCACTGACCAGGTGAGCGCCAACATTGCCCATCCCCCACCTGCTGCCCTCTGGGGCGGGGTTGGGGTCCAGCTGGGCTGCTAGGGTTCCTTGTGGTCTCGGGCCCTGCGCTTAGAGTCGGATGGGGCCCACTGGCTGCCACCTGCTCTAGCCTTTAGGTGTTTCGACTGGGACAATTTTGAGTATGGGATTCCAAAGGGACTTGGATGCTCCTCCGTGGCCCTGAGCTCTGCTCGGAGGCGAGTGTTTCGGGTTGGCCTTGGACTCGCAGGATCTGGTAGCATTCGGGGTGCTGGGCCACCCTTGGGCTGCCAGTGGTGGGGGCCTGCTGTGGCTGGGGTTGCCTTCTTGGGAGAGCTCTGGGTGCCATCAGCAGCAGGCCGGTAACGGGGAGGCCCTGGGGTCCTTGAGGTAGTGCCCCCATGTCGGTGGAACTGCTGGCCCTGGAGAGAAAAAGGCGAATGAGGTCTGGATGGCATGGTAGGAGGGCAAAGGGACTCCTGCTGCATAGACCAGGCAGAGTCACTCACCAGAGGGCTAGCTTTGTTCCTCGATTTCTGATGAGGACTGAGGTAATTCTGACCTCTCCTGATCATGAACCCTCCAGATGACTTTAGACAAGCCACTTTCCTCCTCTGGGCATAAGGGATCAATGCCCTCCCAGGCTATCCTGAAGGCTGTGGGCAGCCCTAGAGAAGTGGGCATAGGTCCACTGGTCATTGGTGCCTAGAGCCCCACGCACACTAAGCCCACCACAGGATAAGTCAACCAGGCCATGGCCAGCAGCTCGTGAGGGCTGTGACAGTTTACAGAGGGTCTTGGCACACACACCTGCCTCCCTGTGAATCCAGCACGGTCAGCTCCACTCACAGGCTGAAAATCAAGGCCTAGAGACAGACCTGATACTCACCAACTGGAGAAACATTTCACATAGATTTCCAATAGTGGGAATCCATATGGGCTGGGAATGACAGAGGCACTAGGAAGCTAGGCCTTCATTTCCCNTTGGTAACCTGTTGCTCTCAAGCAGGGCTGATCTCCTCTGAGACCCCAGATGCCTGAGGTCCCCATCTGGCCTTTATCTCCTGCCCAGCCCTCTCAGGCTTGAAGCAGGCACTACACTTACCCTTTGAGAACTGAGGGCCAACCCAGGAGTGGGAAAGGCAGCCTGGAGGGCCTGCTAGGGGAGTAGCTGGGCTCCTAATCCCTGCCACCTCTTGTTTCCTCTCACCAGGCAGGCCCAGCCTCACATCTCTGGGTAGGATGTCATTTGGAAGCATTTCCCATGAAGGCCAATGAGTCAGCATCCATCCTGCCATGGCTAGATGAGGGCAGATTAGGAGCCCAAGAGGCCTAGAGAGTGCCACCAAGATACAGAGGACAGTTCATGTAGACCCTAGGTGGTCACAGCACCAGCCATGCCTCCCTGGCCTCACCTTGGGCTGGGTCTGCTATAGGATGCCAAGCCTTGGCATCCCACACCCTGGGTCTCAGATGGCCCTCCCTGGCACCTAAAGGTCCGACTGAACTCTACCCTGCATGCTGAACTACATGCTTTTCCCTAGCTACATGTCCACCCATCCTAAGTGTCCATTTTATCATCAGAAAACCAATAGTAGGCTGGGCATGGTAGCACATGCCTTTTACCCAGCACTTGGAAGACAGAGGAAGACAGATCTCTGTGAGTTCAAGGCTAGCCTGGTCTTCAAGGGAGTTCCAGGCCAACCAGGGTGACATAAGTGAGACCCTGTCTTTTAATCAATGTGGTACACAAGAAAGGCTCACTGTCTATATAGTTGTCCTGCCACAAGTTGTTGGTTGAGTAGATAGTTGATCACAATAGCTAGCTGG
>LZPO01097136.1:314116-329648 GCA_001675575.1 Neotoma lepida | reverse complement strand
CNTNCCCTAGACCTTAGTTTCCCTATCTTTCTTGTAGGAGCCTAGTCTGAACAGCTATAAGCATNGAGATTCAGACACCCCCATAAAGCCACAGGCAGAGCCTTGTAACTACAAGGGCCAAATCCCACTGCTTCCCATGTCCTGAAGCTCAGAAAACCCCAGACTGAGGAGCCATTGAGAATTCTCTACTAAGAAGGGCCCTCAGGCACTGTGGGGCCGGGGCCTCCAAGCAGACAGCCTGGGTGAGGATACCTTAGAACCTATAGGTCCCAGCCCTTGTCTGCCTCTATTATCAGGGTGATGGGTCAAGTGACATACATGTTAAGCACCACCAGCCTGTGGCAAATGCATGGAGTGGGGACCTTCCTGGAGNTCCTGGAGCTGCCACCCGCCCACAGAGCAGCCAAGTCCCAAGTCACCTTTTCTGAACTTCCACACAATGGCTCTTTCTGGCATGAGCTGTCTGCTACCTCAGAGCCATTTCTAGGTGCTAATTACATGCCAGGCAGGTGTAAGGCTTGGGGTCAACCTTCCTGGAGACCACATGAAGAAGTCCCTGAAATTAGAGACTAGTAGCATAGCAGAGAACTCACACCCACTTGAAAGGCTCTGTAGGGGACCTTGACAAATGCTTACAAATTACAGGTTCCAAGCCCTGCCACTGTCACCAGTCCTGTGTGATGACCATCTGGAATCTGTGTTCCAATCACAGGCCTCCAGCCTGGGGCACTTGGCCCTCATCTCTAGTTTATTGGCAGTGACACCAGGCAGCTGCTTTTACTGCTTCATCTGCAAAATGGGAATGACAGATCCATGCCACTTGGGTTGTCAACAGGCTTAAATAAGTTAAACTATNGAAAGTGCCTGGACAGTCNCATGCTATGAGAGCACCAGCTGCGTCTTCAGACTTCTCTATACTCACAGGCATGTGCTGTANGTAGGTGCTGAACAACAGTTGAGCAAGCCACCAAATGCTAGGGGGTCTTAGTGGAAGAGCTTGGCAACACCGATNTATCTACCCTTCAGACCAATGAAATCCTAGAGCCTAGACAGAGCAAAGTGAAGCTGTGAATCCAGGCACTGGCTTTCTTTTCTCCAACTCTGTTGCACAGTGCCTCCTTGCCCCAAAGATCTATCCTACTCTGTTTGGGCATCTCAAATCCATTTCAACCCTGACCTAACATAAGGGTGTTTCCTGTGTCTGAGCCAGATCCTAATGCCAACCAGTAAAACTGATGAGATAAATTTAGGCTTAGCACAGTGAAGGACTTCTTAGAGGTCAGAGCTCTCCAGGTGAGGTATGAGCTGCCTGTGGAGGCTGTGAGCACACACCTGTCACCAGAGGTATGCAGGCAGACAGGAAACCTATGTGGAATGGTTAACACAGTACCTGGCAGGCGCTCTGGCAGCTGGTTGAAGGCATTAGATCTGTGTTTATCTTATCTGCCTGTTGGAGGTAGTAAATATCTTATCCCTCAGGGCATTCAAGTTGTGTGACCACCTGGCAAAAAGATGAAGGATGACTGATCTCTGTTTGGTATACAGCACTGTCTACAAGGCAATATGTTTGTTGACTGACTGAGTGACTTCTGCCCTCCAGTTGCACAAGCAAGGGAAGACAGCTTACCTTGAGGTGCCCCAGGTGCATGCGGGCCCGCTCACACATGTGCAAGAAGTACTTGACATTACTCTCGTCCACAATGATGTACACAGCCACCTTCCTCTTGAAGCCAGCATCCAGCAGGTCCTTGAAGATATCTACGTCAGTGAACATGTCCATGACTACAGCTATCACCTGGGGACAGGGAAAGACAGGGTAGTTTACCAGCACAGCAATGGGGACAGCAGCCCTGCTGCTCCCAAGACACAAGCCTGTGAAAAACCTAGCTCCAGTATTCCTCAAGGTGGATGGTGCAGGGAGGAGTGCAGACATGTCAGGAGGGTGCGGGAAAGTTGGTGACCTAAGAGCAAGGGCAAGGTCTATGTCACAGTTCCACATNTTCAGACTGGTCCTCGGGGCCTCATTCCTCAACCAGGTTGGGATTCACTGACTGGTGCTGCCACCAGGAAGGTCCAGGGAGGCCCTGAGCACAGCCAGGGGCTCAGCCCTAGAACCTGTATTGGTGTTCTCTGAGTCAGATTCAAAATCAGCTACACATGCCCCTTCCTAATTCCTGGAGATGCTGAAATGAACCAGATGTGGCCACAATGGGGAAGAGGCCAGCAGATGGCATGATCACCAACTTGGAACCTTCCTTGAATCCTGGTCTGCTGTGAACTTCAGCAGGATGCCTATCTGGACCAGACAGTACCCATATCAGCATGTGCTCTTCTTGTCACTTGCCAACACCTATGCCCACCACAAGTGACTTCCACTCTCCTGAACCTAAGGTTGGGGTTCCAGAGGTCAAAGTATATCCACACCTGGCCCACACCAGCAACTANCTGCCTCAGTTCCCTGCCAACCATAGAGCTGGAGTAGGACTTACAGTGTGGACCTGGCCCCCAGTAGAGCACAGTAATAGTTAGACCAGGGATGTTCCCAACTTGGCTGCCAGTGCCTGCAGAGCTGGGACAGTGGGGCTGGAACCCACGCTGAACTACCTGGGAGCTGAGCTCATGAGTGTAGCTCAGCATCTTCCTTCATTGAGATCTGCGCACACAGGGTGACAGAAAGCCACCTGGAGCCTGCTGGGGACATGTCTGCACACCCACAGTGAGCTCACTAGGCTAGCCCCTGCAGGCCCATCTGGGCTCCTCCAGAGCCTCTGGCCCCTACTGATACCTGCTGCTCATCTGACACAAAAGTCCAAACTCTTCAACAAAAGGAAGCCCTAGGCCTGCCCTGCAGTGAACTTGCTCAGTGACCCTAAGTTAAACCCTTCAACAACTCTAAGCTCTTGTTTTCTCATCAGCAAAATAGGATCCATTCACGGGAAGTAAGCACACTCAGGGCAATGCATGTCAAAGACCCCAATCCAAGGGGGTTCTCAGGGGTGCCCACATGCTGCCTCCTCCCCAGGCAGCCTTGCCTGTGACAGCCCCACTCCCACCTCTCATGAACAGCAAGATGAGATACCAGCACATAGGTGGGCAAACTGTTGAAGTCCTGAGGCAAGTTGGAGCAGAGTAACTACTACCACTCCCAGAGGTGCAGGGCTGTTGTCTGGCCCTCCTTTGACTCTGTGGTCTCCAGGGCCTGAGAGTGCTAATCTGCTCAGAATGAAGGGGGAAAAGAGGCTGAGCCCTAGGGATCCCTGAGTCTTCAGAGGAGAGCTACTCACCATCTCTTAGGGGTTGTCTGGGGGTAGAGTGGGCACAGGGATNACACTGGCAGGGGTAAGATAGAGGACAATGTCAGCACTAGATGAGGAAGCACTTTCCAGTGCAGAGTGGGAGACGAGGTGAGATGAGACAGAGGACCTGAGAGCTTCCTACCCAGCATGTACTTGGCAAAAGCCAGAGACTGCCAGGGAAGCCTGCTAGCAGGTGGGCTCCCAGTGACTTTGTCAGACTGACCGACTCTGTGTGGCAGTATATATATATATGTGGGGGCGGGGGGCTGCTGCAGGGCTCTCCTTGCCTGAGATCCCACAGGCTGTAAGCCACTCTACCCATGATGTTCCCTTGGTTAGACCACTCCTGAGCAGGCAAAACAGCTTCATGTACTGCCCTGGAAAGAGGTCTGACCTGGCTGGCACACTGCTCCCTGGAGGCTCTCCAGCCCATTGCACCCCAGATCCGTCACGGCTGGTTTCAAGCTGTGGGCACCATAGCAGATTGAGATGTGCCCCAGCAGGACAGGGGACTTGATCCAGGAATCACAGGCTGCCAAGATGGACTTGTTGGGACCTATGTCTCAAGGTGGATCCCTGACAGGGTACTATGGCTGGCTGGCTCTCTTTAGGCTGTTGGATTCTATCCCTAGGATGGTGAAAGGAAGACTAACCAGCTAATACCGGGAGAGGAGGGCTGCCTGGTGCTCCTGGGATCTGAGGTGATGCTGGAGGTGAGGGCTGCTTGGTGCTTCCAGAGTCTGAGGTAATGTTGGAAATGGAGGTGCTCACAGTGCTCTGGTATGTGAGGTAATACTAGGAGAAGGCTTCTTGCTCCCGTCCAGCAACCTCACATCTGTCCATGGTCAGGCCACAAAAGTTCCCTGAGAGCTCTTGGGACATGTTAGGATATATTGGCTTTATAGATGGGAATGTGGAGGCAGTCAGCGAAAGAGGCTGAAATAAGTCTGCCCCTGCCTCATACCCCTCCTCCCAGCTTGGGATGTCTAGAGTTCACAGCTCCTGACACCAAGGCCATTACCTCTTGGATCCTCACAAATGTTGCAACCAGCAGCTTTCCCTCCCATTCACAGGAGAGGACACTGAAGCACTGTGCCTCAAGACCACCTAATTACCTGTTTGGATGGCCTAGCTCATCTTATCAAGNGGTGTCCTGACTGGGCAGTTCTCGAGGAGTTTTCATCTATCAGTGAGACAGGCAGTGTGGCCCCAGAACTCCTGCAGCATTCAAGGCCTGGTACTAGCCATCTCCTGTCTTAGGTCCCTCAGTTTCCACATCTATGGAATGGGATGGTGGACAAGCTACCAAAGCCTGTCCTTTCTGATGTCCTTGCTGAAGCACCTGCCTTTATGCACCTGAGAGCCCTGCTCACAGCCCAGGGGGTCTGTATGGGCTGGCTGGAGCATCCTGCCATGTCCACAGGGTCTGTGAAAGGACATTTTGGTAGCTGCTCCTCAAAGAGTCTCATAGGCTCCAGCCTTGCCAGCTGACACCAGCTCAGAGCTCCCAACACCCACAGCAGCTTCTTCTAGGCCCCTTGTGTCTCTAAATCTCACCCAGTAGAGCAAAGTGTCCTCATGGGACAGTGGATGGACAGGTTTCCCCACAAGTGCCAGAGAGGAAGGGCAGGTGAGGCAGCTGGCTGGTTTGAACATAATTGAAAACTACTGGGGTACTGGCCAGCTTCTGACACACCTCCCCTGAGAATCCTGACCTCACTGGTTCCTCTCCCCAAAAACATCCTGTCTTGGGCATTCGATACAGGCTGTCTCCAAGGCCATTTGCTGATTTTGCTCATCTCTGGAGAGCTGTTTAGGGCCCCTCAAGCAGTCAGCTGGCAACAGGGTAGCTCACTCATGGAAGGAAACATCCAAGGCTGGAAGAAGCCAAGGCTGGGAGAAGCCCCAAAGGGGCACCTAAAGCTGCAGATGGTCCTCATACAGAACCACAGGAGGCTCATGTCTCCCTAGCTAGAGTAGAAGCATCCTGACACATGGGGCCTGTCCACAGTCTGCAAAAGGACACTGCCTAGGTAGTGAGCAAGGAAGTTTTGAGCCAAGTATAGGCAAACCTCTGCAAAGAGCCACGTGTAAACAGCTCGATTCCCTATTCCAAATGCTTGGATCTGTCAGTATGGCAAACAAGTGGCATGGATGGCAGGGAATGAATCTGTATTCCAGAAGTGATAAAGCTGTCAGGAGGCTTGGTGTGGCCAGTGGGCCTGCACCTATCCTAGAGTCTATTCTGCACATTCCTAACAAGGTTTAGGAGCAAGNCTTCTCAGCATTCAGCTGGGGCCTGGTATAGCAGTGACAGAGGCTTATCTGGCATGCTGAGGACCTGGGTTCCATCCACAGCCTACACCCCACCCCAAAAAGTGTTTGTTTCTAAGAAAGTTCACTGTGTTCTACAACAAAGCTCTAAAGAATTAAAAAAAATACACACCAGAGTCTACAACAGAAAATCCACTGTTTCTGATACCCAATAGACAATAATTATACAGACAAAGAAATGGGAAAATAAGACTCACTGAAAGAGCAGGGTGAGGCAGCGCACACCTTTAATCCCAGCACTCGGGAGACAGAGGCAGAAGGATCTCTGTAAAGTTTGAGGACAGCCTGGTCTACAGAGTGAGTTCCAGAACAGCCAGAACTGTGTAGAGAGACCCTGCCAAAATAAATAAATAAAGGTATGGAAGAATAAAAAAAAAAATCTAACACGAAATGAAAATATATACCTGGTGGCATTAGTATCATGGAAGAATAATGAAGTTGAAAATAGAGCAGCACCAAGTATCCAAATGTCAGAGAGAGAGAGAGACTGAAGAAACAGCATGCCATCAGCACTCATGGTTAGCTTCAAGATGTCTAACAGAGGAGAGCCTCAGCTCACTGCAGGGGGTGGAGTGGGAGAGAGAAACACACGTGACAAAATAACCATTTAACTTTACTTCCTCACTTGATAAGAATGGAAGTCCACAGACTCAATGACACACACAGGGAGACGGGAGGAAAACCTGCTAAAGCACATAGAACTGCATCACTCAAAATCAGCAAAAATAGAATCTGAAGAAAAGCCAGAAGGAAAACAGACCATTGCATATGGAGGTGCGGAACCAAGCTGACATCCCACCAGAGTCAGCAGGAGAANAAGCAAGCACTACATGAAAATAAAATGTCCAACTAGAAGTAGATGGGCAGGGGAAAATAACTTCCAGAACCGAAGATAACATAAAAACTGATGCACAAAGCTGCAAGAATTCTTTCCTGGCAGGTGTGCACTGAAGCAATCATCCCCTTGTGTAGATGAAGAAACTGGGGCTGGGGGACTGCAGCCAACACCATGGTGGGGGCCCAGATGTTTCCTCTCTCAGTCAAGGCATAGAATGGAGACAGAAGAATGACTTTCCTGCCCTATCTTGTGTTCTAGTAGTAGGGCGGGACTCTTACTTGGAGTGGAGAGGTCTGATCCAAGCCACAGAAAGAATAGCAGGCCACCAACATTAGTGTTCCACTTCCCAGAGACATAGTCACAGCCCAGGGCTGCACACTTCTCCCATTGTCAGGATCATGTATCTTTCCTAGCTCTGACTCCATGCCACCATCTCCTAGAGCCTACCTTATCCTGAAATAGACCTGCCTCAGCCTGTCCAGCCCTGCCCTGCCCTGCCTTCCTGGGTCACTTTCCCACTCCAACACTCAGTTTCTCTACTTGCTATAGTGCTATGAAGATAGGGTGGACCTCCATGTACCTCACTCTTCACTCTGAAACCCAGCTGCTGCTTGGAACATGCCACCTATTAGAGGGAAGCCTCATTAAAGCCAATTAGAGGATGGCTGCGGCCAGCAAGTCACAGACAAGAAGCCATGCTGGTCACTCCACAGGCTTTGTTGAGGGGTGTGGGGGTTGTTCTGAGACTCCCTGCACCTCAGGAAGACCAGCTTTCTCTTCCTCCCTGGGGCTCAGTGAAGCTGGAAACAGGGTTGTAGAGCCAGGGAGGTGACACTGATAGGACTGCCCTGTGTGGCTCTGGGTGACTATGAAGATGGAGGGAGTGAAGGAAGAGACCTGGCTGGCATTCACTGCACACAGCTTGGCATCACATACCATAGGACCACATAACACACTGAGGAACAACTCATGCTCTCCTATGGTCATTTAAATCTCTCCTGGACTTTGACAAGCAGGTGTCAGTCTTACTGAGGTCAGCCCAGTACAGAAATGAGGAACTCTCAGGAATTGCCAGAGACAAGACAGAACTGGGCTTGGACTTGAGCCTGCCTGACACTGAAGTCAGTCCTCCCCACATCCTACACGGAATGTACCCTAGAAGATACCAGCCTGTCTGGGGGCCTGTCCAGTTGGGGTCAGCTGTGAACCCTAGTAGTGGCCAAGTGGCAGGCAATCTAGGGCCTCTCTCAGAGCATAGAGTGGCATTTTGTTTCAAGGTGACCTTTCAAACTACCATGACCAAGAGCTCCATGAAACCCAGTCCAGGCCCAGCCATACCAAAGACCCAAAGCTGCATTCTGTGCTTTGGTCTCATCTGTGATATAAGCAGGTGGCAGAGTCTCATCCTGGAATAGCAGAAGGGCTCCTTTCAGGCAGAGCACATCTCAATTCTCCATTAAGATGCAGGCTCTCGCCATGGGGTGGGGAGCCTTGGAGAAGTCTGGAGCCAACACCTGGGATTATGCTATCTGATGGCTCCCACCCCAACAGGTGCGGCCTGGCCCAAGGCGGGAGCTGCCACAGCAGGCAGAAGGCAGCTCCTGGCCCACAGAAGCCTCTGTGTTTGGGGGCTATTTTGGTGCAGTCATGTGCCACCAAATAAATAGGACACATCCTGAGGCATACACTGTTAGATGTTGTCTGCAGACGTCAGTGTGCTCACAAACTTGGACAGCAACAATAGCACTAGATGGCATACACGCCCTTACAGTACTGTGGAAGGCATGCAGGCCAGTGTCGACTGAACCTTCACGATGTGATGTGTGGTTAGCCTGTAGTACAGAGGAAATGGTCCCGAGGAAATGATCCCCAGGGGGATTGGGCATAGCTGTGGCTCCCCATTACAGGCCCAACATGGTCAGCTTTCTTCTACCCCTGGCAGCCCAGTGTCTAGGGGCCCAGGAGCCTGTGAACATGCTTTCACTGTCCTGAGCCAAGCAGGCAGGGAACAAGGACTAATGGGCCCATTATGGGATGTGGTTGCACAGAGCCTGCAGCCCAGATCCTTCAGTTCTCAGTTCTGAGGCTTTGGGCAAGTTGCGCGTCCTCTCTGAGCCCCACCAAACCTTGGATTCCTTCTGTGGACAATGGAGGCAACACCTACTTTATGGAGCTGTAGCAAGGATTACACAGAGCAGGTAAAGTGCCTGTTCAGCACTTGGCATATAGTTGGTATTTAATAAATGCCTCATTAAGCTGCCTTTATTCTCCTGGAGCCAAGTGGCAGGCCAGGACTCCAGAGTGTGAAGGCAGGGATCTGACAGGAAAGATGTGGGGTCAACTGGGCATCATGAAACTTGGCTCCACTTTCTTCCTGTTGTGTGGCCCTGGGCAAGAAACACAACTTCTCTGGGTCTCCATTCCTGAGCCTTGGCTGGAAGACATAAATCTGGGCCTAGTTGAAGGCCAGCTCCTGACACCTCAGCTTCCTTCTGTGTCCTCCACAGTAACTTGGGGAAGACATGACTGCGGCTGGTAAGGGGATTTAGGGATTAGTCCTTGTTGGAGTGGGCACTGGGATCTGCTGGAAGATCCTCTGACTGAGGCCCAACTCCACCCAGCCTCACCCTCTGGAGGCCAACACTTGCTCTCATCCCTCCCAGGCGTGATGCTACAGGCCTCTGGTATGTGACTGGAGCCCAGGGGAGGTCCCTCCCAGCCTAAGGCTGGGAGAGGGGTGGGGGAGGGCAGGCAGGAGCTGCCTCAGAGGGGAGCTCACTGCGACTGGACAACAGTGCAGAGCTTAAGGGGGTAGCTCAGGGCCACACAACTGAAAAGTATGATGTGAGACCCCACTGTTCCCTGTTCCAGATGAGTCTAGGGTCCTGGGCAGCAGGTGGCAGGACCAAGGGGACCCTCCACAGTCTTCAATGCCTGTACCCACTTCACAGACAGAATGGCCAGGGCCTAGGGAGGAGCCAGGGCTGGTCCAATCTCACAGGGAGGCAGGCAGCACCCGGGCCTGCTCCCACACTATTGCTCCCTTCCTAATCAGACCATTTCAGTCTTCAGGGAAGGGAGGATGCAATACAGTAATCCTGACAGGAACATGGCCACTAGGGGTGGCTGAGGTGGCGTGAGCTGAGTGTGTGCTGTGTCATTTCCTTGCCCCAGGGTCTGTCAGTTGTGCTGACTACTGGCAGGGTGACTCAGTGCCAGCAGCCATGCTGCAGAAGCCCCCATGGAAAAGGGGTAGTCAGCAAACCCCCCCTTCCACCCCTAGGAGGCTGAGGTTCCCCTAGCATTGGCACAGGGTGAAAAGGGGAGGTGGGAGAGAGAGGGGCAAGAGGGGCAAGAGAGAGATAGAGGAACTCCTACAGGGAGGAGCAAGGAGAGGGCGAGAGGGCGGGCAAAGCGCTCTGTCAGCATCCATTGGCGTCTGGGCCTGCCCCAAGGAGGCTGGGAAGCAGCAGTAAGGAGGTGAAGACTCAGGCCACCTAGGTCAGCTGCCTCTCCCTACTTGTCACTGCTCTACTACGAGGTACCATGCCAGGGTAGGTCCTGGAGTACAACAGGCCTAAGTAACCTTGGGCAGGGACAATTAATAGTCTGGCCTCAGTTTCTACNTGTGAAAAAAGAGGCTGATAACACTACCTGAGATTATGAAGTGCCTGTACTCCACGGAAGCTATTATTACAGTCTTCCCACATATTGTATGGGTCACAGAACAGAGATGGGGGAACAGGGACTCACACAGGTCCACAGGGGAGGGGCCTGGCTCAAGACAGCACAGTAGGGCTGTGAACAAATCCTTGATCTCTGTAAGATGGGCATGGCCTCTGTCAACTCTGAGGACCCTCAGGGACTCCTTGCTGTGGGGAACAGGCTCCAAGTGTAGGAAGCAGAGGGCAATGCCTCTCTATGACAGGCAGTAGGAAGCCACCCACTGCAATGTCACATAGATGGGGCCCACACTAAGATCAATGTCTTCCTGGCTGTCACCCTCGACAGGTGTCATCAATAACCTTGGAGAATTGGGACTGGATGAATAGGAAGCTATAGGTCTGCGGGGAGTGGATGTATCTCAGCTGTGGTCACAAGGATGTGGACAGGAAGCCCTGAGGGTACAATGTGGCCCCAGGTACCCCTATCTTGTCCCTATCACTGGCTGGCCCTATGTCATTCTGTCTGTAGAAGATTAGAGCCTGTGGCTGTTCCCAGGCCAAGTTGGAAAGTGGCACCTGCCTCCTACCTGCTGTGAGAGCGCACAGCAGGTCAGGCCCCATTAAGAGTCTTTATTCCTCCTCTCAAGGGACTGGGCTCTGCCACAAGTGGGGGTCANCCCAGGCCCTTTCAGGGGCAACAGATTCCCAACTATTGTCAGGTGTGTAGAGGATTATTCAGTCCTTCCTCATTCCTGCCACCCAATACTCCATCATCACAATGGCCAGAGATGCAGCTTGTGCCTACAGACTAGAAATCCTCAGCTAATGGCCCTGTGGACAGAGCCTCCACCCCGCTGGAAACCAGCCAGGCCACCTTCTCAGCTACTGACCCACTTGTGGTCTCTCTGCCCAAGAGCTCCCCAGGCCCTGTCAGCCAGGACAGTCCCCAGGATGAACATCTGGCCTTATACACTGACTACACCACTCCAGATCTAAACNCTGAGGGGGTTAGACTGAGCTAGGAACACTCTCACTACCACCAGACCTGCTCCAGATAGAACAGTTTGCTGAACTACCTTGCCTGTCAAATCAGGCACACCTCCACTCACAGTCATGGCCACCCAGTTATGGTTTGGCTGTGTGTATAGGCAGTGTACACTGCTTCTCAAGATGTGTGTCAGTGTGTCAGTGTGGAGCAGTCACCCACAGCCAGTGCACTGTGCAGCCCAGTGGATCCAGACAAGGCCTGAGAAGCCTCCTAATGACAAACCACAACTCAAGTGGACACTGTCATCTCTTCCACTGGTGAGAACCTTCAACAGGTGGCACCCAGTTCATTCAGACACCCTGGCCTGGACAGCAGCTGCTATTGCAGCATTCAGAGAAGGGCTCAGGGAAGCTGAGCAGCCACTCAGCACAGTTAGGAAGCAGGCAGGTTTTCTCAGGGCCCCAGACCAGCTTCCAAGCCTCTGCCCCAGACTCCTTCCAGCAAGCTCATGTATGTGCGCAAGCTTCTATCTTCTAGAGGATCTGAGGCAAGGCAAGGGAGAGTGGACGAAACAGAAAGCCCAGATTCCTCCCACCCGACTCGTGCATTGCATTCGAGGAGCTCAGAAACACTCCAGTAGGACACAGAAGCCCTTTGAGCCGGCAGCCCAGAGCCACCTGCTAGAGGAGGTGGGCATTCCGCTGCGGCCCGCAGAAGGAGACAACCAAGAGGCCACTCAGTGGTCCCAGAGCCGTCTGGGGTCCCCATGCNTGCNGGCTGAATGGGGTCCCGCCTTGGCGCCTCACCTTCTGCGCCTGGCTGACCATCTTGCGCACCACTTCCTTGATGTGCGGCTGTCCGTCGATGGGTGGCTGCATGTAGACGCTGGCCCGGGTCACACCTCTGTAGGCGATGGTGTCAGGCCAGCCCAGGTCCAGCTGCGGGATGGAGCGGTCTGACTTCTGGGGCCAGTACTCCAGCGAGGGCAAGGGCTCGGCCGTGGCTGGGGGTCCTCCCGCCGCGCTGGCATCCTCGCTGGCATCCGCACCTCCGTTGTCCTGGAGCTCGGGGCGGCGGCCCGAGCCCCGCGGGTCCTCGGAGCCGGGGTCGTACACCTCGATGGTCTCCACGATGCGCGCGAGCTCCAGCTCCGAGAGAAAGTCGCGGATGTTCTCGCGCTTCAGCACCTCGTAGAAGGCGTCGCGACCGCGGGCCACCAGGGCCTCCAGGGCCAGCCGCTGCTCCTCGCTGTAGAAGAACTCGGGCTTCGACTCGCTGGAACGCCAGTTCACGTGGTTGTCGTCCAGACACTGCACCTGGGAGAAGGCCATGGCGGCCCTCGCTGTGGGAACGCGGCCCGACGGGCACCGCGCTCTCGTGCTTCACGGCCTCGGCGCTGTCTCTTATACACATCTAGATGTGTATAAGAGACAGGGACGGGGCGTGGGGACCGAGCCGGACCGTCCAGGGCTGCGGTTCGCCTCTGCGCCTTGGAATCCGCCTGAGGTTCGCGGAGCCCTGGGAATAAGTTGGGGCTGCCAGGGAACCCCGCCCCAGTTTGGAGTAAAAGCAGGGGCGCAAGCCCGGGTCGGGCTTCGGGAAGGGCGGCTCGCAAACCCGGAGGCCTGCCCGGAGGAGGGAGTCGCTTACCGGGCAGGTGGCGCCGTGCAGAGGGGGCGACCGGAGGAACCACAGGCGATGGTGGTGGCAGCGGGCTGGACGGCGGGTGACTAAGGGCGGTCCCGCCCATCCCCTCCGCCCTCACCTGGGGTCACGTGCGGCCCCGGGGGCGGGGCCGGAAGCTGATTCATCTCCCTCAGACAGAGCAAGGCTGGACGGTTTGCAGCCTCGGGCCCGGCACNGGAGGCTTCTACCGCCCTCAGTTTTGCTGTCGATTCTGGTCCAGCCCTAGTCCAGTTCTGTCTTCTCCCTGGTGGGATGCTCAGCTGTCCAGTTGTAGAGAGAGGGTTGGGTCATAGGTTGAGGCCCCTCTTCCCCTCCAGCTGCTTCCACACTCTCTCTTGATGTGTGCAGAGCAGGTATAGATTCCCACCGGTCATGACCTGGTGCACACCTCATGCCTAAGCCCTGTGGCAGTCAAGGGTGGAGAGGACCAGGCTATGCTCAGACCCAGCTCTTGGCTAGGTGTCCCCCAGCAAAGGTGGGTCCACATCTGAGGGCAGGGTATCAGGTGCGAGTTGGCAAAACCCATTTAAGCCTTGCAGATAAATGGCTCCTTCCCTGAAGCTTTTAGCTCCAGGGCACCAGGCCAATGGTGCCCTGTCTTCCCAACCCACCCACCAGCTTTGGGCCAGGATGGAGCTGGTTTGAGTCCCAGTGGACCCTGGCCTTGTCCAACTGAGGACTGTCTCATGGCATTCTTGTACCCCTCCAGACACATTGCCACTGTCCATTATCCTGTGAGGCCTCCTTGCCCTGCATCTGCTGCCTCCCAAGTCTAGTTAGTACACGGGGTCTCATCATTGATCCCCAGGTCCAAGCCCTGCGGCCCTAGCCTGTGGGCCCTCATCCACAACAGGTCTTACACCATGTGAATACTGGGTTTCTATATCTGCTTGCACACTTTCCCCCTCTAGGGTACCTGAATCACCCCCCTCACTTCCTATTCCCAAACAGCAGAGAGAGGCAGTGGTATGAGTCTTGGACTCCCTGCAAAATTGTACTGGTCCTCAGTTTGTCCTCTTGTTCCTACCACTGTAGAGTTCCTGGTTTCATTAAGGAGCCTGGCCCTCAGGCTGGAAGGCTCTTTATCTACACTCTTGGTCAAGTCGCAAGAAGTTGTAAAAAGTGAACAGAGAGGCTTTTGGTACCTTTGGCCACTTTCCCCCAGTGGCATATCATGACACAACTGTCTTGACCAGAAAAGACTTGGTGCTATCCACAGAGCTGTATCAGATCTCACTAGTAGTACCTGTGTGTGTGTGTGTGTGTGTGTGTGTGTGTGTGTGTGTGTGTGTACACCCTTGTGATATGTATAGATTTGTGTAACAACCATTACCACCAAGATGTGCAAGGCAGTGCACACTTCTAATCCCAGGATTTGGGATGCTAGGGCAGGAGGATTGCAGGATTACAGGCTTGAGGCAAGCCTGGAATAGCAGAACTGTACCACTGTAGAGACCTTAGAGAACTATGGAATCCAGGTTCCCACCCTAACCTGGCTGCCATTTTCTATCTCCTGGTCCTGTGAAAATGACAGTGTCATTAGCAAACTTCCAGAGAGCAGCCTAGAGCTCTGGGCCATCTTCTAGCCCCCTCAACAATGTAAATGTCTCCCATCTGGCCAACACATGCTCATCCATTTCCATAATTGTATAGTATTGTATTGTGCTTATTATTTATTTATTTTGCAGTGCCAGCGATGGAGCCTAGCCTTTCATGCAAGCACTCCACTCCTCAGTAGTCGTTTTCTTTCTTTCTTTTTTTGTATCTTTGTGTAGCCCTGGCTGTCCTGGAACTAGCTCTGTAGACCAGGCTGCCCTCAAACTCACAGAGATCCACCTGCCTCTGCCTCCCAAGTGCGGGGATTAAAGGTGTGCGCTACCACTGCCCAGCCTCAGTAGTCTTATTGTGCTATAAACTGTACTCTTGATGGCTTTTGTTGGTGTCTTAGTTAAGGTTCCTATTGCTCTGATGAAGCACCATGACCAGTAGCAACTTGGGAAGGAAAGGGTTTATTTCCCTTATATTTCCAGGTAACAGTCCATCCTCCACGAAAGTCAGGGCACAACTCTAGGCAAGAACCCGGAAGCAGGAACTGAAGCAGAGGCCACAGAATAGTCTGTGTACTATCTTGCTCTCCACAGCTTTTTAGTCTGCTCTCTTCTAGAACCCAAGACCACCAGTCCAGGAGTGGCACCACCCACAATGGACTGAGCCCTCCCACATCAATCACTGTTTAAGAAAATGCCCTGCAGGCTTGCCTACAGCCTGATCTTATGGAGACATTTTCTCTATTGATGCTCCCTCTTCTCACATGATTCTAGCTTGTGTCAAGTTGACATAAAACTAGCCAGGACAGTCATTGAACATCTCGGGTGTTTGTTTGCTATTGCACGCCCTCAGTGAGGTTCTGTTTGTCGCTTTTCCCGTTTCTTGATGGATTCCTTTCTGTTGCTTAGTTCCTAGCGCTCTTTTTATATTGTAGATAGAGTCTTTGTTTGGCATGTGGAGGGTGTGTAGTCTCTCCCCATCTGTGGCGCGTCTCTTCAGCCTCTTTCAGGTGTCACACTGAGCAGAAGTTGTGCATTTTGATAGTGTCACTTCTTCAGTTTTGCTTGTCACAGATCACGCTTTTGGTGTAGTGTCACTGTTCGAGGCCAGCCTGGGCTACCAAGTGAGTTCCAGGAAAGGCACAAAGCTACACAGCGAAACCCTGTCTCGAAAAACC
>LZPO01097136.1:297962-314101 GCA_001675575.1 Neotoma lepida | reverse complement strand
AATCTGTGCTCGATTTTGAGCTGAGTTTCCATAAGGTTTGATGGTTGAGTTAAGTTTTTGTTCTATACAGGAAGAAACAGCCTTGGAGACATTAAAGGATCACTCTGCATCATACAGCAAGGGTCTGGGGAAACCGGTTTCCAACTGGGGCCTGTTTCCAGCACCTCCTAGCCAAACAGCATCTAAGCTGGCTCCCTGAGGTGGGCTAGGATGTGCCAGATGGAATGTAGTGAGGACCTGCCCTGCCCTTTAAGGCCNTGCATCTGGCAGCTCCCTTAGCAGAGGTTCATTCAGCTCCCTTAGCAGAGGTTCATTCAGTTGGTCAACAAATTGGGCAGTATCTGCCATATGTTGGCTATGCTAGGCATGACTGAAACCCAGGATTCTCCCAGGGACCCCATAGCCTTAGTGTGATGGGGAGCAGGGCTGACAGAGGTTGTAAGGTTATTGGTGCTGAGGAGGATAATGCTGCCAGACCTGGAGAAGCCAAACATCTGTAAGATCAGAAGAATGAGTTTAAATTCCTTGGGATAATGAGGAGGGAGGGGTGTTCCAAGGAAAAGGAACAGCAGATGCAGAGGCTCAAAGATGCCCACAAAAGCCTGGGTGCTGCCAGCCTGCTGGCAGGGGTAGGGATGAAGGTGGTCACAGGGTCAATGTTTGGCACAATCTGAGCCTTGTGACCCTCTGTGAAATATGGGGCAGTACCTGAACTGCATGGGGCTCTTCCTGGGAACCTTTCTCCCTTCTCTTCCTCAATCCTCCCTCCTCTCACTTACTCATTCCTTCATTCAGCAAAAGTTCAGACTGTCTCCTCTGGGCCCAGCCCTGGGCTGGGCGATGCCTGGAACTTGGGATGATTCAAACTGGTGTCTGCCCTTGGGGTGCTCCAGGGCTGGCGAGGAAGGTGGCATAGTAAACAAACAGCAGGAACTGATCCTGGCAGATCAGAGCTCTAGGCAGGTGGACAGGTAGGGGCAGTCAGGAGTCTCAGAGGAGGAGCAGGAGATAAACAAAGGTGGCCATGGGTGTCAATAGGACAGTAGCACACAAGGGAGGAGAGCCTGTGTCTTCAGAGACATGGAGGCATCCAAGTTCTGGGTGTGTACCAAAAAAAAAGGACAAGCAAGTAAGATGATCCTGGGTGCTGGGGTGCTAGACAGAGGTTATGGGACCAGTCACCCAACGGGCTATGTCATATGTGACATGATGCTGAGTGGACAGGAAGATCGGGTACAGACCTTCCCTCTCCTGCTTCTACTTCCCACCTTAAGGAAGGTGGTTAAGACTGGAGATGGGTGGGTGAGTGTAGGGGCAACAAGGACCTGCCCAGGGNCACAGGGAGGGCACACCACCAGTAACCCCTGGCTTTGAGCTTTGGAGTAGGAAATAACCAGATGAGGGCCACTGANGGAGGCAACATCAGGGAAGATGACCAGGGGCCAGAGCCCCAAGGACTAGCTCTGGGAAACTGAGGTAAGGAGTCAGAGGAGCAAGCAAGCCTCTCAGGCTAGTCTGGTGTATATATGTGTGTGTGTGTGTGTGATGCACAGGTATTATTTCTCACAGATGATGTAGGCTGTGTGGTACCATCCGAGTGTCTGCGGGCCTGTGGGGCTGAAATTGGCTGCTCCAACATTGCCTACCCGAAGCTGGTCATGGAGCTGATGCCCATAGGTGAGTCCCTATGTCATTCGGATGAAAGGTCCTGATAAATGAGGCTTGGAATTGTGGGGACTGCTCTGGCTCCTGTATGAGTCCCTGTGCCATCCGATTGACCAGACAGAAGTGACCATAAGTAAAAAGCCAGGCTTCCCACGTGTCAGTTCTTCTTTCTCTCCNGACTGCTCAGCTGGGCTCATCTTCATTTAAAGATGGGGAACTTGAGGTTGNAGAGATGGCTCAGTGGTTAAGAGCACTTGCTGCTCTTGCAGAGGACCTGGGTTTGGTTTCCAGTACCCATATGGCAGCTCACTTGGAACTCCAGTTCCAGTGGCTCTGAACCCCTGTCCTGGGGCCCCTGCATACAGGTGTGATACACATAAACTCATGCAAGCAAATACACATACACATAAGATAAATAAATCAATCTAAAAAAACAAAAAAAGAAAGCCCTAGAAGTGACCTTGCTAAGGTCACAGGCATACCAACTACTACAGACTTGACCATGCGTATCACCTCTGGAGAAAGGCAGTCTATTGCCTTGTCTTGACCTTTTTATTAATACCTTCTCATATGGGGAAACTGAGGCCCAGGATGACATGCAAACTGAAGCCCACTTACTCCTTTGAGATCAGGAGTCCAGAGCCCTCAGCACCCATATTTGCAAGAATGAGCCCCACAAAGTTACTGTTGCCAGTAAGAAGAGCTATNGTACACGTTTTGACATTCCCCATGGTCCTTGTGGTAGCCCTGCTATTCTAGTATCGGGTGGTGAGTTCCCCAGCCAAGGAGGTGTGTAAGCAGAAGCAATGGTCTAGGGCTGGGGGAAGTCCCACACTAAGCAAAAAGAAGATCTAGCTCCCTGAGCTCTGCAATGTTGACTTATCTGGAAGCTGAGGCTTTTCCCTGCCTCCCTCCTTCCTTCCCATAGGGCCAAGCCTAGATGTACACATACCTGGGAATAGACTTCAGCTCTGCTATGTGCCACTGGAGTTATTTCGAGCATATCACTTCTCTTCTTGGAGCCTAATGTCCTCGTGTGTAAATTGGGGATAANGAGTCTACCCAACCTGAGGGTTGTTGCCAGGATTAAGCCTAATGACACAGGGATACTGCTTGGCACAGAGCCTGACCACACTGTGGACTCCCACCTCAGGGTATGCCTCCCCTTCCATATGAGCTAAGGACTCAGCCTAGCACTGACAGTGTAGACTTGTTGGGCCTCTAGCCCTTTCAATGCCTTGAGCTCCCTGTCTGAGAAATGGGTACAATAAGCACCAAGTCAACCACTTTCCAAGCACCAAGGAGGGTTGATAAATGTTTNGGGGAACCATGGCTTAACTCGCTTTCCTTTGGGCCCTATCCTAGTCAGCCTGAGTAGTAAACAGAGCAGGTCATGGGATGCCTGGGAGTCACACTACAGAATTGAGGTCAGGCTGTATCAACACCCCTTTCTAGGAGTGGAAGGCAGAGGCAAGGAGTCTGTCTGCTAAAGAGGGAACACCCAGGAGGTGCCCAGACTGAAGCACCACAGCCCTTTGGAGCCCCTAACTTCCAAAATGCTGCCTTGCTTGGCTAGGGACCTTTCCCTCACAGGAAATAGGGTGGATTTCTCATGCCCTCACCTCCACCAAGGCTCTTTCCCAGAGCCAAGAAGGGATCCACCATCATGCCTGCTGGGACTTGCTGTGTACAGGAAGTAATGTGTTAGGGAGTTCCAGAGAATAAGCTACTGTCTGCCTAGGTGTGACCTCCCTGCAAAGGGTCCCACGCTTGCCCCCTCCTGCCCCACGGTTCTGCCTCTGTCCCTGAAACTGTCTTGGGCTCCTCTCTCTCAGGCAGGTTGGATCAGGGCAGGAAAAGTGCTTTGTCAGCTCAGGCTCTGCAGAAGGTAGACACTAGAGCTGAAAACAGCCCTGCCATGTGGGTAATTACTCCACAGCCCTGGCCACAGGCTGCCATTTAAGTTCTTCTCACTTCAAATATCCTCAGCTTGTCTCCCTCCCAGCGGAGCAGGTCACAGTGGGGGGCCCTGTTCTGCCCTCAGGTCTTCGAGGGCTGATGATAGCTGTGATGATGGCTGCACTCATGTCATCGCTGACCTCCATCTTCAACAGCAGCAGCACACTCTTCACCATGGACATCTGGAGACGGTTGCGGCCCTGCGCCAGAGAGCGGGAGCTGCTGCTGGTGGGACGGTATGGGAGGGGCAGGGAGGGGCTTCTGCAGCACCATCGGCCTCACCAAATTTGCTAAGCAGAGAAAGAAGGGAAGAGGCCAGAGTGCCTGGGGTACACTTGTCATTCCTGAGCTGATTCCTTCAACTGGGGTCAGCTCTGTTTCCACAACTACACCAAAAATCTTTCTTAGCTTTCTGGTTTGCTCCAGCTACCCTGAACGGATCCCAGAGCTAATCCTCAAATTGGCCACACCTGGACCACAATGATACCCTAAGTCTCAGGTCTCCAATACCCTGGGCCATCTGAGGACCTGCTGTTTCTTCCGGCTGGCTTATCCTGTCCTTACTCAGCCTAGCATTCATTCTGCCCTCTGTACAACCCTCCAGATACCCACTCCCCTGCCCCACCCAAGGAGTGAGCACTCCCCCCTTGCCCCAGACCACTACCAGACCCCTCCCTCACATGTGCAGCCATAACATGTCAAATGAGCCCTCCCTGCAGGACACTTCTGCCCTGAGCTTGACTGTGAGCCTGGGAGGGAGTGGCCAGGGCAATGGAGAGTGGTCTCCTGGTGTGCCTGCTCCCTTCCCACTAACCAGGGCTGCTGACTGCAGCCTTCCTCCTGGGGCAGGGGCTCTCCCAGCAGTTGTCCCGGTGATGCAAAGCAGCCAGCCTCAGTGAGAAGAGCCCCTGTTGGGCATTCCTGGGAGCCAGGGCGTCATGAGCTCATTTGCAGGAAGGGAGCCTCTGGCCTCTGTAGCAGTCCAAGTTCTTATCTATCAGACCGGGTCACATGACACCTGGCCACCTGTTTGCCCCTGCCTCTCTGCAGCTGCTGGATGACCAGAGGCCTATCTCTCTGAGATAGCTTTTTCCTTGAAAGAAGTCCTTCAGACTCCCACCTCCTAGGTCTTGCAATGGGTGCCCTGCAGTGGGTGCCCTGCAGTGGGTGCCCCACTCTCTGGCTTGGGACTCTAGTAACCCTAGCAGCCTGGCCTGTGGCCCTCATGCCTCCTGTCTCCCTGGCCTCCTAGAAGCAGGCTCTTCCTAAATGATCTCACTGTAAGCCAGAGAGCTCTCACAGGCTGCTGAGCTGGGGTTGTGGGCCAACAGTGGTGCTGGGACCCTGCCCCCCTCCTTTACTTCCCTCGCAGCTGACCCATTCTGTCTCTTCCCTTGGGGTTCTATGTCCAGCTGAGCAATTCGAAGGACTCAGAACCCCACCCCCTCCCCCCAGCCCTCCCTACCACCACACACAACACAACACACACCCTGCCGGCCACTCAGGAGATTGGGTGTGTGCGCGCCCCCTGGAGGCTATTTTAGGAAGAGGCAGCCGCCTCCTCATCCAGGGGCCCGGCTTGAACCGAAGGCCAGCAGTGAGAAGATGAGGCCCAGGAGCTGCTAGGCCCTCGGGCTGGAGGGTGGAGGGCGTGTCGGTGGAGACCGCCCGGCTTTGAAGAGGCCGCGCCCAGCTGTGCTCCAGTCTAAGGGTTAATTAGCCTCAATCAAAGCGGCACCTCCTCCTCCTCCTCCTGCCACCCTCTGCCCCGGGCCCGGCCAGAAGCAAAGTGAGAAGGTGGGGGAAGGACCCACCCACCTGCGCACAGCCAGTCGGTCTTGCATGGCGCCGGCCATGGGCCTCGCCCACGGTAGCTCTGAGTGAAAGGGGAGAGGACTCAGCCAAGTGGGATTCCGGCCCTAGCAGGGTGGCCCAACCTCTGAGTTTCCAGGCTTCCCCCTAAAGCCCCTAAACCCACACTGCCCCTGGGTTCCCTTGGGAGTAGGACGGGTGGATCTGTTTGCAAGGCCAGCCCCGAAGCATGGGGAGATTCCAGCAAGGCCTTGGGAGGAGCAAAGCACCTGCAGGTAGGTGGGGGGGTCACCCGCCAAGAGCAGAGGGCTAAGGGACAAGGCTATGCTGGCTAGGGTGGTGCAGCTTCCGCCGAGGAGTCAGAAGATCCGTGGGTGTCCTAAGTCCCTCTAGGCTGGTCCAAGTGCGAGGGCCACTGTGTCATTCGCTGACCCCAAATGCCTAGCGAGCTTAGGAAAACACTGGCACCCAAGCCCATGCGTGCCTGCAGATGGGCCACACGGAAAGGAGAAGGCAAGAGCAGGCCTGAGTGACTGGCCCCATAGGCCGCAGGGAGCCACAACAGGAGATGGAGCAGGAGAGCCTGGTCCNTGGTGGCCTGCCCTGAGATGGGCAGAGGGAACCAGAGGCAGGTCTTGGGGAGCAGGGGGAATACAGAGCTGAGGCAGGGCTGGCCGCTGCCACCCGCAGGCTGGTCATCGTGGTGCTCATAGGCGTGAGCGTGGCCTGGATCCCAGTCCTGCAGGGCTCCAACAGCGGACAGCTTTTCATCTACATGCAGTCGGTGACCAGCTCGTTGGCGCCCCCTGTCACCGCCATCTTCGTCCTGGGCATCTTCTGGAGGAGGACCAATGAGCAGGTGGGTAGCACAGACAGGTCCGGTGGGGTTCCCCTTAAGCGTGCCCCGCGAGTCCTTTGAGATCTTCCTCTGTCTCTCCTTTCCCCAGGGGGCCTTTTGGGGCCTGATGGCCGGGCTGCTGGTGGGTGCCCTGAGGCTGGTCCTGGAATTCCTGTACCCGGAGCCCCCCTGTGGCCAGGCAGACATGCGGCCAGCCCTCCTCCGCAATTTACACTACTTGCATTTTGCTATCGCCCTCTTCCTCCTCACCTGTGCTGTAGCGGCCGCTGGGAGCCTACTGAGCCCGCCCCCTCAGCAAAGACAGGTGAGGCAGTCCTGTCCCCTGACCCCAGTTACCATAGGCCCTATTCCTGACCGGACTGATGGATTCCTGTCTCTGCTCATATGCAGAACTCGGCTCCTCTCTGACTCCAGACATTCCCACTGTTGACTCCTAACCCTTCCTGGCCCAGACCTCTGTCTTTGTTTGAATTAAGCTTCTTTCTGTAACTGACCCTCATACTGTCCGGGGCCACTCTGTCCTGCCACACCTCTTCCTTGCAGATAGAAAACCTCACCTGGTGGACACTGGCTCTGGACCGGTCCTTAGGAACCAAAGCAGGTGAGTGGGTATCCCTGGCACTGCTCCTCATCCTGCCCCCATGCAGGGGATATGGACACCCAAGTATAGCCTGCATCCCTCACTGACCTACCTCAACCTCCTGTAGGTGATGGCCAGACACCCCAGAAACGTGCTTTCTGGACCCGTGTGTGCAATTTCAACGCCATCCTCCTCATGTGCGTCAACATCTTCTTCTATGCCTACTTTGCCTGATGCTGCCCCCCCAGTGGAAATGTGGATGCTTCGAGTCCTTAGGGCCACCCTCCTTCCTAGGTTGGACATAGAGGCTCAAGGAAACAGAATGTGTCTACAGCTATACAGTGGGTCACTACCAAGTGTCTGGCTGAGCCAGCAGAGCTGGAGCTCTGAAAATATAGTGGAGAATCATTTCAAAAACAGCACTAAAGAAGTCAGATATGGGGAGGAAGATTCTGTTGGATGTCTACTGATTAATGTTTTATTTTGAATATGCAGGTACAGGTTGGGAGCATAGGGTATGCCAGGCTCAGAGCTTGAAGGGTCTTGGGCCAGCCNGGACTCAGGGAGAACCCCTGCAACCTGGGCTCTTCAAGGGACTAAAGACAACCACAGAGGCATGCTTTCTCTCTCTTCCTCCCTCCCTCCCCCAAAGCCCACCACCGCCTTGTCAAGTCTGACTCAGTTTTCCCAATTGAAAGTGCTCTGACTCTGGGCAGAGGCAGCTCAGGGTCCCTCGATGGCCAGGCATCAACTCCTGGACTTATGTTCACTCAATGCTGGCCATAGGCTGTCTGTTCCTCCAGAACCAGCATAGCCCAGGCCTCCAGGCTGGGCTCTCTCTGTAGCCAACAGCAGGGGACCCACTGTATGGCTTCTGTCCCTAATGGGCCTCTACCAAGGGGACTCATCTCTATATAGCCCCATCCAGTGATGGTGGGGTAAGGCCAGGAGACACCAAGTTGTTGGAGTGGGATAAACTACCCTGCACCCTCATGGAAGTCCAGGTTGCTCAGGGCTAAGCCATGTTCCCAGCAACTTGCATAACCTGAAGGGTGCTTTTGGAAGACAGGCAGTAGGTGACTGCTCACGAGGAGCATTCTCTGAGCTGGGCCCTAGCCATTAGCAGTCACTCCTCAATCCTGGAGAGGCTTGGCCTTGTCAGTGGCAGGTGACATCATGAACTCAACAACCAACCTGGTGGTGACCAGTGTCGGTCCTGGTTAGTGTGAAGAGGCTGAGGCCGGAGCATTGCTCCTCTGGTCTTGTGGGGTCACAGTTGTACCGGTTGCACGTAGCTCCGTGGGAAAAAACCCAGGCGCCCGCCAGCCCGGCCCCGCCACCAGTGTGGGTCCCCACACTCCACCACTTCCACGATGTCACCTCGGCGGAGACTGAGCTGAGATGAGTCCTGTGCCGAGAAGTCAAACTGGGCCTGGGCAAAGCAGGCCCGGGTCGGCTGTGGAGGAGTAGGGGCAGAATAGTCAGTCAGTGGCCTTTGGAGACATCGAGCTATCTTTCCACAGGAGCCCCATGGAAGAAGTGAGCTCCTGCTAGGGGACATGGGCCAGGCCTCTGCCACTCACAGTCCTGCTGTGTAGTAGGTGGAACTCAAGTCCTGGGCCTCCAGTGGGACTTGGTTAGGTCCAACTCTCTCTGGGTCCTATTCCCTACCTCTGGGCCCACATAAACATGGTAACAGATGCCAGGCATGGAAGTGCTCCATGTCTTGGAAACCACTAAGGAGCAGTTTCTGCCACAGCCCCCTCAGGCTTGGGGGAGTGGAAACCCTTCTCCTGCTCTCTGCTCTCAGGTTTGGGTCCTGGGTGTAGCTTTGGCTCTTCTCTGCCTCCTCAGCCCTACTGTCTTCCCTAATGCTCTTGCTAGGTAACTGCTGTGCCCTAGCACAGGCCCTCTCCTCTGCTGAACCTGCAAATCTTCAAAACATGATAGGATCAGTGGGCTCTGCCCAGGAAGGAAGAGACTCATCCTGCCCCCTGCCAATGGTGACCCCAGGGCTCTGGCAGAGCCAGTATAGAGGAACACAGGTCAGGTCAACCCCTCCCTTCCACCAGGCAGGGTTGGCCCTAGGTGAGCAGGAGGGGCCGAGGTTTGGAACACTAGCTTCTAGCCCTCCTTAGCTCACCAGGCCAGGCAGTGGAGCTATGTGGCACCACTGGGGTCTCTGAAGTCACAGTGTATCTCTCCTGGTAAAGCAAACCCCTAAGTCATCCTATGAATGTAGGGGAAACCAAGGCCCAGCTAGCCACATAGCAGGGTATCAGAGAAGAGGAGAAAAACACAAGGCAGGACTGGGTGAAGTTGGGCAGCCCTCCCCAAGTCTTGGCTGGAGCCACACTCCCCTCCCTCTCTGTAGTGCTCAAGTTCAAATATGCCCAGGTCTGGATTTGTCCCGGCATCCAAGCAAAACACTGTGCCGCACTAATAACCTGGTCGGCTGGTGTCGTTATCCTAATGAGAGTGAGAGCTTCTGGCGCCTGGATGAAAGGACTGGCTGCTGGCAAATTGCTGTTATTCTGAGGACTAGAGGTGGATGGATCTCCCTACACCCTGAGCCCAGCCAGGCCTTGTCCCTGAGGGGTCACACTGCCCACATCCTGTCCAAGCTCAGCTCCTCCTTGGGGAGCAGAGAACAGAAGCCTCTCATTGAGCTGGCTCGCTCTCGGCCTCAGTTTCTTCATCTGTATAACGGGAATGGCGAGGTGCTCATAACAACGCGCAGAGTACCAGGCTCATCCCAGTGCTTAGGAAGCTGAGGTAGGGGATCACTGAGACTTTAAGGCCAATCTGTTCTACATAGCGTACCTCAGGCCAGCTTCGGCTACACAGAAAGATCCTGTCTCGAAACAAACAAAACCTNCCAAAACAGAGTGCACAGTGCAGCTCACTGTGTGGGACTCAGCAGGTGTCCATACATTCATTCATTCACAAGCATTTATTTTCACCTATTGCACACTCCAGACAATTTCAATCTGTGTTGGCAGGGTGGAGTTTCTGCACTGTTCCTACCTTCTACACTGTCCTTCCCCCTTTCCTTGCCCCATCCTTGCTAACTCCTGTAGGGACCACACTTATGCCACTTTGGGGACCTGGGCTTCTGGGGAGGGCAGGGAGGTGCCCCTCAGACTTGGGGCTCCTCATCCCATCTTACCTGGAGCAGCGGCTGCTCATCACACAGGAAGATCTGCCGCCTCTTGGCAATGGTGGTGGTTCGGTAGAAGTCAACCAGCTCGTTGAGGGAGTTGAACTTCTCTTCCCACAGGAAGTACTTCCCTGAGGCCTCTCGAAGCACCTTGAAGTGCTGCACCTGGTCGCCATAACTGGGGGGAAGAACCAGTGTCTTAGACCTACCCCCACCTCTGGAGCCAGGCCCTGCTCTGGGGAGATCTGGAGTCGAAGGAGGCAAAGATACTGGCCATCCTGGTAGTAGAGTATGAGATTCAGGGTCCAGGCTCTAGACAAGGCCACTTCCTTGCTGTGTGACTTCAGGCAAGTCATTTAACTTCTCTGAACCTCAGTTTTCTTATAGGGAAAACACTTCATTAGGATAAGAAACTGAAAACAACATTGACTGGCTTGTTGGCATCATCACAGGGTACCTCTGGGTACATACATCTCTTCATAACTCTTCAGCATCCCCTCAACTTTGACATTCTCTGTCTTTCCCTGACTACCCTCCCATCCCCCAGTCCTCACAGTACTCTGGGGAGTGAGTCCCAGGATCATCCAGACTCCGACCAAACTCTGTACCTAAGAGAGATACTCAGGTGTTTTGAGTGAGTATCTTGTGTCCTTTCTTTCCCCTCAAGAGCCTTTCATAGCTGCCATTGCCCTTATGATAAACCCAACTGTGTAGGGCAGACCATCCTATTAGGGATCATGCCCAGGGACCTGCCCAGGCCTAGCCTGCAACCCGTCACACACCAGAACAGCCAGGCAGCTTCAGAGGTGCTGGTGGGAATGGGCATGGTGGCAGCTGTTAATTCTGGGACCCCTTTCCTGTCACAGGGTGGCTAGTCCTGCCTCCTGACCCTATGCACAGTAGGGAAACTGAGGCCTGAGTGCAGCCACAGCATGTCCAGAAATCCACAGAAGAAAGGCTGGGTGGGGCCGTCTCTCATCACAAATGCTTGGAGGAGCTCTCTGATTGATTATTGATGGTGACAATGGCAGTTGTCACTTCCATTGGGACATTATGTCCCAGATAGTCTTCCAAATGTGACCTACTCCCTGGGCTGTGCCCTCCAGAGAGTCCATCCTCCTCCCAAGTTCTGTAGTCCCACCTTGCCCTCCACTGCTCCTTACCACACCAGCCCTGGGGGGATGGGCTGAAGGTTTAGGATGAAGACAGCGCTAGGAATCCGAGGACGCTCCCTGCCCAGCCCTGACTAAAGTCTGAAGAGGGCGTCGGCTCACACTTGTAACCCCAGAGTCCAGTTTGAAGCCAGCCTAGACTACATAAACAAACCTCTCTCTAGGCCTTGGCCTTCCAGTAGGAAAGTATTCTTGCATTCCCAATCATATTCAAATNTCTGACAAACTGATTCCCTCTGGAGAGCTGACCTCACATGCCTCATTAGGGTCAGGGTTCAGCTTGGGTCCCTGCATCCCTATGTATCCCGATTGCTCACAAAACTCACAAAGGCTTGGGTACCAGAAGCGGGGAGAGAGAGCTGCCNTGAGAGNNCCCACAGCCCACTATGCCTTTAGCTCTCTCCACAGAGCCACCCTGAGGGCCCCTCACCACAGACTTTGCTGAGGGCTTTTCCATGGGGGCTGTAGTCACCAGGTGACCTGGCCTCAGGCCAGCCCTGCCAGCAGTTACAGCACTGCTATGTACCTTCGGAAGGACCAGTTTCCCCAAGAGGAGGCTTCTGCCAGGGATGCCACAACCCCCACACCTCAGACAAAACTGACAGCATAGTGTTCACAGTGACTAAGCTGTGGATGCTGAGGGAAAGCAGGGGACAGTGGGTCCACCTCTCTGGCCTCAGGTATACTGCATGGGGAGAGGTCACTGTGAGGAGCAGAGTGAATTGGTATGGCTAGNAGTACAGGGACCCAGTTAGGCAAGATGGGGTGGGGCAGGGAAGGCTCNGGACTCTTAAATCCTTGCTCCTCNGAAAGCAATTCAGTGCCTGAGGCTTGGAGAATTTTGCAGAGGACTGCTCTTGGATCCCATGGGAGAGCTGGGGGACAGGGCATGGGGCCAGGAGTTTTAGAACTTTCCAACCTGGCAGCTGGGAAATTCTTAGGGCTGGGAAATGTGATAGTCCAGCCTGTATGTGACATGTCCTTTCTGCTTTTCCTGTTTCCCAGCTGAGGAGGGCTAGGCTGTCTGGAAGGGGGTCAGTCCCTCTATGTCACCANCCCACACTGCTCATCAGGACCCCACCCTGCCCCCAAGCCCCAGAGCTGAGTTCTGGAGAAAAGGTGACATGGCTTGGATCTGGGGGTTTTGCAGTATGCCCTGGCACACTGTCTTTACCTATCTCCACCTCTGCGGAGGTGACTGCCTGTGTCCCTCGCTGGGCACTATTTTGTGACCCTGACTCCAACCCCCACACGGACTATGTTGAGCNTGGTCCCTGTGTTCAGAAAGCTCACGGTCTTAGTCAGGACAGTCTTGCTCATCGAGTTTTTCCTGTCTAGTTGCAGCAGCAGCAGCTGAGAGGGGAACTGAGGTTGGGTAGGCAGAAGCCCATGCTCCCCTGTTCCCAGCTGGGGCTCACCTGGGGCAGGTCTGGGCAGTCACTGCTCCGTCCACTGGGGAACAAGGGAGAGTAGAGAGTCCTCGTTGCAGCACACAGAGAGCTGACCTTCAGAGGGCCTACCAGGTCTTTGTGTTTCAGGAAATGGTCTGTCAGCACACTTGAGGTCAGTCACAAGTTTCTCACCCCTCCCAGCATTGGGTTCTTTACCTACACACTGGGATCTACAGCCCTGCCTCATATTCTCCAGGTGCCATTATTTGCTGATTGTGAGCTCTTCATCATTCTAGCAGAATACAGGTATTGGGGAACAAGGAGCTTTGTCTTATTTAGTGGTGGCCCCAGGGACAGGGCCTGGTTCACAGTAGGTGCTCTGGTAGTATAGACAAGTGTGTACTAACCCCAAGGCACCCATGACCAGAAGGGAAGCTAGACCTTAACTGGGGACTATCGCTTATGAGCCATGACAGACATGTCTCCAGTGGCCTGGATAGGAGTATGTGGGGACAGACAGACAGGTGCCAGCCAATGGGTTCGAGGGGGGTCAGCTCTCTGAAACCTCCCCAGTAAACTAGCAGTGGCTATGGCACAGCACAGCACCCACGGCCCATAAAGCCACCTGTGACAGCTTTATATGTCTTGGCATGAACTTGTGGGAGACCCATGCCAGGGATGGTAGACTGTCCGGTTGACCTCAGGTCACAGGTGAGGATGTGACAACCAAGAGAGGACCAGAGCCTGCCTNAAGTTATACACCAGTCCCAGGCAAAGCTAGGGTGAGACCAGGGCTCCCAGCCTCCCCAACCAATTTGTCTTCCAGAAAGCCCTGGGCAAGGGCAACGGAGTCAAAAGTAGTCTCTGAGCAGGCGCTCCCCTCCAGGAACATCTCCACCTAGGACCATAGCTACATAGCATGCATCCAGAACACAGCTCTGTTTATACCATTGTCTACTTTACGGAGCAGAAGCTGAGGCTCCCAGGATAACTTGCCTGGATTTCAGGGCTAGGAGGAGTCAGAGTTGGGACTCACTCCCATTCTGGGATCCTAACAGACACATTAGTCTGTCTCAGGGTGGAGATGGCCACCTGGTGGTCCTATGTGCAATCACACCTCCGAGCTGGGGAAGCATTGGCCGAGTCTAAAATNGGNGTTTGGCCAGGACTCCTTGGGAAGGGACTGTGGGGTGTGTGCNAGGGTTTCATTGAGCACCCCACATTGGCCGAGCTCCCCTACNGAAAAACTGCCCCAGAGCACTGCCATCTCCNCTTCCGGTCAGGNATGTTACCATCCAAATAGTCCTCAATGTACAACCTCCAGACATCATACATGNTGTTTCCTCTGCCTGACACCNCCANCAACTAGCAGAGNTCCCACACATGCTTAAGGCCTGANAGCTGCCTCTTCCCCTCTTGGAGTGTGTCCTCTGTTTTTGGACTTTCTCCTGCACCTGCTCATGGTGGAAGTTCTGGNTCTATGTGTATCCCATCATACTCCCTGGCTTCTGCCCTTTTGCCCCTATCCCAGGGTGGCTAGTCAGGGCCATCCTCTAAGATCTGCCAAGGCAGNCTGGGTCTCTGGGGAGCTCAAGAGGAGTGTGGTGGGATGTCTCTCTGTTCCTAGTCTAGGCTTGATCTGTGTCTGGGTGATCTTGCTTGGTTAGATGACCTTGGGACATGGGGAAGCTTCCAGGAGTCACTGAGGCTGGGCTGTCTGCCTGGTAGGTGTCATCACTAAGAACCACTTCCTGCTGTGGCCTGCAGGGAGTCAAGAGTAGGGATATACAGGACAGTCTCAGGACCCTTCTGCACAAACAGTGCCAGATGGGCAAGAAGGCCTGGAGAAGATGTGGAGGACCCTCCTGGNGTAGCCAATGGCTGCTGCAAGTTGGGGCGGCTGCTAAGCAACTGCAGGAGACAGAACATGTGATGTGGCCCAGGTTGTAGCTCCCCACTGGGGTGAGTTTCATAACTCCCATAGGCAATCAGAGCAGAAGGGAAGGACCGCAGTCCACNGGAGCAGCAGGGTCTTCACACACTGCCCTGATCCTCGGTATACCTGTTGTGGAAAGCCACTGGCCAGAGGTCAAGCCTGGCCTGGGAGCAAGCATCCTTGAAGAGCCACACACAGGCCACACCTTCCTCTGTCCCTTTAGCACAGTAGCAATGTCTCATTCCAGTACTTCAGGAGCAGACAGACAACAGAGCAGATCCTGTGGGTAGGCCTGCTGCCCTAAGCCATGTCACCTCTTAGGCCTTGACACCACTCCCTAGCACAGAGTCCAATCCGCTGCCTGCTTCCTGCTGCCTCATCCTTCTCACAGCCACCAGGNGGACCTGNTNCNGAACCCCTCATAGCTCCTTATTTCTCTGAGAGAAAACCCAAGCTGTGTACCAGGCTCTCCGCCATGTAGCCCCCNTCTCTTTGAGTGNGAGCCAGGCCCTGCCTCCCCCACCCTCGCTGTTCCCATCACCTGGCTTCAGGGTTCTAGCACAAGCCAGGGCATCCCACTGTGGGGCTTTGCTTAGAGACCCAGCAGCCTTCCCCGTTTACCCTCCTGATGCGTGTGTTTCCTGTTTCTGTCCCCACAGTGCAGCCCCTTTGGTCCCCTTCAGTGTTATTTNCCAGTTTCTAGCCAGCCTGGCCCAACTTAGAAGCCAATNACCTGCCAGAGCTGGCAGCCAGGAGCTGACCCTGCTGCCCTCTGCTGTACCACACGGAAGGGCTACTGTGTTCATTTAATAAGCCACATAGTCCCTAGTTCAGCAACCCTGCTTTCGCTTCTGTTGCCAGGCCCTATCCTATAAGGTGTGCGTTCCTCCCTATGGAGTAAACACTACGTTCTGCTTTAAGTATGCTGACTCACTCATTCTTGCAGTGACCTGTTTTTACCTAAGAGGAAANGGACTCAGAGAGGTTAAATAACTGGTCCTATGCCACACAGCCACAAAANGACAGTATCAGAATTAGAAGTGCCTGACCTCAAGGTCTGTCCTCTCAACAACATTGCCATAGAGTNGAACCCTGTCAGGAACTCTCTGGGCACCAGTCTGGGGNACCATTGGGCATCACTTCTCCTCNAACCAAGAAGCCACAGCTTGCTTGCTGATTAGACAAGAAGTCTGGCCTTCTTGGACTGCTACCTGAGGGTACACCCAGTCTGCTNTCAGTACTTCCCTGTGCTTTTCAGGGCTCAGACCACTGCTTGCTTCTGAGCCCTTTACCCAGCCAGTGGCCCTGCTACTCCTGCCCCACTCCTGGACCCACCCACCCCGGAGCTCACTTCACAGAGACAGAGAACTCGCCAGGGGAGCTCTCGCTCTCCCGGATCAGGAAGGCTCCTAAGTGGTTCCGTTTCATCAGAGTCTCTTCAGCCAGCTGCCGAGAAATCCTGCCCGAGTACCACCTGTGCAGAGAGGGGACAGTGTCAGTAGGTATCTGTAAATGCTGGCCCTCTGTCCCTGATATCATTGTCTTGTTTTTCCCATGGGGAAATTGAGGAATGGGGAAGAAAATCAAGGTCACATAGCAGAGGCA
>LZPO01097136.1:279874-291270 GCA_001675575.1 Neotoma lepida | reverse complement strand
AAAGAAAGATAGACAGACAGACAGACACAGACACAGATAGACAGACAGGAGAGAGAGAGAGAGAAAGAGAGAGAGAGAAAGAGTGTAGTGCCATGCTCTTTCTCCAGCAAACAGTGGCAGGTGCTATCTACCTGTAAGCATTGCCTACCAAAGAGGGCCTTCATCCCTGGTAAGAGTCACTCAGGGCCGCATGTCCTAAGCTAGCTCACGGGTCACAAGGTTTCCACCTAGATTTACTAAGCAGCACCTGGAGAGGAAGTTGTGTTCCACCTGCAAGCTGGGACCACTTGGCATGACATGGTGACACCCACCAGAGCCCAAGAGGGGAGGGGCCAGACACCAGCACACAGTGTAGCCCTGGCTAGAGAGGAAGTACAGTTGCAGTACACATGGCTGTAATGTTTTTAAGTTACAGTCAGCAGGGGGAGACTCCAGTGAGGTGGGGGAAGCACTCTGGGGTCAAATTCAAAGCCATACCAAAAATCTCAGAACGAAGATACTGAATATTCTTTAAAGCAGTCTGTTAACAAATTGAAATCAATAGGAAGTCTAGATGTGTGGTAGTCAGTACTAACATAGCAATCCAGTTCATCCTAACCATAGCTGGCAGCTGACTGCACCTGTGAGGACACACCTCTCATCTGAACAGTTTTCCTGCCAGTCTAAAACAGGTCTAAAGCATAGCCGGTGAAAATCAATACAAACCTAGAGGCAGCACGTTTGCCTAGTATACACAAGGTCCTGACTTCATCCCCAGCACTGCAAGAGAAAGGGGGTCGGGGCTGTAGTGCATGCGCCTCTATTCCAGCGCTGAGGAGGTGGGGCAGGAGGACCACTGTAGGTTTGAGGCTAGCCTGAGCTACATAGAGAATTCAAGGCTGCCTGGGTTTCACAGGGAGACCTTGTCTCAAAAACAAGAAAGAGGGCCAGGGAGATAGTTCACAGATAAAGGTACTGGTTGCCAAGCTTGACGACCTAGGTTCAGTCCCTGGATCCACATGGTGGCAAGAGACAACTGACTTCCATAAGTTGTTCTCTGACTTCTACAAGTACCCTGTGGCACCTGCACCCACACACACACACAATAAATAAATATAATTTTACAAAAAGGAAGAAAACAAGCAAATAAACAAAAAGAACGTGATTTTGCACTGGAACAGTCCTGACAATTGTGCACCCTCAATGATTTCCGGTGCTCTGGGGTGGGGAGGAATGGTTTCCGCCCAATCCCCACCCGGCTGGTGCTGAATTCTTACACAGAGTGGCAGGACTACACCCTCAGCCTCCCAAGTGCTGGGATCACTGGCTGTGCCACCACACCCACTCAAGTTTACTTCTGTATCTAATTTGTGCTGTGTCCACCACCGAAACACCAGCTCCTGGAAGAGGCAACCCTGCCTGCCTGGCTGTCCGCTTTCTGATGATTAGCTGGAGTCTAGACCAGGACCTAGGACCTGCCAGATGCCCCAGAGTCCTGGCTGATGGAAGAAAGGCATCTGTCTGGTTATGAAGGGAGTTTCTGGGCCATACAGCATTTATTCATTTTGAGACAGGATTCTCAACGGTCCAGGCAAACTCCTAGGCTCAAGCAATTCTCCTGCGCCAACACCAGTGCTACAGGGACATGCCACCAGGCCCAATGCAAACATTTAAAGCTTTTATATGTTTCCCAGATGTCCACCTGTCACTCACCCATCTGCCAGCCCACAGGAAGTACACACCTCTCCACACTCCCAACAACCTTGGAGGTTTTATTTGGTTGGTTGTTTTCTCAAAAGGAAGTTTTTAAAGTAAAGTCCTGGCCACGATGTGAACATGTCTAGTTACAGCACTCTGGAGGGAAAGGCAGAGGAAGGCAGATCTCTCTCTGTGTTCCAGGCCAGCCGGGGCTACACAGTGATGTTCTGTCTCAAAATAATAAATTAATTAAAATACAATGAAGTCATGCAGAGTGGGGGCAGTGGACACCAGTCACACAGTGTCATTCTGTCATTGATGCATCTGGGCAGTTATCTGCTCACATTGCTTCTGGGGCAAGTTTCTGTTTGTGTCCCTTGTCTGCTTTTCCACTTGTGACTATATATATATATATATATATATGTGGGTGTGGTATTGAACACCTTTAAGTCCAGCAATGGAGAGGCAGAAGCAGGCTGATCTCAGAGTTCAAGGCCTACCTGGTCTACATAGTGAATTCCAGGACAGCCAGAGCTACATAGCGAGACCCTGTCTCAAAAAGCAAAACAAAACAAGACAAAAGAGTTCTTTACATATTATTGACATTTTGGTCATGAAGGTTTTTCTCAGTCTGAGCTCCCTTTGTGACTTTTCGGCTCACCTAACAGGTCTGGACTCCTCCCCTTCTCACACTTTTGTCACACTCTTCAAGCAGGTCAAGGTTCTGCCTCAGAGCTTTTGTGAGAGCTGTGTCGGAGCTGGGTGCTCTCTCCTCCCCAGGCTCTTTGCACAGCCAGTTCTCTCAGCGGCCAGGTTTCCACACCTCTTTTGAGAAGTAGCTCTGTCTTCCCCACCTGCAGCAACCCTCCCAACCCCTCCCCGGCCTCCTGCCTCCCTGCCTGTGCCCTTGCCTGAAGCTTGGCTGAGTAGCCCAGTGCTTGTCAAATGAATAAAGGGGGAATCAGCTCCCCAAGGTCTGCTGACTACCTGTAGCCCCCTGAGCTTGACAGGAGCCTCTTCTGCTTTCCCTTCACGCTCTCACTGAAAGCTAACTGTGCAAGCTGCTTTGTGTTTCCAGGTCATGGACTTCTACGGGTAGATGGACTCCCCTCCCCCAACCCACCCCTTTTCTCAGTAGACCCTTAGCAAGTGATTCCCTGCTCATCTTGAGTGTCTTTGAAGGAGAAGGCTGTCAGTCTTCACAGAATTACCCCCAGGGACCTCACTGGGTCCTCTGAGCCTGGGCCAGAATCGTCTACACAGCATTCCTACTTCCTGTGGGCCAGGTACCCTCCACCCTCAAGTGTGTGTGAGGATATACCCCAGGCCGATCTCCAGTGTAGCTGAGGCCTATGAAGTAAATGTGGATCTGTACACAGTCCCCCGACCCCCACCCCCAGGCCCTTCCCAGGCCAAAGTGGTTGAGTGTGCAGAGGACCCAGGGTCAACAGCTTAGGTAGATACCGATGCCAGCACCTAGCCTTGAAGAAGGGGACGCCACAAATACATGTGGCTGCTTTGAAGCCCAGCTTAGAGCTTCAGACACCCAAGCAACTGAACAAAGGCTCGAGAGTTAAAGTAATGGAGGTTAAGACTCCACTCCACACTAAGCACACGCAGATACCTTCCCATGGCTCACTTCACTGCACCCAGGCAATGGTCTTCCACACCCAGGAACTCCACACTGAGCCTGGGTCCCATGCACAGGATGACTTCAAAGAGGCTGTCCCCATGCTTGAATCTTGGGGCCAGGCTCAGGGTGGTAGCCACCTAGCCCTGTGCCTGTTGCTGCAGTGGGTCACTGGAAGGGCAACAGAGGGCACAGGATGGGCTATTAGCATTCCAGTGCCNGTGATCTGGCATGACCACTCCCCAAATCTTGACTGTGGCCCCTGGACTCTCCCATCGTACGCAAATGTCTAAGTAAGGGCATTCCTACTGGAAGTTTCACACATTCATCTTGTCTAACAACTTGGAAGGCCACCATTTCAATCCAGAGGGGCCCAGGTGAGAGCAAATGAAATCTATCTGTTTTCCCTTTCCACACATGACTGCTGGACACTTAAATCCCAGCTATTTTAGCCCCATTAGGTTAGGATGTCTGCTTATTCTAGTCCACCTCTCTCATATGCACACGGTCTCTCTCTCTCTCTCTCTCTCTCTCTCTCACACACACACACACACACATACCCTCTCTCTGTAGAGAGGGTCACATCTATTACTCATCCCAAAACCTTCTAAACTTTTTTTTGTTTTAACTTAGAAAACTGGGGAATTGAACAAACTCCTACCAGGAACTACGGCAGCTGCCTCAAACTCTCACAATGACCCCCCAAAAAGGATCACTAATACTATTCCCATTTCCTAGATGGGGAAACTGAGNGGGGCAGAAGTGGCTAAACTGAGCCTGTCTCTCACAGCCCAGACTCCCAGGGCTATCCTGGGCCNTGATTCCAACCCCATCACCCCTGCTAGCCACTCAGCCCGGCTCCAGCCCTCTGTACCTTGAGCGTGTCCCCCTTGTTGAAGGCCAGCTCGTCACTCTCTGTGGCCTGGAAGCTGTACAGGGCCACGGACTCCATCCCACTGTCCCTGGGCTTCAGCNGAGGACCCAGCAGACACTTCCTGCTTCCTGTGGTTGAGGACCACTTCCTTTGTTTTGAGTGTTTGTTCTTTTGAAGCTGGAGCCGGAAACTGCCCTTGATGGGGGAGAAACAGGAAGCAGAGATATGTCACCCATGTCACAGCTCAGGGAGGGTGTGCTCACATACCCGCTTTGGCTGTGGGGAGTCCCAGTGTCTGAACTAAGGATGCTGCAGAGCTGTCTTGTGCTTGGCCTCTGTCTCACACCTCCACATTACTTACTTGTCTTATATAGGGTTTCTACTGCTGTGATAAACACCATGACCAAGAGCAACTTGGGAGGAAAGGGTTTGTTTGGCCTACAGGTTATAGTCCATCATGGAAGCCGAGGCAGGAACCTGGAGGCAGGAACTGAAGCAGAGACCATGGAGGAACACTGCTCACTGGCTTGCTTCCCATGGCCTGCTCAGCCTGCTTTTGAATANAATGGGCACCCAGAACCACCTGCCCAGGGGTGACACTACCCACAGTGAGCTAGACTCTCCCACACCAATTATTAATCAAGCAAATGCCCCACAGACTTGTCTATAGGCCAATTTCTCAACTGAAGTTGCCTCTTCCCAGATGACCCTGGCTTGTGCCAAGCTGACAAGAAGANCTAACCAGGACACTACTGACACTTCTAGAGATTCCTAAGCATCCACCACGTCAAGCCCAGGTTCCAGCCCATGTTCAAGACCCTTCCAACCATCCTCTCTCACCCACTCTACACAACCCCCACATGTACCCTCTTATTCCCTCCACTGTAAACAAACAACAGCTCAAGCCACTGTGGTGGGCACACCATCCTTTCCTACTTGCCACTCCTTGTCTTCCTCCCNCTCNAGGAAACTCCTNTTCACCTATCAAAACCTCACTTATAAGGCCCCTAGTCTGTTTTAAACATTGGGTACTGCCTGAGCTGTATGTAGATTATGGTCTGAAAGAGTACAACTATATCTCTTTGGTGAGTTTGTTAAGGGCTATGCAGACAGCAGCTGCACCAATGTGGAGAAACACAGCTATGTGTTTGGAACCAGAGGTCTCCACAGGAACCACAGTGAACCAGTATTCCCCAAACACACAAGGACAGCAACAGAGAACCCAGGCTATGAGATGGGAACTAGATGGATCCAGATGAAGCCAGATTTTTTTTTTTTTTTCTAAAAGATGGAGAGATGGCTCAGTGGATAAGAGCACTGGCTGCTCTTCAGAGGACCAGGATTTCATTCCCAGCATCTACATAGTGGCTCACAGCCATCTATAACTCCAATTCTAGAAGGTCTGTCACCCTCTTCTGGCTTCTGTGAGCATCAGGAACACAAGTGGTATACAGATGTACATGCAATCAAAACACTCATGAACACCAAAAAATCTTGAGACAGAAAGAAAAGCAGACTTAAAAAATCTAAGGTCTCACTATGTAGCACTGGCTCTCTTGGAACTCTCTGTGTAGACGAGATGACTTACAACTCACAGATCCACCTGCCTCTGCCTCCCAAGCACTGGCGTTAAAAGGCGTGTGCCACCATGCCGGGTGAGAGAGGTGCTTTCCTAGCCTGGCACAGTAAGTAGCATCTAGGAGGCAGAGGCAGGAAGCTCTTGAGACTTGAGCCAGCCTGGGCTACATAGCATGACTTTATCTAAAAAAAATTCTCGGGGCTGGGCGGTGGTGGCGCACGCCTTTAATCCCAGCACTCGGGAGGCAGAGCCAGGAGGATCTCTGTAAGTTCGAGGCCAGCCTGGGCTACCAAGTGAGTTCCAGGTAAGGCGCCAAAGCTACACAGAGAAACCCTGTCTCAAAAAAACCAAAAGAAATGCTGATTACTTAGAACCTGTATTCTCTTGTTGTTTGTTTTGTGTTGGGTTTGGGCAGGTGGGTGTTGTGGCACGCCTTTAATCCCAGCACTCGGGAGGCAGAGCCAGGAGGATCTCTGTAAGTTCGAGGCCAGCCTGGGCTACCAAGTGAGTTCCAGGTAAGGNGCCAAAGCTACACAGAGAAACCCTGTCTCAAAAAAACCAAAAGAAAAAAAAAATCCTCCTCTTCACTGTGTGGGAGTTTGGCTCTGAGACCAATGTTTTGTCAGTGGTTATAATCATTATTGCCAGTATCTATGTGGTGTTCAACCTGGCCCTCCTTCAAGCTGGCTCCTCATCCCGGTGTCCTCATAGTTCTGTGAACATGTCCTGGCCAATCAATCATCAATGTTTCAGCAGACAGAGAGAGCAGGGGTGTGTGGGTGTGTGTGTGCGTGTGTGCGTGTGTGTGTAGTTTTTAAAGGCAAGGTTCTCTATGTGTCCCTGGCTGTCCTAGACTCACCACTGTGTAGACCAGATTGGCCTTGGACTCACAGAGATCCACCTGTCTCCGCCTCTATAGAGTGCTGGGATTAAAGCTGTGTTCTGTTATGCCCAGCCATGGTTTTATACTTTTAAAGAACACTTCTAAAATTTAATTAGTGTTTTTTCAACCAGAATGCAAACAACTATGTATTGTAGTGACATTGTTAAATCAAATACATTATAGATAATTCTCTCCCCTCCTTTATCTCCACCCTCCCCCTTCCCCAGNTGCACACCCTCCCCCCTTTTCCTCAGAACCTCTTTTTACTCTCTCTTAGCCTTTCGCTTATATTCACACATGTATACTTTACAAACTAGGATCCACATATGAAAAAGAACGTGAAATTTTTCTTTCCAAGCTTGGGCCGTCTTGTTTAATATGATACTTTCCAGCTCCACCCATTTTCCTGAAATTTTCAGTTTCCTTTGCAGCCGAGCAGGTTCCCACCGTGTTTGNGCCACCTTGCCATGATCTAGGCATCCGCTGATGGACACCTAGGCTGAGGACATTTCCTAGCTGCTGTGTTAGAGCAGCAATGATCATGGATGAGCAAGTGTCTCTGTGGTAGGCTACAGACCTTTGAGTACATGCCCTGGAGTGTTATAGCTGGCTCATACGGTAGTTTTAATCGTAGCTATGAAACCACCATACTGGTTCCCTTAGTGGCCACACCAGTTCATACTCCCACGAGCAGTGAAAAAGGATTCCCCTTTCCCGATATCTGTGCCAGCCATTTGTCNTCAGGTTCNTTGATGGTGATCATTAGGGTGAGGTGACTTAGCAAAGAAGTTTCAGTATTCATTTCCCTGATGGCTAGAGGTNTTGAGCAGTTTTTTTGTTATTGTTGTTTTGTTTTGTTTTTTGAGACAGGATCTTACTGAGTAGCCCTGGCNGTCCTGGAACTCACTCTGTAGACCAGGCTAGCCTCAAACTCAGAGATCTGCCTGCCTCTGCCTCCTGAGTGCTGGGATTAAAGGTGTGCACCACTATGCCCTGTTAAAAATCTTTTATTTATTGATTTATTTTTTTAGCTTTTCTGAGACAGGGTTTCTCTGTGTAGCCTTGGCTGTCCTGGAACTCACTCTGTAGACCAGGCTAGCTTCAAACTCAGAGATCTGCTTGCCTCTAATTTAAAAAAGAATGTTTATTGGCCATTTGTGTATCTTCTTTTGAGGATGTCTGCATTGTATCAGCACATCTGTTGATTGTCAGTATGGGGTTGTATGGTGTTTAATTTTTGCAGTTGTTTGTATGATAGAACAGGCTAATAAACATTCTATGGCAAGGGATGGGAACTACTCGCCTCCTCTGGCAACCAGAAGCCAGCAGGACAGACCTTCTCGTAGAGGAAGGCAGTTACCCACCATGGGACCATAGGACCCTGGCAGTAGGAGTTACCCTGTTCAGCACTCACTGGTTCTTTTTTTTTTTTCTTTCTTTTCTCCTTTCCTTCCTTCTTTCTTTTTTGTTTTTGTTTTTCAAGATAGGATTTCTTTGTGTAGCCCTGGCTGTCCTGGTGCTCACTCTGTAGACTAGGCTGGTCTTGAACTCACAGAGATCTGCCTGCCTCTGCCTCCCAAGTGCTGGATTAAAGGTGTGCACCACCACCACTCAGCCACTTATCAGTTCTTACTTATATTTAGACCTTGAAGTTTTCCTCTGGAAGTTTCTGGTGTTTCAGGTTTTAAATCAAGGTCTTTGATCCAGTTTAAACTGATCTTGTGTTGGGTGAACTCTATGGATCTGATTTTGTTCTTCTGAAGTGGATATCTAGTTTTGCCAGCACCATTTGTTCAACAGAGTTATTTTGCACGTGGCTTCTGTGTTTATTTCTTTGTCTGACAACATAGCTCTGGGTGACAGTTGGGAGGCCACAAATGCAGCTAGTGTGCACTGGTGTACAGGTGAGGAAGCCTGAGTAGCCCGGCTCATTCTTACGGTTTATATTCTGAAGGTTTATGAAAATGTGAGAAGATGTATGCCGATTTATACTTATCACACACACACAAAGGACACATCGAAACAAACAAAAACAGTTGAGGGGAGAGCAAAGCAGGGCAACAGCATGGAGTGGTGGCCTGCTCTTNAGGACTAAGTGACCCATCCAGGCCTCCTCAGGGCCCCTGCCTCTGCTCTCTGCCCTTGCCTACCCTGCCACAGACTCAAGGTGACAGAGGTTAAGCTGCCTCTTTCTGCTTCAGTCTCAGCCAAGGCTTTCAAGCCTCNGAATGGCGTAGCTGGGAGTTGGCACACACCCACCCAGATCNGATATGGGAAATGNTTCTTCCTCAGAAGTCAGGTGTTAAAGGCTGCAAGCCCAGGCTGCTGACTGCCTAGGGCAGTCAGCGTGTGGGCTCAGCATGGGCTCTTCACAGGAGGGTGAACACAGCTCAATTCTCTGAAACTACTGTAGAACCCTTTGATTGGCACAGCCTAGAATAGGGGTGGAGGTCAGGAGCTGGCAAAAGAAGGTAGCAGCTACTGGCCCAGACTCATTCATCAGCCCCGAGCTCTGTTTCCTACTGTCTGTCTTCCTTTCCCTCCTGAGTCACTGGCTCACACAGTCTGCTTGGATTCCTCAAACAATAATGAACATCCTTATGACAACCAGGAGCCCCCAGGACAGACACCCCCACACACACCCCAGAGGAGGGCAGTTATCACCATGGGTGACCATCCAATTGAGCAATAAAGACTTCTTGGACTGTGCAGAACCAGACCTAAGCTGATGATCAACCAAGGCACACCTTGGACTGTATAGTTAAACAGGGTCTTGTTTCCTGTCTCCTTGCTTCCTGTTTAGCCCCCAACCTCATGCCAGCCTCCTGAAGACAGACGAAGCCACTGGGCTCTTTATTTCCTCTTTCAAATGTGGCTCAGGGAATAAGTCTCTGCTTTGCACTGTTGTCCCCATTGTCATATAAGCACCAAGTGGCCAAGCCTGACTTGTTGAGGCTGCCTGGAGTTCAGATTTTTGCCCTGAAAACTCTGGTTACACCTTTCCATGGTATCATGGGTTTAAGTTTGCCTCCCGCAGACTCGATGACCAAGGCCTGAGCATCAGTTCCTTAAATACAATATTTTTAACCTATCCTTCAAGAAATGCCCCAGGATCCACTCCAGGACAGTTTGGCACCACCTTGTTGAGAATGGATATGTGCAGAAGCGGGCCCTGTGATGTCACAACTCAAAACCCCCTTCCCAGAACATAACAAAAGCCCATGTGACCATGAGGAGGCCCCAGATACCTGTATACCTGCACAAAAGAGCCCTAAGACCGCCATGTGCTTGCTAGGCCACTAACAAGCAAGTACTTCCTCCTCTTCTTGTAACACCTCTCCCCTGCCCCAGCCTGCTCCCCACGACCACCACTGAGGGTTGAGGAACAGAGCCAGAACTGCCAGCTTCCTCCCTGGAACCATGGAATAAAGCTCCTGTGACACGTGAGGTTTGCTAGACAAACACACAGACAAGGAGACACCTGGAAGGTGATGTAACCACGGAGCTGGCTTAGACCCACATGGCCTCTGGCTGCTGGCTGTCCTTTGCCTCACTTTAATACCATCCCAGTGTCTGCAGCCTTGCAAAATCACCTGCCCATCCCCACCCAACCCTGTGGTAAGCTCTCAGGAGGCTGAAGCAAGAGGATCATCAGAGTGAGTTCAAGGACCGTCTGGGCTACGGAGCATCTCAACAAAAACTAACCAGACATCATGGTACATACCTGTAATTCCAACAGCAGGAGGGGGAAGCTGCCGGAGGACAAGGAGCTCAAGGTCAGCCTAGGCTATTTGAAACCCTGTCTCCAAAAGAACACAGAGTAAAACACAGAGAAAACCTGCCCCCAACCCACATCTTACCCATGAAACATCTGGAAACCCCATGTAAGACTAGAAATGAGGAGCAAACCCCACTGGGGAAAACCCAACCAATTCTTGGGGTTCCCCGTCTTAAATCATGCATATAATCTCCCTTCCATTAAAGCTTATCTATAAGATGAGCTGTCTAGGATCCCAAGANGCCTCTTGATCTTGGAAAGACTGCCCGCCCCCTCCTCCTTGGGTATGTTCCTCATCTCTGTAATAAACTTCCTTTGGATTCCTTACTTTGCTTGTCTCTGAATTCTTTGACTGAGACAAGAACTCAGGCATGTCAGCAGCAGCTGGAGCCAGAGACACAGCTCCACAGGGCTACCTCAGTGGCCCGAGGAGCTGGTCAGAGGCCTCCCCTCAGGCAGAGCTGCCTTCTGACTGCACAGCAGAAAAGAGTTTCAGACCCAGCCAGGGTGAAGCAGAGCTGGAGTTTGAGAAAAGGTTTGTTGTTGTTGTTTTGCGTGTGTGCATCTGTGTGTGTGTGTGTGTGTGTGCATTCATGTGTGAGGGCACAGATGTGCCACAGCACGTGAGGTCAGGGGACAGCTTCAGGTGTTGATCCTTGTTCTCCACCTTGTTCGCATCTGGATGCACTGTGTGTATTCCAGACTAGCTGGCCTGTGAACTTCCTGGGGGAGCTATCTCTTTCTCATCTCCATAGGAGTGCTGGATTTACAGACACAGGACAACACACCTGACTTTCACACAAGGTCCTGAGATCTGAACTCAGGTCATCAGGCTTGGGTGGCAAGCACTTTTACCACTGAGCCATCTCCCTAGCCTAGGAAAAAGATTTTATTTTATTTGTTTTAATTATTTATGTATTTTTTTAAGTTGGTGTGTGTGAGTGCGTGTGTGCGTGCGTGTGTGTGTGTGTGTGT
>LZPO01097136.1:207505-218596 GCA_001675575.1 Neotoma lepida | reverse complement strand
ATAAAAACAAAACAAAACAAAACAAAAAAACCAGAAAATGAACTTCACTGATTTCTAATTTACCTGGTGTCCTCTCTGCTTTGCAGCCTTCAGCACAATTTCCTCTGGCTGCAGTGTACTCAGCCCAGGTGAAAGGCAAGGGCCTGGGCCGCTCACTCACTCTTCTGCTAGGGGGCAGTCCTGAGTGTTGGTCTCAGTGTGCTCTGGTGCCAGGCTGACAGCAGGGACTAGTCCCACTTCAGGGTTCGGCTCCCCCTTCCTGCCTTCTTCCCCTTGGTCTTCGGTGGCTTCCTAGGGCTACTTCCCCAAGAAACTCCTTGCACTCAAATTCCTGTCTCAGGGTCTCTTTGAGAAGAACCCACTTTGAGAGGAGGAAGTGACCCGAGAAGCAGCAGTCATGGCTCAGGTTCACTGTGCATTTTCTCGATGCATGTTTTGGGCGTGGTAACTCACTCCTTTCCAGCACCTTCTGCAGAATCATCAAGCCCACTTTCCAGGAGAAGAAACTGAAGCAGAGCCCAAATGACTCAGCATTTGCCGGATTCACAGCCAAGAGGAGGTAGGAGCTAGGAGGACAGGTCAGAAGTCTGCTGTACTTCGGAGCATCATTTTCTGAATCCTGCACCACTTTGGAGCTATTATCAACAGTGGGGAACATTAGCACATCACTTGATGCCCACGCCCACGTGTGAGGCCCCAGAGAGTGGATTTCCCTCACCGCTGCCAAGCCATTTCCCTAGTGGCTGCCTAAGACTAGTGAATCTTTTTCAACATTTAGTTTATTTTTGTGGCACATCCTGCATACCTATAAGTTTTCGGGGGGCCTGGGGGGGGCAGGTTCTGACTACAAAGCCCAGGCTGTCCTAGAACTGGTGACCTTCATCTCGGTCTCTAGGCTGCTGGAGTGCTGGATTACAGGAATGCCCCATTGAGCCTGGCTGCTGTGCCTATAAACTATTTCCATTGCAGTGGCTTAGACCGTCTTCCCCTCAGGGTTCCTTTCTGACCTCACCTTCTTGGCAGCCCGTCTTGTTATGTATTCTTCAGGTTGTATTCTTTTGCTTAAAGAAGGGCTTTGTTGCCAAGGGTGGTGCCACAGGCCTGTAATCCCAGCATCTAGGGAAAGCTGAGACAGGAGGCTAAGCGTGGGCAACACAGCAAGGCCCTTTCTCAGAAAAGCAACAAATTAAAAACAAAACAAAAAAAAGGCCTTGTATATTCCAGAAGCTTCAGGCCCAGTGAACCCCATCAACCTCTAAAGTGGCTGATGGTGGCTGCGGTAGGGGACCTTGTCCTGAGCAAAGGATCACAGCCAGGTTCCTGCCATGCCCCTCCAGCAAGCAGAGGTGGGTGGGGCAGAGTGAAGGTGGGGGCAGCTGGAAATGGCAGTTTCCTGGCCCCTTTCTGCAGTAGTCTGCCAGATACACACGTGGGGACGTTTGGGCCTGGAGGCAAAGGGTCTTTACACCCATTGAAAGCGATAGTGGAGTTTGTGGTGATAAGCTTACAGCATGCAGGATGAGTGGGAAGTAGGGAGCTTGTTTCCACAATGGCAATGGCACGAGGGGGGGACAAAGGGTCTGAGGAGGATGATTTGGAAGGAATCAGCATTTCTGTTGAAAGCCTCGAGATGGGCTGAAGCCACCGAGCTAGTGTGGACAGGTAAGGAGCCTGAGAGGGCTAGGGTCGCCCAGACCTCTGGAAGCCAGAAAGAAGAGCTTCAAAGGACAGAGGAAGGGGATGGCCCTGGACAGTGCATGCAAGGTGTCCCCACCACGGGCTGGAGGCTGATGTCCTCACCTCTCCAGAGACCTCCTGCACCTCCTGCCCTCCCCCAGTACCCCAGAGCCACCACCTGATGCTATGTATGCATTTGCTTAACCGGTAGCATCTGAGTCAGATAAATAGGAGAGGACTAAGCAGTTCCAGCCACTGTCTAGCTCATAGCTGTCACTCAGGAGTTGTGGGACAATTATTCCCCATTTACAGGAACGGAAACGGGCTCAGAAAGAGGCAGTGACTTTCCTGGGGTCACAAGAAAAAGAAGACTAGGCAGGGCAATTAGGGGCTGCCAGGCTGAACCCCAAAGAGAAAGTTGCAGGTGAGAGGTGGGCACAGAATGAGGAGATTGCAGGCATAGAGGCTGCACGCGCTCCGTCGGAGGACTTTCACCAGCTGGATGAAGGTGGGTTCCCTAGGTGAGTTTTAACCCATACCCTGAAAAACCTGTGGAAGGTAACACTTGAGAAGGGTGGGGGACAGCAAATACAGAGACCACAGGAGGTCTACAGGACTTAATCAGCAGATCATGTGCCTGTTGCTTTAAGACCAGATAGGCCTCCCGCCCACCCCTTTCTGGTCCGTCCCTTGAGACAAAACCTGTTGCAGCTCTGGTCCCTGTCACCTAAGAATGTAAAAGGAATTTGTTAGCAAATGTGTTTCATTATCTCTACTGCTTACTGCCCACCCCAAGATTGGTGTTAAGCTATAGCCAGGCTCCCTGCCCCGGGCAGAAACCTCATAAACGTAAAGGGCGTTTGTTTGTCATGCTCTCTCTATCAGCTTCTATCTCCCTGGCTGGCTGACTCTCACACACTCTCCTCCCTCTTCAGCTTCCTGCCATATTGTCCACAGTAGCTCTTTCACTTTAAGCTAGCATTCTTACTTTTAAAGTACATTTTACTTATTTTTTGTGTGTGTACATGTTGTGTATGTGTTTGTGTGTATACATGTTGTATGTATGCGTGTGTGTGTGTGTGTGTGTGTGTGTGTGTGTGTGTGTGTGTGTGTGTGCTCGCACCATGGTAGATGTGTGGAGGTCAGAGGACCACTTGAAGGGGTCAATTCTCACTCCACCACATGGGTTCTGGAATTCAAACTTAGGTCATTGGTCTTGGTGGCAAGAGCCTCAGCCCACTGCCATCTCACCACCCTAAGCTGACTTTCTTAATTTCCATATTGCTCACCCACCTCGAGACTCAGTCACGCCGCCACAGGTGTGACATACCGCCCCTCATAAAGCTCTCTCGTCTCAATGTTGGAAAAGAATGTTCTCGGTGTCACACGACGAAACACCAAAACAAAGCAAAATTAACCTGACAAGGCATTTCTTTTCCCAAAAAGGCTGTGCCGTGACTTAAACCAGGCTAGCAAGCAGCATACGTGGTGGCCAAGATGGCCTCTATCTTACATTCCTGTAGGAAAAATTACTTTTCTGTCAGGTGTTATAAAACTTGTATTTATGACAAGGAATGAGAACGGTTTTATCTCCCCACCTTTTATTGGTTCTGTGGCTGTTGTTTGTTGTTGTTTTGAGACAGGCTTTCTCTCATCCTAATGTTTTGATTTACCACCCTGTAAAACCTATTTTCACAAAGGCCCATTGCCCTATTCTAGAAATTCCATGGCCTGGAGCAGTGGCTCTTTCCTCCTTGGAGCCATGCCCCTTCTTCCTTCATTTCCTGTGTAAGAATTCTTTTTAGACTAGTCAATTGAAAAGATTGTGAAGCTGGACACTAGCCAATGGGAAAAGACATAGCCAGCACCTGAGTTAGACTACAAATGCACTTCCTGTCTGGGTGTCTTTGCTCTTCCCAAGCCTACCTTCTCGGTCAAGAGTAAAGTCTGCCTTGTCCAGACAGTTCAGTTGGAATGATGGTCTCCTCCTTGTTGACCCTGAACTTATTTCTAACATTCTAAGACCAGGCGGAGCTCGATGGTTCCTCATTGGCTGAGGTGCAACCTCACAGTCCGCTCCCCATTGGTTGTTTGGACACAGTGCAAAGGAGAGGGAAACGGGACAAAGGATCCGCCCCTCCAAGTCATCAAGTTCCGGGAAAGCTGTAGGATCTGTGCGTCATCCGAGTTTCACCAGATGGGGAAGATTAAAAGGTTTACCTAAGGGTTTACAAGGTGGGGGAGATTTATGAAATCTTGGTCCTTGTCAGGCTAGCCACCTTTGAAAGAAAAAAAAAAACTTTCTCATAATCTCCTTCTCTTTGTTATACATTTTCATTTCCCCCCCTTTGAACTAAGGGGGCATGTACCCACTTTCTGATGTCTGTAGTAACATTAAGTGACTAGAGCTTATTTGGTGAAAGCACATTCCATGACCTCCTGGTGTGGTGATATATTGTGTACCCTAACAAAATTTACCTGAATATCAGAGAACAGAACAAGCCACTAGATTAAACATAGAGGCCAGGCAGTGAGAAGACAGGAACTAAAGGCTTTTCAGCAGAAGCGTCCCTTTCAGCAGAAGCTTTTTCGGCTGGAGCCTTTCGGGAGAGGACTCAGGATTTCAGTCAGAGGATTCGTGGAGTTGGGGAGGTGAGATGTGGCAGTGGCTTGTTCCTTTGTCTCTCTGGTCTTTCAGCATTTACCCCAATATCTGGTTTTTTATTAAAGACCGTTTAGAAATTCGTGTTACACCCTGGAGCAGACCTGAATGCAGGGATCAATTACTTCATCTACCTCTTTAGCATGACTTAAGGTGAGCCCGCCTTTCTAGAGGAAGTCCCTTGGCCAGGCAACGGACCGTCCCCAACTGGAAAGTTACGTCTCCACCCAGGCCAGGGGTTCTATTCTCTTGACCAGGAGTTTTCTCTTTATCGTTGCTATTTTATCATCTCCGAAGAGGTAACTCTGGGGTCATTTAGGAGCCAGATCAGAGATCAGAGCTCCCCAAAACACGTTTGGCATCTCTGGCTTCTGGTAAGGATCGGGCTGCCAAGAAGCTTTCACCCAAAAGAGAAAATGATACTTTTCTTTGNAGTTTGTTTTGCCCTAGGCTGCCTCTCCAAATCTTCACTTCCTGTTTCCCCAGCTGTCATTGCCAGATTCCCATCTGGTATCTTCCAGCTGAACAGGGCATTGGGTCTGGTAGTCAGGGTAGCGCTCCAGTGGACCTATCTAGAAGACCCAGAAGTACATCAATAGTTCCATTTATAACAGCCGTGTAGAGGGGAACAGAAGTCCTTGACTGGTGCCTGGAAAGGGAGGAACAAAGGTTAAGAGTCATTAGCATTATGAGCCCAAGACGGAGCCAGACAGAGGACACTTTTATTCATTTATGTATTTTGTTTTGATTTACTCATTTTATGTGTATGGGTATGTTGCCTGCATGCATATATATGTGCACCATATGCATGCCATGGATCCCCTGGAGCTGGAGTTATAGACAATTGTGAGCCACCATGTGGGTGGTGGGAATTGAATCCAGGTCCTCTTGAGGAGCAGCCAGTGCTCCCAGCTGCTGAGCCATTTCTCCAGTCCTGAATCTATATTTTTAAAAAACTTTTAAAATTGAAAACCAAGTCTCCAGTTGTTGTTGTTGGTGGTGGTGGTGCACGCCTTTAATCCCAGCGCTCAGGAGGCAGAAGCAGGCAGATCTTTGAGTTCCAGAGCTACACAGAGAAACCCAGTCTCAAAAGAAAAAAAAAGAAAGAAAATCAAATCATGCAATATATTTTGTACTTTGATCATGTTTTCCCCTTCCCCAGTTCCTCACAGATCCTACCCACCCCTCTATTCTCTCTCTCTCTCTCTCTCTCTCTCTCTCTCTCTCTCAAATAAATAAAAACAACAAAAACCCAGAAACACACATATAACCATAAAAACAAAAATCAAAACAAACAAGCTAAGGACAAAAAAAAAAGCCTGAACAAAGCAAGATGAAACAATCTACAAAAGTACAATTGAGTTTGTTTTATGTTGGCTAACTACTCCTGGGCATAGGGCTTGCCCTGAGGTGTGGATAATATACCCAGTGATATTCCATTAGAGAAGACTGATAGCTTCTTGGTTAGGGGTAGGAGCCCATGTCCGCTTCTCTTCTCAGCTCAGGGACCCCGTCTGGCTTGAACTTGTGCAAACCTGTGCATGCTGCCACAGTTTCTGTGAGTTTATATGTGCATCAGTCCTGTTGTATCCAAATGACACTGCTTCCCCGGTCATCTGACTGCCTCTGACCCTTACCATCTTTCTACCTCTTCTGCACAGCTTCCTGAGCCTTGGGGGAAGGGTTGGATGGGGGATCTCATTTAGGACTGAGTGCTCCAAAGTCTCTCACTCTGCACCCTGTCCAGTTGTTGGTCTCTGAGTTAGTTCCCATCTACTGCAAGAAGCAGCTTCTCTGATAAGAGCTGAGTGAGGCACCAATGTGTGGGTGTAGCAGTATGTCATTAGGAATCATTTTATTGCTATGTTCCTGTCCTTTATGTCAACTTGACACAGCTAGAATTATCTGAAAGGAGGGAACTTCAATTGAGAAAATGCCTCCATAAGATCTGGCTGTAAAGCATTTTCTTAATTAGTGATCAATGGGGGAGGGCTCAGCTCAGTGTGGGTGGTGTCATCCTTGGGCTGGTGGTCCTGGATTAGCAGGCTGAGCAAGCCATGTGGAGTAAGCCAGTAAGCAGCATCCCCCTCCCCGACAGCCTCTGCATCAGCTCCTGCCTCTAGGTTCCTGACCTGTTTGAGTTCCTGTCATGACTTCCTTTGATGATGAACAGTGATATAGAAGTATAAGCCAAATAAACCCTTTCCTCCCCAACTTGTTTTTTGGTCATGGTGTTTCATCACAACAATAGAAACCCTAACTAAGACCTTTAGCAGAATAAGTATTAGGTTTTCTCTTGGCCTATGACCTATCCAGGCTCATGTTCTTGACCACTTTAACAGTGTCAGGTATGGGCTCCGTCTCATAGAGTGGGCCTCAAATCCAATCAGAAAGTGTTGGATTACTCCTAAAACATTTGTGCCACTATTACACTAGGCAGTAGAGAATGNCCAAAACAAAGTCCGTAAGACTCTTATGATGGTCTCACAAGAATATTAATTCTTCTGTTCATTCTTCCTCATTTTTCCTTTGGCCTCCAAGTAAGTCCAATCTGCTTTCAGGCACTTTGGAAGCTATTGGAGTGGCTAAAATCAGTGTGAGGTCCCTCCCAGATGGCTTCTAGGGAGAGAGAAAAGAAAGTTAGCCATCATTTACTTTTTAGGTCTAAACAGTAGTGGGCTTGTCTGTCTTGTCTGTAGGGAGGTGCTGCAGAGAGCTAAGACCTGAAGTCTTTGTCTGGGTAGCATTGTTTTTTATCAAGAAGAAAATCATTCGTGAGAAATAGTTGTCAAAATAGCATCAAGCATGGATTTAAGACTAATGTCTGGGGAGTGTGATCCCTTGGATTTCTAGAGAAACATACCAATCATCTTCGTCTTTGGTTATACTTTTCTGGTGAGTGTTTAAGACTTACACGGTTTTGTACTGTCAGGAGCAGTTGAAAATCTAGTTTTCTGGGGTCCCTTGGCTAGAGAGGAACCTCTGGCTCATCTATCCTCCTTTTATCTGCTNTTCCATCTANGTGAGGACAAGTCAAAAGCCTTCTTTGACCANGGCTTCATTTGGAAGCTGTGAGGCAAGTTTTTCCTCTGTGTTGGCTTCCCTCTTTGTAGACTGGATGCTGGGTAGAGTTCTCTGGGTGGAGTCTCCATAATTTCCCTGAAAAAGAAAACAAGTGACTCCCCACAGTTACAGGCCATTTTTGAGAGCTATGCAACAGTCACCTGACACCTAGCTGACTTTGGAAAAAGTCAGCTTTTTAAATTCCTGTCCTTTTTAATGTCTCAAATTAATATTACCTGTGCACATACTTAAACTTTGTAAGTGCCGGCTGAGCAGTGGTGGCATATGCCTTTAATCCCAGCATTTGGGAAGCAGAGGCAGGAGGATCTTTGTGAGTTTGAAGCTAGCCTGGTCTATGGAATGAGTGCCAGGATAGCCAGAGCTGTTACACAGAGAAACCCTGTCTCGAAAAAACAAAAACAAAAACCCCCCAACTTTATGTCAAGGTTTTTAAACACAAAGGCAGTCAAAATCTTTTTAGAGGGATGAATTACTGGAGAAACTNCATACTGCTCTTGCAGAGGACCTGATCATCCACATCCAATGACTCACAATATGTAACTCCAGCTCCAGAGGATCTGACACCTTCTGGACTCTGAAGGCACCTGCACTCACACATGCACANCCCCCACACAAACCACACATATACACATGATTTAAAATAAATCTTTCCAAAGTCTTCCCTCCCCGCCATTGTTATAGTCCACAGAATGATCTACTATAGCTGTGCTTTTGGTTGTGAATGAATATAAGTAGCTCATAGGAAAGAAAGAAAGCACTAGCACACAGTAGGACATCATCAGATTGATGTTAAAATATCCAGCAGAACTCAACTAAGAAAGCCCTGCTAAATCTATGATGCCGGAGTTACTATTGAGAGACTTATAGTCAGGGGACCCTCTCTATCCTCTCAGTGGACTGGCAACAGTCTTTTACTTTATCGTCAGCATCATCAGCATCATCAACATCATCACATCATCATCATCATCATCATCATCATCAGCAGCAGCAGCAGCAGCAGCAGCAGCAGGCAGCAATTTACTACCTGTAGTCTAGAGAATATGAAACACAGAACACGGTAACATCCAAACGAACCTGGGAAAGGGTAACATCAGCCTGTTCTTGTTCTCATCTGTCTATGTTACTGTAACTGGAAAGTGGTACTCAGGGCTCAGTGTGGCAGGGACAAAAGCAGACAAGACTGGTGCAAAGGAGTGTGAAGGAGGGAGAGGAAATTCTATCTCAATTAGAGAAAAAATGGTCTTGGAGACGCTGGGGAGAAGGAGCTGCTCTTAAGACCCAGTGGAGCCTGCGTCTCCAGCCTCCCACACAGGCAGACGGATTTCTCTTTGCCTCTGGCTGTTNTAGCTGCCTACTGGCAGCAACTTGTCTAGCACTTGGCTGCTGCAGTTGTATGACTGGGTCCTGGAAACCTGACTGGGAGTGCCGGGCGATTAGGGAAGACAGACACAAGTAGGGTAAAGCTGNGTTGAATGCTCAGTGAATTTGTTATAAAATATCCTAAATGAGAAGGCAGGTTACTAATTCAGTAGGGTGTCTCTNTAGGGGATCAACCTGGGGGTAGGGGCCTGATCATGCAGTCACCTGNAATAGCTATGGTCAATGCTTTGTGCANGAACTGTTTTTAGCTAAAGGTCAACCTTTGATCAACATCATACTGGACCAGAGGAAGGCCTTGCNCTTCTNCTGAGCCTGACTTGCTATTTCCATAAGTGCCAGATGTTGGCATTCTTTTCTTGTTTGTTTGCTTTTTGTATTTTCAAGTCAGGGTTTCTCTGTATATCCTTGGCTGTCCTGAAACTTGCTCTGTAGACCAGGCTGGCCTTGAACTCACAGAGATCTGCCTGCCTCTGTCTCCCAAGTGCTGGGATTAAAGGTGTCCTGGCAACATTGGCACTCTTGATGTAGCTGTGCTCATGTGAACAATACACATCTCCAAGGGGCTGGAGAGATGGCTCAGAAGTTAAGGGGACTGGCTGCTCTTCCAGACAACAGGGTTCAATTCCCAATACCCACATGGTAGCTTACAACTGTCTTTAACTCAAGGATCCAATACCCTCACACAGACATACATGCAGGCAAAACACCAATGCACATAAAATAAAAATAAATAAATTATTTTATTTTTGGTTGTGAGCCTAGCTTTTAACAGCTGAGCCATCTCTCCAGCCCTAAATAAATGATCAAAAAAAAAAAAAATCCACCCAGGACTGTTTTTCATACCTAGTAATCTATCCTTTGGGTCTCAGTTCAGGTCGGTATTTCCCAGATCTGTGTTTATCCTGACCCACTGTAAGCTCACACAAGCTTCCCAGGTCTTGCCATCTCAGTGTTAGCTCCTACTAACACTTTGTAGCCCCCGCTCCCACTAGTAGCTGGTTAGTGCTAGAGGCACATGGCTGGGAAAACTCTTTACTCCATACTAGAAACTAGTAAATATATCATGCAAAACNAAGTGTCAAAAGTCCAAAAAGTCAGTGGAGGTCGAGTATTACCTCTTAGTCTGGTATAGAAAATACATCAAGTTGCTGGGTGGTAATGGTGGTGCACGCCTTTAATTCCCAGCACTCGGGAAGCAGGCAAATCTCTGTGAGTTCAAGGCCAGCCTGGTCTACAGAGCTAGTTTTAGGACAACCAAGGCTACTGAAAGAAACCCTGTCTGGAAAAATAAGACAAAGCCAACAACAACAAAAAAGGCATCAAGTTGATTACTAGGCAATATAACCCATCATGCTGGAGTTTCCTCTGGGTTCCCATTTCCATCATCCCATTAGACATTCAGGGAGGTGAAAACTCAAAAGAAGAGGGTTGGGGTATGTAACTGAATGCCTGTGGTGTGGGAAATTCTAGGGCTATGTGATCCTCTAGGAGCTTAATGGTTTGGGGAAGTTTTATGGGTGCTGTAATTTTGATATCATGAACCACAGTGGTAGTAAAGTCACAAGGCTCTTAATGTCTTGATGATGTCATTGGTAACAAGATGGCAACAAACCACATAATAACTTTTTGCTTATGGTGAACTCAGCCCAACAATAAAATGAGGCCATCCCCCAACAGGGCAGAAGTTGGTGTGGGATCCACACATATACAGATTAAATGTGGACAATCACTCTCTTTATTTTTTTTTTTCAAACAAGCATTCATACTAGATTAGCATGAATATAACAGAAGAAACTACCCTTGCATATGTAGACACAAAATAGACAAGTCAAGAAACAGAGGAAGGAATTCCATGGTCTCAAACCAAAGAAGTAGAGAGTCATATGTCTTACCACAGTTGTAACTGTAAGCACCTGGGATGTCATCTGGAGCTTATTGTGATCTCCTCTGGGCGCCTCAGTATAAGCTCTTGTTGGGAACAGGAACCCATGAGAGAAGCAGAAGGGATGGGGAGGGGTATCCACCTCCCATAGGTGGTGCTGTTCCTCTGAAAGCATAGCTTGGACCGAGGTCAAATTGACCCTCTATGTTGGCTGGATTTTAAGTCCCTTAGAAACCAACTTGTTAAAATAGTTAACTCTAGTTTAAAACCTTAATAGTGGGCTGGAGAGGTGGCTCAGAGGTTAAGAGCACTGACTGTTCTTCCAGAGGTCCTGAGTTCCATTCCCATCAACCACATGGTGGCTCACAACCATCTGTAATGAGATCTGGCGCCCTCTTCTGTATAC
>LZPO01097136.1:166423-177312 GCA_001675575.1 Neotoma lepida | reverse complement strand
CTGTCCCTGTCAGTCTTGAGATGTAAATGGGCAGGGCACAATCATTTTAATGTCCTCTAAGCTCCATTCTCCATAACGAAGTTGTTGGGATTCAGAAAAGCGACACCCACGGCGTGGCATTTGACATGCCCAGTACTTTGAACCGAAGGACATTATAAAGGTGTCATGGCAAAGTGTCTTTCTGATCCTTTCCTAGCCTTCTTTCTCTTACTGCCACCCTCCAAGGCAAGCCATAGAGACTAGGATTCCTCTTCACCAAAGCCATAAACCCTAGCAAATCTCATCCTNAGAGCTAGCTGGTCATAGGGAACTTCTCTGACCTAGCCTGTANGTCATGAGACCTTGCANCCAAATGAAAGCACAGAGGCAGACAATTTTCTCTGNGTTCTTTGAGTCTTCACTGCTGAAGGGAGCCTGCCACATGAATGATCAAAAATGTTTTATTTCCCTCCACCNCTTGTTAACTCGCCTTTTGTTATAGGGCAGTTGGCTGNTACCTTGTGATAGGGAGGGAAGGAATCACAAACACATCTTTCCCTACCAGATGGCCCAGTTCAAAATGGAACTGTAGTTCTCATGGCAAAGCAGGTACATCATATATGATTAATTCATCAATCCAGGGAGACAGCAAATTACAGGGAGGGGCTTCCAGCATCCAGAACTTTCACAAGTTAGACTTTCAAGAGAAAGGTGACCATGTGAGCTTGCAAATGTGTTGGGGTGGTCCCCAGCTTTATCATATTTGGGGCAGAGAAAAGGACTCTAGATTCTCTGCTTTTTTTTTTTTTTTTTTTTTTTTTTTTTTTTTTTTTTTTTTTTTTTTTTTTTGAGACAGGGTTTCTCTGTGTTAACTCCAGTAGTCCTGGAATTCACTCTGTAGACCAGACTGACCTTGACTTTAGGGATCATTTTCCCTCTGCCTCCCTCTCACGTACTGGGATTGAAGGTGTGTGCCACAACTGCCCAATGACTCCCTGCTTGTGAGGCCATGTGAGTTCTTTTTTTGGGGGGTTCTTTATAGGAAAGTGAATTCATGGCTNAGAGGAGTACAATGACCTATGAACTGTCCTTCAGTGAGCAAAAGCAGAATGAGATTTCTGGGCACAGACTGGCAACAGAAGTAGTGTCCTGGTTAGGCAGTGGTGGCACACGCCCTTAATCCAGCACTCAGGAGGTAGAGGCAGAATGACCCCTGAGTTCGAGGCCAGCCTGGTCTACAGAGTGAGTTCCAGGACAACGGGGCCTACACAGAGAAACCCTGTCTCGAAAAACAAAACAAAACAAAAAAGTAGTGCCCTTTGCCCTCCTTTTGAGCCCTTATTCATCCTAGGCCCTGTTGTGAGGGCTATCTGCTATCTGCTTTGAGGTCTAGCCTCTAGTTCTGGCCCTTCTGAGAACCTCCCTCAGGAAGGCGGAGCCCTGCTTGCCTCCTTGTGTTAGGCGCTGCTCTCATCTCTGGCCTGTTGGCTGTCTCAGTGTGAAGCTCATAGCTTGGCATGCAGCTTTCCTTACCAAGTGGAAGAAGTGCTCCACATTGCTTTGTTGGGTGCTGAAGAGTGAGACCGCAGGCCTGCACTTGGGGTTGCTAAATCCCAGGGTTCTGGTGAGCCACGGGCGACTCAGGGGGGCCACAGATTCCACTTGTTTAGATTGTTCAGTCACCTGGGCTGCCTACTGAAGGTTCTGGACTCAATATGTTTATTGAAATACAACGCACACAAATCCGAAGTATGCGTAAGTGAATCCTCATGAAGTGAACACATTTGTAGCTAAATAAATGAACCCTGTCAGGCGCCTGGCCTCCTTCTGGTCGTTGCTTCACAACAATATTTTCCACATGCAAGTGGAAAGACTAAGGGGCCGTGGTTCTGAGCAAGCTAGGCAGGGTTCTGTGCTTGCGGACTCAAGGAAGGAGTGTGGACGGAGGGTTAGGGTAGTATGTATGACCCGGGGAATTGTTGAGGTGGGGGGATTGTAGGGTTCTGATTTAGGGCTGCATAAATTTGCTTGGGTTTGTGTGATAGCGGGGAGCTTTTTAGAGGAGGCCTTAGGGGCATATGTGGGCGGGGCGGCCAGGGTTGAGGGCGGGGCCTAGGACTTAGGAAGGGCGGAGCCAAAGGGTACGGGGCGGAGCCTCGGCGCTCGGAGGGGAGGGGCTTGCGCGCGCGCGCTCGCCGCCGGCGCGCCCCCTCTCGGCCGCCATGTTGGCTGGCGTGTGGGTGTCAAACGCTGCACGGGCTCGGGTCGCTCCCGCCTCTCCAGCGTTGCCGGCGGCTGCAGCCTTGCACTCGCGCGGGCCGGGAACGGAGGTGAGCCGAGACTCGCGGGACTTGGGGGAGGGGGTAGCTCGGGAGCCGGGGTGGGGCGGGGCGCGGACCTTCCTTCTCTCCAGTGCCTGGACGCCCCTAGAGCACCGGCTTCCCCGTCGCCGGCCGGGGCGTGCACCGTGCGGCCAGCCGGACCCCACCCGGCTGGACTGCTCAACCAGGCTCCGCCCCACCTGAGCCCGCTCTGGGCTGGGAGGACGTCTGCCTCCCTCCCGGCTTGGGCGCCTGTCCTTGCCTCACACCTCAGCTCCCGAGCCTTCAGTTTGGAGCAACCCCGCCCCTCCCCGGAGTGTGCTCGGCCCCCGGCTCTCCCCTCGCCCCGGACCGGCCTCGTTCAGGAGGTCGAGGGAGGGGGTCCCCTTACCCACGTCCTTCTCGCCCCGGGGACTGGGTTCCCCTACCCGGCCCCCACTCCGCGGCACAGCGGGGACGGGGGCGGCGGAGCCAGGCTCCAGCTGCCTTTTGTTCCGCGTGGGATGGCAGAGACCCGGCGGCCCTGTTGGGCGAGTCCGGGTGGGCGAACCGCGCGTGGGGCCGACCTCTTCCGGGAGACCCTCGTTCTCCTGTGTGCCGGCTCCCTCGGAGCGCGAGCCGAGCGCGTTGGGAGAGGCAGGCCATTCCTAGAGGAGTTCCGGCCAACAGGTTTTTGTTTGCAACCTGAAGTTGGCCCAGTGGCTTTGCAGGGGGCCGGCTGCCGGAGCTCCCTAGAAACCCCAGCGCCGAAGGTGTNAGTCCGTTCCTCGGTCTCGGGCCTCAGTCCCTCCTGCGGTCTCTTTAGTAGTGCCTTGGGGCGCATTTGAAGTCTTTCAGAAAAGATGGGGTTTAACCATTCTTATATTTTGACAAGGGGACCTGAGGCCCAAAGGTGCGTTTAGTGTGCCCAAGGTCATCCAGTGATAAGGTGTCAGTGTCACAGCTGGAAGTCCCATCTCCAGGACACTCCACAGCACTTAAGGATTTCTTTAAAGATACGACGAGGATTCCTTCAGATTGCTTGCCTGTTATTTTTAACATTCACACAAGAAAATGGGCAGGGAAAGATGAGGAAGACGTGTGAATTCTTTTGCACACTCGAGAAAATACCCTGTGAAGAAGGAAGGGATCGAAATGATTAAGGTGAATTTCTATGATCGACGTCCCTATTATTATGTAATATAATGAAGACTTAGCAGGAACTTTGTGGTCTTGTAACTCTAGATAGTGATAGCGCTTGATTCTAGATCCACACTACAGTGATCGGCTGTGCGTTGGTAATTAAGCTTTCCATCTATATTTCGTTGGTAATGAAGCTCTCATCTTTATTTAAAAGAGCATGAGAGGAACTGCAGTTTGCTTCTAAAGGATGTTTGTGACTAATGATTGTGTTGGGGAAGCACCTGTAGGTCTCATCTTTTATTTGTATGTTTGCTTTTGTTGTATTTTGTGACGGGGTCTCACTAGATAGTCCAATCTGGCCTTGAACGCACAGAGACTCACCTGCCTCTTGTCTCCTGGGTGGAGGGATTAAAGATGTGAGCCGCCACACCCAGGCTGCTTTTATGTCTTTAAAGTTTGTTTTCCTAGTTTTAAAATTAGACTAATTATCTGTAACTGTCTGACTGGACTCTCGTTTTGTAAACATTAGTTGCAAAGTACTATACCACATGGGCTGCTGGATCAGGAGCAACTTTGAGTAATTTTAATGGGGTATTTGGATTTCCCAGTCCTGAGATGGATTGGAGGGGGGCTCTTTTGAGATCTCTCTTCCCTGAAGGGTATGTGGTGCCAAACATCTGAGTTACAAAGAAATGTGAAACTTTAAAAAAAAATTGTGTGTGTGTGTGTGCACCTGTTGAGTGTAGGTGCCCCCCCGAGTGCAGAAGAGGGTGTCGTATCTCGGATCCCCTGGAGCTGGAGTTACATTTGCTTGTGAGCTGTATCTCTGGTTCTTTGAAAGAACTGCATGTGCTCTTAACTGTTGAGCATTCTTTCCAGCCCATATATTTGAAACTTCGAAGTGACTATACCTGGCATGGTGTTTATAGTCATAAAAAATGGCCCATCCTTTGTAGAAACCCTCTGTTGAAATATGGCCGCCTCTTATGTAATCTTTCATAATGAGGAGTGGATTTCCCAAGAGTGGAGATTCTGATAAGAGTAGTTGAAAAGTTTTGGAGACTCTGATTTATTTTAATGGCTTGTTTTTTTTCTGGAAATTAAAGGAACTTTGTGGTAACTTTCAGTTCTTTGTGGACTAAAGCATGAAAAGAATGAATTTCATTCAAGTGCACACTGACTGTAGTAGAGCTTCCTGTCTTGTTGATAGGGTGTGATTGACTGGCATGAGCCCCTGGTGACCCTGAGTGCCGAATTCGGAAGATTTTTTTCCCCTCAGGGGTCTCACTATGTAATCCAGGTTGGCCTGGAATTTAATTCTGCTTCACCCTTCACCAGTGCTGGCCTACCCTGCTTGGCCCTTGGTCTACTAGTCTTTGAACTTAAGTGTATTTGGGTTTAAGCAAACTTCTCTGTCAAGCTTTGGCCAGCTACCAATGTTTGGGCCCTTCTTCCTCTACTCTCTCAGCCTCCCCACCACACACAGTCTGTCAGAGTACTCTGGGCATTTTGAGACTGTGACATCTTTGAGGCCAGTAGTTAGCCAGTCTTTCTTTACTTTTCCAAAGCCCAGTTCAGCCTGTGACATACAATAGTATTCAGTAAAGGTCTTTACTAACTAGTCCTTTGGCCAGGACAAAGTTTTTATGATTCTGTACCACAGGCACCACTGTCCAGCCTTNCTCTGGCATAAATCACTACTGTTGGCCCAGCTGTATCAAGAAATGACTGTCCAGCTGATTTCTTTTCTTCTTTGTTTTTCCCTGCAGTGTTGGGAATTGAACTTAAGGCCTCACACATGCTAGGCAAAGCACTCTGCCACTGAGTTATATTCCCAGCCCTCCAGCTGATTGAGTTTTTGAAAATTGACAAACTTTCTGATAAGTCAGGCAGTGGATATGTAGCTTTGGCTGGCCTGGAATGCAGTATGTAGACCAGGTTGGCTTGGTGCTAGGTTGACTTGCCACCATGGACCAGCTTTCTTAGTTTAAAAAGAGAGATTTATTTCATTGTTTATTATGTTATTACTTGTGTATGTTTCTGTGTGCATGTGGGTGCAGTGCTCTCAGAGGCTAGAGGTGGGGTGTGGGATACTCTGGAGCTGGAGTGAGGGGCAGTTCTTAGCTTCTGGACATGGGTTCTGGGAACTGGTCTTGGATCCTCTGAAAGAGCAGCACATGCTCTAAATTTAGCCATCTCTTCAACTCCAAAATTTATTTTCTTTTTTTGTGTGTGTGGGGTTTGGTCTCTATGTAGCCCTCAGGCTGGCCCTAAATTCACAGATCTACCTGCCTCTGCCTCCCAAGTACTGAGATTAAAAGTATGTGCCACCATGCCTGGCCTAGAATTTTCTGTCTTAGTTTGTTTATAGTGCCTAAAAATAGAAACGTAGAAAAGCAAGTATAGAGAAACAAATGCCTGCAGTTAAGTGTGTATCCAGCCACTTTATCTAGAGGTATGTTTGACCAGACCTGTTTTCATCTGATGATTGAGAAAGCTCAGGTCCCAAAGTCTTCNACAGCCACTTTCATCAGAGCCTAGGACTGGGATTAACACCTCTGTGTCAGTGGAAACCCTGAGATCTGTTGGGTTAAGCTGCAGGACTCAGGTAGGTGGTATTCACACGGGTTTGTGAGTCCCAGTCCTGGGTTCCATTTACTCTAGCTACTCTAATGAAAAGTCCTGTAGAGGAGGTTACCTTCCCGATTCCTTGAAAGGNTGGGAATTGTGAATGAATTAAAGTTCCTGGCTTGCTTTCTCCAAACCTTAGGATCCATGGAAGTACTGTGATTTAAATGTCAATATTTGATGGGCTACTTTCTATGATAGATGTTTTATTTAGGTTTGATTTAAAAAAAAAAAAAAGCATGCTTTTTTGAGCCAGGTCTGTACTTCCCTAGAGTGAGTGCATTAGATTCTTCTGGTGACTCCTAGCACTGTTGGGTCCTGGATTGGGCTTTGTTCATGAGTTCAGAAAGGCCTTTTCCTGGTTCCTCTTCCTGTGGATCTTAGTCCAGGCAGTGTGCATTTAAGGGTGTTCTAGAGAGAGAACAGGTAACTCAAGTGCTCCCGCTCTCTGTCTCTCTCTCTCTCTCTGTCTCTCTCTGTCTCTCTGTCTCTCTCTCTTTGTCTATTCAAATCAGTACAAGGAGTTGGTCCTTAGGGACTCTAGCTTTTGGTCATGTAACTCAGCTGACAAATGGAATTGAGAGAAACAAGCTTTTCCTGAGGGATGGCTGGCCATCTAGGGCTAATGCATGATGTGAATTTAAAAGCATTTATAATTAATCACTTCTGAATGCAGGCTGCATCCTTCCTCTGCTCTCACCCTTCTTTGGTAATGTCATTGTCACATCGCTCTCATAGTGGCTGAGAGAACCTAATGACATAGTTTGGCTGCCACAGCCTGGTGGCAGATTGCTTTGAAGTGGGCATGGGGTCTAGTGGGCCTTCTGGCTGGATGGGGTGGCGCCCGTCCATCGTTGAGCTTTAATTTTTCTCTACCCCTAAAGTGAGACCAACAAGGAATACTTCGTGGAAAAGACACTCATCGACTCTCTAATTTGCTGTGCATCAGGATTCCCTAGAGGGTTGGTGTCAGCTGATTGCCAGACTCCCCCCCCCAGAGTTTCCAATTTATTAGATTAAGCCTGACAACACTTTTTTGTGTGTTTTTTTCTTTTGATAGGGTCCTGTATAGCCTAGGGTGGCTTGAATTTGCTGTATAGTTAAGGATGACTTTGAAATTATGATTCTTCTTCCTCTACTTTCTAAATGCTGGGATTATGGACATGTGCCACCATGCTCCATTTTATGTGGTGCTGAGAATTTAACTCAGCAGGGTTTTGAAGTATGCTAGACAAAGCACTATACCACTGAACTATATCCTACACAGCCTTGAGAAATGTAAAATCAAGTTTTTTAAAAGTATGCTTATTATTGTTAGTTTTGTTTTAACTTTTTGAGACAGGGTCTCACCATGTAGTCCTGGCTGGCTTGGAACTTGCTGAGTAGACTAGGCTGGTGTCTTAACTCAGAGATCCACCTGTGTCTGCCTCCTGAGTGGGTCCCCATGCCCAGCTATTATTTTCTTAAAAGCAAGTGTGTGTATAACTAATTTAATATATATTATACACACACATTTTAATTTATGTAAATGTATTTGTGTCTTGTGTTTGTGTGTGTGCTATGTGGGTGACCACAGTAGCCAGAAGAGAGCATTGAATCCCATGGAGCTGGTGGTTGTGAGCTACCAGACATGGGTACTGAGATCCATACTCACATCCTTTGGGAGAGCATCANGTGGTGCCCTTAACTACTAAGCCATCTCTGCAGCCTCTGTCTGTCTATCTGTCTATCATCTATCTGTGTGCACACACCATAGTGTGTGTGTATGTGTGTAGGTCAGAGGATAACTTGGGAGTCAGTTCTCTTCTACCATGTGGGTTCCAGGGCTACAACTGAGGTTGTCAGACTTGGTGGCAAGTGCCTTTACCTCCTGAGTCATCTCGTCAGTTCAGAGAATGTACATTTTTAACCAGTTTCTGTATGTTACTGATGCTGCCAGTTTGGGGACTAGTTTTTGGAATCCTGGCCTGAGAACTCAAAGAGAAGGCATATGAGGTGTCTAGCACCAGCTGGCAGTGCAGAGGAAACTCAAAATGTTTCTAAATATTGCTCTGAAGATGTCGGTGTGGTATTTGGAAAGGAATTTGCGTTCTCTGAGCACTGTTCTTTGTTTTTTTCTGATTATGATTTGGGCTATGGTCACAGGCATTTTCCTTATGTTAGTTAGTTGGATCATTTTCTTTAAAAAGACAGTTCCTTGAGATGGCAGTGACCTTCAGAATGGCAAGTAAATCCTAGATCCTATTGGAAAAGCAGGTTCATCATCCCTACATGGCTGGCATGGTGCTGTTTAGGTCTTTTAGGAATGTGGCTTGGAGAGGTTATTGTTGGTCTTTGTGGGCAGAACCCCTCAGGGTCATTAGCCATCAGTCCCGGTGTTAATGAAAGTCACTTCTCAATTCAGATTGATTTAATATTCTTTGGTGTTTAGAGTTTGAGGAAAAATAATCTTTCCTCNTATCATCATTTCTCTTGCACTTTGAAAAAAAAACTACGACTCAGAGGGGTTTGGCAACCTGTACCAGGCTTCTCAGTGAGTGGTATTTTGTTGTTGTGTGTGTGGAGTGTGTATTGTCTATGATGTGTGTGGGGAGTGACTGTGGTATGTGTGGTAGTGTGGTACATGCATGTGATGTGTTGCTGAGAGTGCATATAGAGGCCAGAACAGGACTTTGCAGGTGTCTCTTGCTCTACACCTTGTCTTGAGAAAGGATCTTTGAACTGAACTCACAGCTTGTCATTTTGGCTGGGCTGGCTGGCCAGGGAATTCTTGGGATCTGCCTGTCTTCTCCCACCCATGCTGGGGTTCCAGGCATGTGCTGCTATGCTCAGCTTTTTCCATGGGTTCTGGGATTTGAGTTCTCATGCTAGTAGAGCCTGTGTTCTTATCCACTGAGCCATCTCCAGCTGATAGCTTTCAGCCACTGTGTCAAACTGAGAACCAAATTGTTTGCTGTCCCTCACTCTGAGGTGTGCTGTGTGTTTCTGTGGCCTTGCTGTCCCCTCATAGCAGTTCTAAGAGTGGCATTTCACCGATTAAGTGATATCAGTCTGGGAAAGGAAGCTTGGCAATGTGCTTGAATTCAGTCTGACACTGGTCTGATTTTGAAATTTATGAAGTCATTTCTATGACAAGAGCTCACCTCACCACACCACTCAGGAAAAAAAACAAAAACAAAATTATACTACCTTTTGAGTAGCAACCAAGAGGTACAGAGGTATAAACATTTGAAAGTTTGTGACAGTAGGCAGGATATTTGAGGTCTGGGGTCAGATTGATGAGTGTAAATTAAATGTTTTTTGCTGACACACTTAGTCTGACCAAGAGGACAAAGTTAACATTTGTGAGAAAGTTAGAAGCCAGCAGTGTGTGAACTGTGATTTTTATTTTTGTCAGGAGGCTAAGACTATAGAATAAGGGCCTAGAGAGATGGCTCAGTGGTTAAGAGCGCTGGCTTCTTTTCCAGAGGACCTGAGTTCAATTCCCAGCATCCATATGGCAGCTCACAACTGTTTGTAACTCCTCTTTTAGGGGATCCAACATCTTCACACACACATCCTCATACATGCAAGCAAAACACCAGTGCACATAAAATAAAAATAAATTATTATTTTTTAAAGATTTTATTTATTTATTACTTATGCAGAGTTCTACCTGCATGTTTGCCTGCACACCAGAAGAGGACACCAGATCTCATTACAGATGGTTGTGAGCCACCATGTGGTTGCTGGGAATTGAACTCAGGACCTCTGGAAGAGCAGCCAGTGCTTTTTAAACCTCTGAACCATCTCTCCAGCCCCAAAATAAATTAATTTTAAAAAAGAATATAGAATAAAAAAATCTAGAGGAGTCAGAGAGAAGGTAGGGTTGAGCTGGGCCTTTGAAGGACAAGGAACATTATGAAGGCATTTCCCATGGGGGCAGCAGGATTGGATTCCTGAGGTGGGGTTGGGTGTGGTGCCCTGTGTGTTCTCTGTTGCATCTGTGTTGCTGTGGAGAGAGGGCACTTTGTGGCTAAAGAGTTTGGATTTGATGCCCCAGGAGATCTTATTCCTGGTACACCTACAAGTCATGAAGTCTGGGAAGCTTTTTTCTCTTTTTTTAAAAATGTATCTGATGGGGCTTCTTCCCAGACCAGTCACGGAGGGACCAAAGATTTTTAGAAGTGCTCAGACAATTCTAATTGTGTGGAGAGTGAGCTGAGCCCTGTGTTCAGGGGATCCTTTGGGAGTATCAGGGCCTGGAAGATTCCAGCAAATGGGAGTTAGAGAGAAGAGGAAGCCTGTGTGTTAAAGGAGGTGTGAGTAGTGAGCCCTGAGCTCTCTTAGTCATCAGGAATAGGCTACAGAGAAATGGTGAGGCAGATGGAGAAAGGAAGATGGTCTCTAAGCCACCTTGGAGAAGTGGGTAGTCTAGCAAAGGGTAAAGAGAGTAAGTTCAGGTGGAGGGAGGGGTTGTGATCTGTTGGGTAATCCTTGCCACCTGAGCCCCAGGCAAGGAGCAAGTAGAGCAGGTTCTTATCTCTCCATCAAGGGTTCCTTCTCATACTCCAGATTGTTTTAACGATTTCAGCAGGCAATATTTGCAAAATTTGTTATTTATTTTATATTATGGGTGTTTTGCCTGCTTCTGTATTTATGTACCTTGTGCTTACCTGGTGCCACTGGAGGCCAGAAGAGGGTGTCAGATCCCTGGAGCTGTAGTTAGAAGTTGTTAGCTGTCATGTGAGTGGTGAGATTGAACCTGGGTCCCCTGGAAGAGCAGCCAGTTCTCTTAACCACTGAACCACCTCTCCAGGTCCAGTATTTGCAAAATGTAAACTGCAATTCTTTTTATCT
>LZPO01097136.1:148500-160456 GCA_001675575.1 Neotoma lepida | reverse complement strand
ACCACCGTCCGGCTGAGTGTCAACATTTTACATCTAGGTTTCTCCAGTGGATTATTCTAAAGCAAATACCAAACTTTATTAATAATGGCTTTAGCTGTATATTTTTTAATGGATTTGGACTTTCTGCAAACTTGCTAGGTGAAGACTGACTATTGTCCTTTTTATTTGAGACAGGGTCTTAATTCTGTAACCAAGCTTGCCTGTGACTCAGTGATTCTCTAAACACTTAGCTTGAACTGGATTTGTAAGTGTGAACAACCATACCTAACTTCCACTATGGGCCTGTTTAATTCTTATCCCCTTGCCTAGGGTCTCTCTGTGTAGCCTTGGCTGTCCTGGAACTTTCTCTGTAGACCAGAATGCTCTTGAACTCAGAGATCTGCCTGTCTCTACCTCCCGAGTGCTGTACTGCCAATGCCAGGTTTTGAATTCTTACTTATTTATTCATTTATTTTGTTTTATTTCTTTCTCTATGATAGTCCTGGCTGTTAGAACTCAATATGTACATCAGATTGGCCTAAAATTCATAGAGATTCACCTTTCTTGGTGTCTATAGTCCTGAGATTAAAGCGTATGTTCATGGCCAGCTCTATTTATTTATTTATTATTAATATTTTAGATTTTATTTTATTATTTTGTGCATATGGGTATTTTGCTTGCATATATGTCTGTGCATCACATGTGTGCAGTGCCCCTGGAAGAGATGGCAGATCTTGGACTCCAGTCCCAGACAATTGTGAGCTGGCTGAACCAGGGTCCTCCGGAAGAAAAGCTAGTGTTCTTAGCCACTAAGCCATCACTCTGGCCACCACCCCCCCCTTTTTTTTTTAAATTTAATTTTGAGACAGGGTCTTACTGTGGTATCTCTGGCTGGCCTGGAACTCACAGAAATTCATTGGTGTGCCCCTGCCTCTAGGTTGGCAAATCCCAGCACTTAGGAAGCAGAGGTAGACAGATCTCTGAGAGTTCAGGGCCAGCCTGGTATATATAGTGAGTCCTATATCTACAGAGCCTAGGACAGCCAGGGCTCTGTAGAGAGATCTATCTCAAAAGAATCATAAAGAAATAAAACAAAAATAGCCAGTGCTCTGTAGAGAGATCCTATCTCAATAATCATAAAGAAATAAAACAAAAATTTTAAAAGTTATATGCTACCATGCCTAGCTAATGCTGGGTGTTTTGTTTTTGTTTTTTGAGACAGTTTCTTTGTGTAGCCCAGTCATTGCTGGTGCTTACTCCTTAGACCAGTTTGACCTCAAACTCAGAGATCCTTGCTGTGATGAAATTTGTGTGCCATCACGTCTGGCTCTAATGTAGATTTTTATATGCTTCATGTTCAAAGCTGACTTTTTCCAGTTGTGAAATAATGATTATCTCTATATAAAAAATATTGATTTGGGTTGAATTTTGCTATCACTTCTATCTATTAAGGCAAAACATTAATAAGAGTATTGCTGTTTTAATTTTGTTACTGCAAAGTATTCATAAAATTTACCATTGTAACCATGTTTTTGACTGGGGATAGAGGCTTGCACCACCCTGCCTAATCACTGAGCTATTTTCTAACTCTGGTTTGCCTGATTCAGACATTCCCTGTGCCTAGCATCTTATATCATGTGGCCTTTTGGTTGGCCTCTTTCCAGGTTTTTTCATGTTGTAGCATGGATCAGCACTTTATTCCTTATTATTATTANTTTCTGTNTGAGTAGATGACAACTTGTTTACCTTCCTGTTGATAGTCATTTGAGGTTTTAATTTTGGTTATTGTAAATAGTTGCTATTTTAATTTAACTACATGTTTCTTAATTTGAAATGTGTTGATAGGATGCATGGATCAAGAAGAAGGTGTTACATATGAAAGGGTAGAGAGTGGTTTGTTTCTGTTTGTTTCAACAAACACATTTTGGAGGAATCTATGTCTGAAGTGCAGTGTGCATAAAAATGCATGACAGTGCATGAGGGCTCAGGCTTCTTTGGGCTGTCCTTTTTAGCCGAGGACTACTGAAGATACTGCTCCTCTGGTGGAAAGCCTCTCTCCTTCTCTGGCTCAAGCCACGGCTGTGGGATTAGGATGAGTAGGAGACTTTCTCAGCACTGGGGTGGAGGACATGCTCAGCAGTCTGAAGCTTTGCTCTGCTCTTGAGTTTTCATGAGATCCAGTGACGGAAAGGTTTGCATTCCTGGGTACCAAGGCAGTGCTTTTATTTATATATCCCACAAGGTTTTAGCCTTGTGTTTTCCTGGTCCTAGAGATAGCTCGTCTGTCCTCGTCAACTCAGTGTGTGTTGAGTGGGTGTGATGGGATGNTCTGCATGCTGGGCACTTCTTTCTCATGGGAGTTATCGGGCAGCAACGAGCTGATAGTGGGCACCCTTCTCTAGGGCTGCTTCTGGAGACAGAGTTGCCCCATACTCTGTCTCTGGGCACTCAGCTCCATTCGTAAAGTTGGGGAGCACATCACACCATGTATCTATTTTTGGAGAGTTCAAAGATCATTTATTTCAGGTCCCAGGATAAAGAAAATCACCTGTGAATCTGATTGGTTTTTCACTTGTACACAGTGTGAATCCACTTGACTTGAGGCTTCTAGGAAGCTCAGTGTGGAGTCANTCGTTTGGCCTTCACTTTGATTTCTTTTTTTTCTGAGACAAGGTTTCTCTCTGTAGCTTTGGAGCCTCTCCTGGAACTCACTCTCTAGACCAGGCTGGCCTCTAACTCACAGAGATTCTCCTGCCTCTGCCTCCTGAGTGCTGGGATTAAAGGCATGCACCACCACGGCCCGGCTTCACTTTGATTTCTAACCTTGCTTTTTGGTAAAGTCTGTCTTTCCCCTCCATTTTTGTTAGCCTGGTTTTTCCTTTGCTTGTTTCTTCTGTTCTATAGTATTCTTTAACCTCATGGTTAGTGCTTTGGTTGGATTTAGTCAGAGAAGCTGGGCTGGGGAGGTTGTTTTTTGTAAGTGCTAATGCCCATCCTCAACTTCTGCTTTCTATATTTTACTTTTTGGCTTTTCAAGGTAGCCATCTCATAGTCCATGATAACTTTGAACTTGTAGCTGAGACTGGCCTGGAACTCCTAATTCTCTTGCTTCTGCCTTCCAAGTGCTGNGATTATAGATTAGAAACCTCTGTTGGATAAGGTAAGTCAGATTGTCTGTGGTTAGCTCCTTGACAGAGTGGTAAATAGGGAGTAGGTCAGAGCAGTTATGGCCTCCTAGTTGTATGGCTGATGGGGAAGAAGGGATCTGTTTTTGTGACCTGACTTGGGAAAGGGGATCCTAGTTTCCATGATTTGCTCTGGGAAAGAGACAACAGACAGGAGGTGGGAGAAAGTCAGATGGCTCTTGGTTCTGAGGTCATTACTGCTCTTCAATACAAAGTGCTCAGCATGCCGAAGCACCATATTTTTTTGTGGTATCATTTTATGATCCCCAGCAGTGATCATCAGAGAAATTTGGAAGTACATACTGTAAGGAAGGCTGAAGTAGAACTTGACTCGAAGGCCTGTCAACTGTGACAGCTGTCAGCTGTGACTACTGTTAACTGAGTTCTGGCTTATTCTGTCAGTCTGTTTATTATCACCACCCTCCCACTCTCCTACCCTTGGTCCTGGTGGCTCACTGTCTGTGAGGAGGCCTGCATTGCTTTTCTTCTTTCCAGGAGAGCCGATGTGTGCCCCATTGCTCCCTTGTAGTGGGGTTAGCAAGCCCTGAGAGGCCTGGGGCAGACAGGAGAGAGGCTTTGTGAGACACAGGACTTGGTAGCCACCTTGAAGTATTGTGGTAGAATTGAGCAGCAATTTGGGATACTGTGGTGCTATTGCTACTCGTAGGGTGTGGAGAAAGAGCAGCAGGGTGGAAAGATTAAGGCAGTTGTAGAACCAAACTGTTGGCACTGCTGCATGCTTTTTGGAGGCTTCCAGAGTGTGGCACACTGACTCTTTGAGCAAGGTTACTGATAGTCAGTGGGCGTCATTTTTCTGTCTCCATGGTGTGAAGGAAAGGGTTACTTGCCACATACTTCCTAGTGCATCCAAAGACTTCCGGTCTCAAGTAAGAGCAGCACTGGGTCAGATCTATCTTCTCTGGGTATGTGTTCTCCCTTCGGTAGGTTGGCTTGGCTTGATGACAGGGGTTGGTCTTTTCTACTCAGTCGATTGCATTTTGTGTTGTTTTTTAAAACAGGAGTCCCCAGAAGAAAACAGGCCTGTTGCTTAGGAAATGTGTTTGCCTGAGGCTAACTGTGACGCAAGCAGGGAGCTGGAGCAGGCTCTGGGCCAACCAGGCCTCTCCATGACATGCTGTGCCTAGTCATTTCCTTCCACATTCATTCTGCATGTGGATAGATCAGAGTTGTGTGAATTCCTGTGAATAGCCTTTGTGGTGGGAAAATCCTGGATTTACCATGCAGTGGTGCTAGGCTCATCGGGCTAGTCACAGAACTGCCTCCAGTGTAAAGATGCTGGTCTTCCCCAAGACTGATCACCAGGCAGCCAGCAGGCATCCGTGGACAGTGTGTCCAGCAAAGGGTACATTTGGAAGCCACATTGACTATTTAAACTCTTTTGTTAGACGTATAAAAGCTATAATATGTTTATAAAAGCTTATTTAGAAGAAAAATCAGTTTAGGGCCCAGAAAGGGGAAGTAAATATCCTCGATAGCAGGAAAGTTCAGCGCGTGGTTACTGTCTGCCCTCTGAGGCCCTCGGAAACAGTTTGGAATAGCTTGGTCTGAGGTTTTCTCCTTCTGTGGGTGATGTGGAAACATGATTTTTGTTGTGGCTTATGGTGACTGAGAACAGTACCTTGATGACTGGCCATCCTGTAAGCCTTAGGCCACTTAGGTCTGTTTGCTGATCTAGGGGAAAACTAAGTGGTGCCTGAGGTGGGGATGGCTTTGTATCCACAGATAAACCCTTGGGGTAGCAGTCCNTCCCCATCTGCTCAAAGGAAGGATAAGCTGGTTGTCCTGTCTGCTCCCTATGTGTTGTGTCTACTGAGCTCTTGGAGAGGGAGGCAGTGTCTGTTTGGTCTGCATCCTCCAGTTTTGTGCCCACGCCTGATAGGGATAGATAGGTGCTAGGTAAGGCCTGGTGTGACCTAGTGACATAGACCTGCTCAGGACACAGACCTGCTTAGGATACGCACTGGGTAGAGTTTGTACATGAGGCTACAGTGGGCCCACCAGAGGGAAGACTTGGGCTCTGGTGGACTGCGAGGAAGCCACTGAATGTGAAGCTGGAAAGTCTTGGAGGGGAGCCTCACCAAGGGAAAGACAGGCTTAGGAAGGCCTGCGTTCCTTGCCCTAGCTGGTCATTGTTGGTGCCTAGCTCCTTCCTCACAGCAGGCTGCAGAGATCACAGTGGGGTCTGGGCTGGCATCTAGGTTTGTTAGCTAAAGGATTTGGTGTGGCTCTGGCATTTCTTTTTTAAATTGAAAAAAAAAAAATGGAATCAGGTGGTGGTGGTGCACGCCTTTAGTCCCAGCACTCAGGAGACAGAGGCAGGCAGATTTCTTGAGTTCACAGCCAGCCTGGTCTACAGAGCGAGTTCCAGGACAACCCAGGCTACACAAAGAAACCCTGTCTCAAAAACAAAAAAAAAGGATAGAGCTTTTAATTTTTTTTAATGAAATGCTCAGTTCTAAAATGAAAGGTTATTAAAATATGTCAGGAGGATGGTCAGATGGCTGAGTGGGTAGAAGCACTTCTAAGTTGTCCTCTGACTTCTACATATGCATTGTGGCATGTGTGCCTGCCAAATAATAAATGTCATAAAAAAGTATACTTTAGAAAGTATTTCCCTTCACTCCTTGTCACCTGTGTTTTGCTTGCCATTTTCCTTAGTAACTATTTGGTAGTGTAGTATCCGTCTAGTAGTGTCCATGTAACTATAACACGATTTATGGGTTCCCTTTTCCTTATTCTTTTTTCTTTTCTGGAGACAGGATCGCACTGAGTAGCCCTGGCTGCCTCAATCTCACAGAGGTCTGCTTGCCGCTTTGCCTCCTGAGTGTTGGGATTAGTGTGTGCCACCAAGCCCAGCTCTTTTCCCCCTTTTTATTAAATAAAGATAGCATATTGTTTATAAACCTCAGCATTCTCATTTTCTCTTTTTTTAATTTTTTTTTTTTGCTGTTGTTTTTTTGGGACAGGGTCTCACTATGTAGCCTTGGATACCCACAGAGATGAGGTAGAATCAAGGGTGGGCGTAGTTGTGTGTGTGTGTGCGCGAGCGCACCTGTGCACTCACAGGAATTTGCTGATGTGCTTAGGAAGGCTGGAGGTCAGCACCTGGTGTTTTTCTCTCACTCTCCACCTTATTTCTTTTATTATTATTGTTATCATCATCATCTTTTTATTTATTTTTACATTTATTGATTATATCTCTGGAAGTCAGAAGACAACTTGGGAGTTGCTTCTCTTTTTGAACTGTATGGGTTCTAGGGATCTAATTCAGAAAATCAAGCCTGGTGGCAGGCATCTTTACCTACTGAGTCATTTGACAGATTGCCCAGTTTTTCTCCAGAGTGTCCACATTGCCTTCCCACCAGCAGTGTGGCTGTTCATTTCCCCACAGCCGTGCCAGCCTCAGGTGTAGTCACCTGTTTAGATTCCTGCCAACCTGACCAGTGTAAACAGCCCATTATAGTTTTAATTTGCATTTTTCTGAAATTGAGCTGATCATACTATCACATGTTTTATCACATCTTTAACTTTTAAAGATTTATTTATTTTTTCTTTTTGTTCTTTTTGGAGACAGGGTCTCAATATATAGCTCTGGCTGTCCTGGAAGTCACTACATAGACTGGACTGGCTCAAACTCACAAAGATCTGTTTGTCTCTGCTTCCCAAGTGCTGGGATTAAAGGAGTGAGCCACTATGCCTGGCTAAGATCGATCGATCTGTCTGTCTGTCTGTCTGTCTGTCTGTCTATCTACCTATTTAATTTTTCTTTGCTTTTGTCGAGACAGGGTTTTTCTGTAGTCTTGACTGATTTGGATCTCACTCTGTAGACCAGGCTGGCCTCAAACTCACAGATATCTGCCTGCCTCTGCTTCTTTAGTGCTGGGATTAAAGGAGTGCCCCACCACTGTCCGGCAAGATTTATTTATTTTTTTAAATTGTGTATATGTACGTGTGTCTGTGGAGTCCAGAAGAGGCCATTGGGCATTAGAGTTCCTTGGAGCTGGAGTTAAATGTGGTTGTGGGTCACCCGATGTGGGTATAGAGAATTGAATCTGGGTCCTCTAGGAGAAAAGCCAGTTTTTCTGCTGCTGAGCCATCTCTCCAGACCCTTGGATTTCTGATCCTAACACTTTTACCATACTCAGTTTTATGCTTCATGCATGCTAGGTACCAATTAAGCCATATCTCCAGCCCTTTAGTTTCTCTCTCTATTTGTGGCTCATAGGCTGGTTGTGATGAGTTGCAGATCTTTGTCAGCACTAGACTGGAGTTGAGGACTGGTGGTTCCATATGTAGCTCATTAGTGAGAGCACAGAGCCTCATCCAGCTCAGTGGCTCCATTTACTTCATGAAGTGCTTCCCCANCAGTCTCAGACCCAGTACTGGGAGCTGCTTGAGTCAGCTCCAGACACATAGTGCTTAGCACTCAGTCAGGTAGGTAGTAGACACTGACCTAAGTGCATGTGAGCAGAGGAGCTGTGGCTTTCTTTGCTGCAGACTCTTGAGGCCTTGGGCTTGGGTTCTCTTGGGAGGCATATGAAGATGCATCAGGACAGCCCTGTTCTCCCCAGCTTGGTGCAAGGGGGAGAGGAAGCTGGAGTGAGAGAGGCGGATATGCAGCCATCCATAGTTTGAGGACAAGTCAGCCATTCTTTGTTGGCCTCACTGCTGGAGTTTCTAAAGCAGAGAGTGTGTGTGTCTCCCCCCCCCCGAAGAAGCCACTGGGCATGGAGATCTGTGTAACTTGCAGTTGTCAGTGCTGGAAATGCACCCTAGATTATTATTTTTCCAAACAAAGCGGGACAATGGCAGTGTAAACACTGAGTAGAAACATTTGGCCAATGGATATAAAACCAAAAAGAAAATAACAACTTTCATTTCCTTCTGGTACTTTTGTTTTGACATTTGGCAGCATACTTCTAATCTTTTAAGAATTAAAAAAAATTATGGTATGCAAACTTCTGTTTGTTTATGCTTGTTAAATTTAGTGTGAAACAGACTAAAAAATTCTCCTCCTGTTCCATGTTAGCCTGCTCTATTTTGCTTTTCTTCTGGAGGAGGTGTGGTCAAGGGACAGAAGAGGCCAATCAGAATCCTTCAGGGTGCTGGGGACCCCTATAGCTGAAGCAGATGCTGTTAGCCTTTGCCCCCCCCATAGTACCCAAGCCCCTTAACCTTGCTGATGCTTGAGAACTGGTCCCATTTTATAAATTAGGTTCCTGTTGGTGACTAGTGGTATGTAGACAGTAATCTTGAGTTGTTTTAAAACTGCAACAATATCCGTATACCATGGTAGACTTTTTTGTTTTGTTTTTGAGACAAGATCTGTGTATCTTAGATTAGACTGGCCTGGAGTTTGCTATGTAGAGCAGACTGGCCTCACACTCATGACAATAGTACATAAGCCTCCTGAGTGATGGGATTACAGATGTGCACAGACACCCCTCCCCCCTTTTTCTTTTAAATAGGCACTGCTTTATACTCAGTGTGGGCTTTTAATGGGCCTTGCTTTGGAGTTTTGGTGAGGGTATGGAGGACTAGTAAGCTCATAGGAGGGAGGATGGGAAGAATGTAAGTAGATAGGCTGGATCCCTTGCCTTGAGGTGTCATTCATTCTTGTAGCAGATGTATGCCAGACACTTTGCCAGGCCTGGTTTGAATCAGTGTGGAGATTGTCCCCTAACAGTCTCAGTTCTGGAGTTGCAGGAGGAAAGAGGGAGGGTGCAGACAGTGCTTTAAAGTCTAGGCAAGTTCCTGGGCTTCTTGATCCTTGGCTCAGGCCTGGATGGGCAGCAGGTGATGGATTCCAGGCTGGGAATCCCTGGCAGTATTGGGCCTGTCAGGGAGGGTTAATGGCTGCAGTTTTACTGTGGGATGGATGTGCAGTTGCATGTGTACAGGGCACCTGCACTGTTTTTGGGTATCCTTAATAGAAGGCAGGTCTTCTCATCCATGTCTTGCTGTGTGTAAGCATAAAGTGTGTCCCTCTGCACTCTACATCCTGGTACCTTACTTTCTCTTGGTCCTCCCTTGTTCCTCCCAGGTGAACATGCTGGCCCCAGGCTCCTCTCTCGCCTCTTCCAGTGCCAACTGCCACTTGCTACCTCTGTTTTCAGACCTGCCATTGCTAGCAAGTCTGATGTGAAAACTAAGTTTCTGCTTCCTCTGAAACCTCTCCATCTTAATTTGCTGTTAGGGGCCTTAGACCTTACCATGTATGGTTATCTGGAGTCTTTCCTCACCATTTTGATGCCGTCCCTGCCTTTTCTCACTTCTTGCTCCATCCAGCTATTTTCATTGTGGTGTTCAAGTGGTGTCCTGTCTTCATCCTCCCCACCTGGCCTCTGTCTACACTCCCTGATGAAAATTTCAGAAATACCATTCTGACTAAACCAAACAAGCCCAGCTTTAGTAGCTTTGTCTTTGGCAGTATTTCCTAAAATACTTTTCAGTGTTGTGCAGTTCAGTGGTAGTTTTAATAATAGTTCTTTATCTTAAAAATGCACTAGTACTTTGGTATTTCTCAGAGGTAAATAGTAAACNTGGGGACCCAGCAGTTCTACCCTTTAGAGTATACTCAGAAAACATAGATATTCATAGCAGCATTATTCATAGTAGCCCTAAATGTTTATCAACTGGTGGTACATCCATGCAATGGCAAATCATTTAGCCATAAAATAGATGGCTCACTGGTGCAGCATGGATGAGTATTAATTAATTTATTTTTTTGGAGATGAAGTCTCTGTAGTCCTGGCTGTCCTCAAGCTTGTGGACCAGGCTGGCCTCAATGCACAGAGATCCTTCTGCCTCTGTCTCCCAAGTGCTGAGATTAAAGGTGTGTACCACCACACCTGACTGCATGAGTCTTGAAAATAGGATGCTAAGAGAAAAAGGCCAGACGTAAAAGGCCATATATTGTCTGATTCCATTTATATATATGAAATAAAGAACCAGAAAAAATAAATCCATAGAGACAGGAAATAGAATTGTAGTTGCTAGGGATTCTAGAGGGAGCAGAGGGCAATGGCTAGTAATGATTACAGGAGATTTGAGGTAGATGACAATGATCTGAAATTAAGATAGTGTTGCTTGCACAAAATTGTGAATGATCTAGAAACAAAATTGAATTGTATGCTTTAGGGTGGTGAGTTATTGGCTATGTGAGTCATATCTCAATAAACACACCACCTCCCTATAACTGATTTGTTATAGTGATGATAACATGTATGTTGTTACTCAAAATGGGCATCTGAATTTAAAAGCAAGTTATTTAATAAAGAAAGCCACAGCTGGAAAGATGGCTTGGTGGTTAAGAGTACTTGCTGCAAAGGACCTGGCTTCAGTTCCTAGCATCCATATGGTGGCTCAGAACTGTCTGTAACTTTAGTTTCAGATTATCCGTTGTCTTCTCTGGCCCCTGAGAGCAGCAGGTATGTGTATGGTACATGTATGTACATGTAGACAAACACTTCTACATATAAATCTTTTTCTAAAAATCCCCCAAATATTAAGCAGTAATGGGTTTTCATTCCTAAGGGGGCCAGTACTGGGTAAAACTGTCATTGTTAGCCATTGGCATTGTTAGAGGAGGAAATGGCAAGTGTCTTGAAGGTGAATAGCAGGCTGGTAAGCCCGCACTGGTTAGCCTGCTTGGTGGCCCTGGTGTACAGCCTCTGCCTGTTTCCTGGTGCTAGTCTGCTGGCTGGTCAGCCTGCTTCCTCGACTACTGTCTCCATACATTGCCAAGGCTCCCTTCTCCTTCCATGAGACACTGGCTCAGTCTCCTTTCTCCTGGGCAGGGCCAGGGGGTACTTGAAGCCCTGCCTGTTTGTCTCCTCACCAGCTGTCTGGAGTACCCACTTGAGTCTGTTGTCTTGTGTGAGGTGCTGCCCTCAACCCAGAAAAAAGGCATATCATACCTGTTCTGAAATCTCTTGTATTTAGTGGCCTTGCCTTCCACTGTGGAAGGTGTTTATCATCTACTATCAGCTCCAGCTGTCAGTACATCTATGTGATGACATCATGTTGTAAAATGAGATGGCAAAAATAGTTTAAAATAGAGTGCAAAAAGCACTTGTACCTTAGGAATGGACAGTTCTGGGAACATGCTCCCATAAAGGTTCAGCATAGATGTGCCTTGAGACACACATGTATGGCTACAGTGCTGTGCTGACAGCAGAGATCTGGAATAACCCAGGTATTATACAGATAGAATGGAGTGTGTGTGTGTGTGTGTGTGTGTGTGTGCGCGCGCGCGCGCGTGCGCGCGCTCATGCAAAGCGCGTTTGTATGCGTGCGTACACTCGCTGCTACATGGTGTTAGACTTACAAATTACTTGCTTGAAGGTGGTTGAGCTGTACTTGGTATGGAGTGACAGGGATGAAGCTTTAGACACAAACAAGTGGTTGTTTAGGCTTGCAATGTGAGTTATAGTTGTTATTATAATAAAGCAAGGGACTAGTCACATTCATGGTGGGGGACTGCCTATATATAGTCCAGGCTATATATAATCTAGCTTGATCTCTGCACCTCTGGCTGTCCTAGAACTCACTCTGTAGACCAGACTGGCCTCAAACTCACAGAGATTAAAGGTGTGGGCCACCACCGCCAGGTTCTTTGTCAAGATAGTTCAGCCAGTAAAGGCTGTACAACAAGCATGATAACCTGGAGGCCATGTCATGGTAGAAGGAGAGAATCAACTCCAAAAACTTGTCCTTTGACCTCCATATGTATCTTGCATGTGTGCCCATACACTCACACATTAAAAAAA
>LZPO01097136.1:123053-142101 GCA_001675575.1 Neotoma lepida | reverse complement strand
GCTTTTCGAGACAGGGTTTCTCTGTGTAGCTTTGGCTCCTGAACTCACTAGGTAGCCCAGGCTGGCCTCAGACTCACAGAGATCCGCCTGCTTCTGTCTCCCGAGTGCTGGGATTGAAGGCGCGCGCCACCACCTCCTAGCTGCTGAGCCATCTCTCCAGCCCCTGTTTTTGACAGCTCTTTTGCTGAGCTGTGCAGTTCTAGGTTGTAAGGCACTTCCTTTCCCAGTTGCACAAATAAAAACACATTTTTATGGGATTATTTTTGCTTCCAGGTACATCACCCTAGCCTTGGAGTTTTTATTCAGGTTTTTTGGTTGTCTCTTTTTAGTCCCCAGTATCACTTGAATTCTGATTAGTATTCAGACTATGTCAGACTCCACCTCCCCAATCTCCCCAGATGTGGTGATGTGGTTACTTTGTATCTTGTCATGTCATTTGCAAAAGAGTAGGTAGCCCCCACTTTTGTTGGCTGTGCTGTATTTTTGGGGAGTACTGAGTTCCTTTGGTGTCAGCCTGGCATTATGGGCTGAGAGAGTCTAGTTTGGCTCTAAGCTAGGCTTCTATGTAAGGTCCCACTCAGGCTCTAGGAGCTCTAGACCCTACCTTTTTGCTGTTGTCAGCTTCCCACTTTGTGTGTTCTTGGTGTTGCTTATAACGTGCCTTACTGTAGAGTACAAAGTACTTCCGATGCAGCTGAAGAGTTGGCATGGTAGACCCAGGGGTTCACATGATGTGATGTCTTGACTTGTGCCCTCCTTTCCTTAAAGAATAATGGCATTTGTTTCAGACTCTAAAATTTGCTTTCCTTTGATTTGACACAGTTCAACAAAACAAAAAAAGTACTTTTTGTGAATTTCCTAGATGATGACTATTTAAAAAATAAAAAACAGCAATGCCTTTTTGTTTTCTGCTGTATCTTGTTTTTAATAGCCTCTGGTTCTGGCCTTGTCATGGCTTCCAGAAGTTTAGTGACATTCTTGATTTTCTACTAGTTTGAAGTCCTATTCAGATATCTCCAGGTAGTCTGTTCTGGTTTCCAGTGCTCTGATTGGCCCTACCTCTGTCCTTGTCCTCCTCCTGTCTATTTCCCAAAGAAGACTGATAGACTCTTTCCAAGATAGTTGGGGATGATTACTTCACGTGTAAAGCTTGCATATTTCAGTGCCAGGCTGGAAAATAAGTATTCAGCAGCCAAGTGTGGTAGCATACATAATTTGGGAGGCTGAGGCAGGAGAATTGTGAGTTTGAGGCCAATTTGGGCTTTACAAGATTGCCTGTCTGTGTAGAAAAAGGGTGTACCTACCCTTCCGTTATTCAAAAGATAGTTCTGGATCCTTTAAAACTCCTACAGCCTGAACATTTTTTTCTCCCTTTCCAGTTTCCCTCCCCAATAATTTTGATCTTATTGTGTAGCCTAGGCTGGTCTCAGACACTCAAATCTCCCTTCCTTAGCTTTCTTAGTAGCTGTAATTCCACCATGTCTCTCCCTCCCCCTCCCCCATTTCTTTCTTTCTTTTATTGAATGGGAGATAGAATCCAGGATGGGTTAAGTAACCTGTGCCACTGAATTGTATAGCCTCAGACCTAAAGTTTGTATTGCTCATGGTATGGCTCTCCAGACCAGCTGGTGAGTTCAGCTTTGGTGTTGGTTGGAATTTTATCCATTTGTTTTGGTTATATTTATTTACTATTTAATGTTTTTTGAAATAGGGGCTCACTATGTAGCTCTGGCTGTCCTGGAACTCACTCTGTGAATTAGGCTGGCCTCTAGCTCAGAAATCCACCTGCCTCTGCCCCTCCCCACCCCCCCCCAGGTGCTGGGATTAAAGGTGTACGCCATCACCGCCCAGCTTTTAAAGATTTATTTTTATTTTATGTGCCAACTTTTAAAGATTTATTTTATGTGTATTAGTGTTTTGCCTACATCTACATCTATTATCTATATCAATCTATCTATCTATCTATCTACTATCTATCATCTCTCTCTATCTATCATCTATCATCTGTCTGTCTATCTATCTATCTATCTATCTATCTATCTATCTATCTATCTATCTATCTATCTGCCTGGTGCTTGCAGAGATTAGAAGAGGCCCTCAGGTTCCCTGGGTTCATGTGGGTCCTGGGAATTAAACCGGGGTCCTCTAAGTGTAGGCCAGGAATATTTGCTGGGTCCCAAATCAAGTGACACATTTCAGAGCTCTGAGCATTAGGTGAATCTGAACAGGACTACTGACTTTGACACATCTGGTTAAGCTGGGAAACGCTCACTGAAAATCAGAGGTCTCTTTTTTTCCTTTTGTTAGTCCTATCCCCTCTCCTGCAGTGAATGTCACATTGTGAGTGAAAAAACCTAATTAAATCAGATGTACAATCACTCTGATTTTACAGTCACAGAGATTTTATCTGTCTTCTGAAAGGTTTTGTGGATTCAGGAAAGCTGACCAGATGGGTAGAGAGGCAAAATATACCAGCCGTCAGATGAAGCCAATGCTGTGGCCTCAGGCAAAGACAGACTCCTCAGCATATTTGAGTGAGCAGAGAAGGCACCTGAAGCTTTATGAGTTGTCTCCTTCTTACCCTTTGTGGCTGNATGTGATGAGTGACCACTGTATTCTCTGTCTCCTTTTTGTTTGCTTATTTTTGATGCACCCATTGTCTGTTTGAGTGAGTCTTAGAGAAGGAAGCTAAGGATGTCTGGTGCTTCTCTGGTGCTCAGAAACACCACAGCAATCTGGGGAGAGGAAGGTCCACTGCAGATGCCAGGTTCTGGACTGCATGAGGATGTGTAGGGAGGAGGGACTCAGCTTGTTTTAGTAGCCAGCCAACTCCAGCCAACTGTAAGACTGCATAGCTCATGCTTTACATCTGTAATGGGAAGAACCATCTTCATTGTCAGGGACTGAGCAACTATAGCAGGGCTGGCTGGAGTTCTTGCTTTCTCACCAGCTTTCAGTTGTCCTGGGAATCTTCCAGGTTTTTGTTTCTTCATTGTTNTTTGTTTTCTTTTATTCTAGCCCCATGTTGAGCACCAAATGTTGTTGGTTGTTGTTGCTCTTTTGGAGGACCCGCCACCCAGCTCCCAAATAAATCACACATGGAGGCTTATTCTTAATTATACAACCTTAGCTTGGCTTGTTTCTTGTCAGCTTTCCTTAACTTATCCCATCTACCTTTTGCCTCTGGGCTTTTCCTGTTCTCTTACTTCTGTAAATCTTACTCTTACCCTGTGTCTGGCTGTGTAGCTGGGTGGCTGGTCCCTGATGTCCTCCTTCTCTCACTCCTAGATCCTTTCTTCCCAGATTTCTCCTTCTATTTATTCTCTCTGCCTGCCAGCCCCACCTATCCTTTCTCCTGCCTTGCTATTGGCCGTTCAGTTCTTTTAGACCACCAGGTGTTTTAGACAGGCACTGTAACACAGCTTCTCAGAGTTAAACAAATGTAACATGAACAAAAGTAACACACCTTAAAATAATATTCCCCAACACTTTAATCTTACAAATGAGGAAGATAATCTCTTGCTGAATTGTGGCATTGAGGATGGAAATACTGTTTCTAANTGTAGTATCATTCATTCACGTGTTTATTCCATGTTGGGTTCAGTGCTAGATGCTGGGTATTCACTGTTAATTGGATAGATGGTGGTCACCATACTCTAGGACCAGAACCTCATGCTAGAGATGTGGACCTTACTCTAGCTCTTTCTCATCTGGAAGAAGAAAGGAGACGGGTGCACTTGGAGCCTGTGACTATAGTTCTGGGTCTCTGCTTCTCCTCTGTGAGATGAAAGGTTAGGCTTGACCCTGGTCACGTACTGGAGGCTCCTGAAAGCTGGGGTAGATGGTGTAATGGGAGGTGGTGTAGATTGTTAGCTTTGCTCTAGAAGAGCATCCAGGACTTCACTAATTCACATTCGGGAGGGTCACAGAGATGACCCTTAAGGAGAATTTTTCAGGCAGTTAGGNGCTGGTGAGCCAAAACCCAATTTTAAAGGCATAGACAAGCACTTTAGGTTTAAGTATTCTTGAAATGAAACTTTCTTGCCCCCACATGTNAAACTCTGAGGACTGCATCTCAGTACCCAGCACCAAAGGTAAATATTTAAAATTTAAAATAAATTTATTAGGACATCTTGCTCAATACTCTGATTTTTCTACATTTGGCTTTTGGTTGGTAGTGAACATATAGTCCGCAAGCTAGCCACGACAGCGAAAGCCTTAGGAGATGGAACAATGGTCATGATTGTTGCTTAAGGTTTAAATTTGAGTTTAAGGTTTATTCTTTAGCACGTGGCATTTCTGATCTGACCCTAGTTTTGAAAGCAGGATGGACTTACTGCATTCATGGAACTGGGGTGTGTTCTCTCACACAGCTTGTGTTGGGCTCTCCCTCCTCAGCAGTGCTCTTACCAAAGCAATGTTTTTTTCTTTTTCTTTCTAGGGCATGGCTTCCAGCATCTGGGACCTGAGGCTTTGGCGGCGGAAATGACAGTTGAGCGTTTTTCTGTTCCGTCTGCATCACTGAAACTTAACTAGAGTGCAGGCTTAGGGACAGGAAAGTTTCTCTTGAAGGGCTTTACATTTCTAACAAAGGATAAAAATGACAACTTCATCTATCAGACGGCAAATGAAAAACATTGTGAACAATTACTCAGAGGCTGAAATCAAAGTTCGGGAAGCCACCTCCAATGACCCTTGGGGCCCATCCAGCTCTCTGATGACCGAGATTGCTGACCTGACCTACAATGTAGTGGCCTTCTCGGAGATCATGAGCATGGTTTGGAAGCGGCTTAATGACCATGGCAAGAACTGGCGGCATGTATACAAGGCACTGACACTGCTGGACTACCTTATCAAGACGGGCTCTGAGCGGGTGGCTCAGCAGTGCCGTGAGAACATCTTTGCCATTCAGACTCTGAAGGACTTCCAGTATATTGACCGTGATGGCAAAGACCAGGGTATCAATGTACGAGAGAAATCAAAGCAGCTGGTTGCCCTCCTCAAGGATGATGAGCGGCTGAAGGCTGAGAGGGTCCAGGCTCTCAAAACCAAAGAGCGTATGGCTCAGGTGGCCACTGGCGTGGGCAGCAACCAGATCACCTTTGGCCGTGGCTCCAGCCAGCCCAACCTTTCTACCAGCTACTCGGAGCAGGAGTATGGCAAGACTGGGGGCTCACCGGCCTCCTACCATGGCTGTGAGTAACCAAAGTACCCCACCTTTGCTCAAGCACGAGTAGCAGGTGCTGGGGCTGAGGAAATAGTGGCTGTCACAAGGGTGCATTCTGTCCTCAGTTCTCAGCTTCTGACAACCCAGGTGACAGCTTCTTTGATCTGGATTGAGTAGTCACAAAGGGGTTTTTGGTCCCCTGGCTGCTCTGTGGTTCTTAGGCAAGGTTGTCCCCATGCTTCTCAGGTTCTTGGGAGAAAGTGGGCTCTAAGGCTAGTCTCATCAGATTTTTTTTTTTTTTTCCTAAGATTGTCTGTCAGCAAAGCAATTGTCCTGCTGCCCAAACCTGCAGGGAGCCAAATACCTGGTAGCCAGGAGGGAACAAGCTTGCCTTGATCATCTGCTTCTAAATCTTGCACTCTGTGTATGGACTGAGTTGTAGGTCTCTGGAATGGCTCAGTGCTCATCATTATGGTCCATTATTCAGAGTGTCAGGGTTGGATGTCTCTGTTTGACCTATAGAGGAACACTCCCTAGGCTAGCATCATCAGCAAGACACCCTCACATGTGGAAAAGAGTCTCTGTACTGCACAGGACTGATGTATGTTCTGATTTATGATGGATCACTTTGGGTCTTTGTCCTACATTCAGAAGAGGTTTCAGGGAGAGGAAGTGGTGTTTGGGCCTTGTAGAAGCCTGTTTCTGATCCAGCTGGGCTCTGCCAGGAAGTGATCCAAGACACAGTGTTCATCCTCTGTCCTTAGAGCTGAGGACCCTGAACTCAAGAGAGAAAGGTGGCTCTGGTAGCTCTTGGATGCATAAGCTTTATCTTCTGGCAGCAGAAGNAGGTTTCCAAAGCAATACCTTTTAGAATTAGTGCATAATGTCAGCATAACAAGAACCTTTCTGTTTTTTGTTTTCTGAGAGTGGGTCTCCCTATGTAGCCAGGCTGGCTGCAAACTTGCTGTCTTCCTTCTGCAACCTCCAGAGTGCTGGGTGACAGGTGTGTGCTATCTGCATGACTGCCGTGGCGGAACACTTTTTGTTCTTAATAGTTTTGCTTCTTGCCAGCATTTCCTGCTTTTGTATAATAGGTTTCAGTCTGACTTTGGACCACTGTTAGAATTTTGAGAAATGTATTATTTGAGAGATTTGCATATCAAAGTCAGGCTTCCCTCCTCTAGNAATTCTAAGTTATTAGGGTTGGAGCAGGTTAGCATTTTCTTGTTGTATTTCTGGTTATTGTAATTTTCTTTTTTGAGTTTGAGTTGCTGTCCTTAAGTAACGATGATGACATTTGTGAGATCACTTATACCCAAAGATAATCTGAAATCTCCCTAGATTAAGGGTTAAGTTCCACCCCAAAGTAAATAAAGATCAGCCTATTAGAGGAGAATTGTTTTATTTTCCTCAAGGACCTTCCTGTGGAGGATACAGAGGGGCTAGAACCACCATAGTTGATGAACAGGGTAGAACAAAGTGCAGGGGCAAGATGGGAGTGTGGGAGCCTAGTTGCTTCATCAGGTTCTTCTTATGCCATGCCTGAGCTCTTTAGCCATAGACTGCCTGGCATCTAAGATTCTGATGCTCTAGTTCTGAATGCTCCTATTTCCTTGACTTTGATCCTGAGCTGCAATCCAGGGATAGAATGTAGCAACAAGCTCTTCATGACTTCCAAGCACAGGGGACTGACTGCAAGGAGGATCCTGGGTGGCCTTGGCCTATGTCCCTTCATGCTGCTGCACATCCTCTAATGGTGTGTCTCTTTTTGTGTATGTGTGTGTGTGTCCCTGCCCAACAGCACCAGAGGCCTCGCTGTGCCCCCAGCACCGCACAGGGGCCATGCTGGGTCAGAGTGAGGAGCTGCAGCCACTGAGCCAGCGCCACCCCTGCCTGCCGCACCTGGGCCTAGCCTCCCGTCCAAATGGCGACTGGGCCCAGCCCTGCCTCACTTGTGACCGCGCAGCCCGAGGTGGGACAGCGGTTTGCTTTTCTTCCTAGAAATGCCATGCAGCTTGCTGAGGGTGGGGCTTGCCATGCCAGTACAGCCAACTCTCTCCCTATCTCCTGCTGGACCTCTTGTCTAGCTTCCAGTGCCTGGACTTCTTTCTGCCTCTCTTTGCTGGAGCTTGCTGCCCTGTGCTCCCCTGCCCGCAGTCATATCCCATCTGCTTAAAGGGGAGCTGCTTAGTGGGTAGGCATGGGCAATGACCCTATCTTCCCCATATCCCTTGTTCTACAGAGGGTGCTCTGCTGCCTGCCAGGCCACCAGTGGTAGTGGACCCAAGTGCTAGGCTTTTTGAGATGGAAATGTGTGCTTTCAGTTTCTGAAAGCTGGGCTTTTAGCAGACCCTCAGTGATGGCCACTGGAATCCATCATTCCCAGTGTAGGAGTAGACACCTTGTGGAGCATCCGGTGGGATTATTTTTGCTTTCCANTGGACTGTTATCATTGCTGAAATCCCTATTGCCACAATAAACAGAGAGTTAGCTGTACTGTCAATTCTAGGTCACTGTGTTTGAAGAGGCTGAATTCAATGGGTAACTAAAAATGGGGCTTCTCTTTTGCCTAATTAATAATGCATCCTGGTCAGAGCTACACTGTTGCAGGTTAAACTGGAAACAGATTTTCACTGTTGCTCACAAGAAAATGCTCTCAGTTTAATCTCCCTTGGTCATAAATGGGTTCCCCACTTGAGAAGAAAGCTCTCTCTTCTACTCTTACCCAAGGGGCACCAACAGCAAGCCTTTGTGCAATTTCCCTGATAAGGTGGCTAGCTTCTATTCAGCCCTGGAGACAGTTCCTGCTCACTCGTGCCTCATTAATAGTACAGCTTGTTTGACTTGGGTATTTGTATGATCACTATATTTAGTTCTGGGATAGTTTCCATTGTAACTTGTCTTCTAAGAGTTTGTATGGGGTGGTGGCTTCTTCTGATGTTTGAAAAGGTAAGGAGGATCGGCTTTGCACAGTAACTGATGTCAAGGTCAGAACTTGTCTGGAGGGGTTTCCCAGTGACATAGAAGGTACATACTCATTTCTTTGCCACCACTTACTTAAGGTCTGCTATAGCAGGTTCTCCTAGAGCTCCATGGAGCTTCCTCTCCTTTTCCTCTGTCCTGGACTGTGACTCAGGTGAGGTTTTGTGAGGGGGGTTACACTTAGGTCCCCAGACGTTGCAAGAGCAGGGGGAGACCTTGCACAGTTATCCTAATCTACGATAACACGATGATGTTTGAGGCTAGTTTTCTTTCATAAGCCAACTTTTCTTTTGATTCTCCTTTTCTCCTTGCTGCCATCAAATCCGTAGATAAGACCTTGGAAATCTCTCAAATTCTGTTCTTTATCTCATCTATGACTTGTGTCCAGTGCTAGTTTCTGTTTGGTTTCCTTGCCCTCAACTTCTTCATTTCTATCCACCCTTCATTCTTATAAACTCTGGTGCTGGATTTTAAAGTCCCATAAGTACTGTTTCCTTGCAGGATCATCACTGAGCTTTTGACATCCTTGAGAGGTCCTGGAGGAGTCTGGAGAGATTATAGGACAGGGCCTTCCTAACTCCTGATAGGAAATTCTAAATACTATTACTGTGCTGACCTTGTCATAGGTCACATACTTGCCTTGGTGGACTGGCATATGTATGAAAAAAAGTGTTTCGCTTTTATACAGTGAGGAAGGGATCAGTGTTCAGGCTCCTAACCTGAGGCACTTAAGAAGGGTTGGGAGAATTCCTCTGGTTGGAAGTAGGTAGAGCCTGCCGGGAGCATTTCTGTCTTACTAGGTGGGAGATGCTGGGACTGGTAGCTTGATAGGTGGGAAGCAACCAGTGCTTGGTTTTGTTCTAGAGATGAACCAAGACTTATTGGAGGCCTAGATTACACTGAGGTTGACAAGAGATGAGGGCAGCTTTGAGGCCTCAGAACTCAGTGTCCAGGAAGCAGGGAATAGGGTTATGGGTATAGCAGTCTAGGAATTGCTTGTCGAAGTGTAGTGCAAGTGTGGGTAGAGTTCTGGATGGAGAGGCAGTTAGTTGTTCTAGCCCAGATGGTGCTTTCCGCCGTGCGCTGTTAGCACCTCCTGATNCTCATATTCATAGAAAGTCTGTTCCTCAACAAGGGCTGGGTCTCTGCCTGTCTCTGTTGGCCACCTTCACCTGCCCAGGTATGCAGTTGATGCTTGAGAAGCTGTGTAGTCCAGAGGAATCTCTCAGGCTCAAAAGGTTGGAATTTGTTCTAGATCACAGAGGNGACAGCCATCTTGGATTGGAGTGCAGATGTGAGCAGCCCACCTCACCTTTTGACCTACCTGAGGAACTAGCCACCATGTATTGTGGGTCTTGCCAACCTACAGCTGTGAAGAGATTGAGCAAGTTGTTGGGGAGGGGTGAGAATCTGTATCAAAGGTGGCAGAAGGGCATGGGAGAATCCTTCTTGATTCAAAGCCAAGGCCTAGGGAAGAAGATGACTGTAGTCTGATCTGACAGTGTCAGCTCAGTTACAGCCAGTGTTCCTCCCTCCTCCTGTCTTCTCTTGCCTGCTCTGGTGCCCAGTCCACTGGTGTCATGGGTTACTTTGCTAATCTCCTGAATCAGCCTCTAGAACCAGAGCTGCTGCTGTATCCTGATAAAAGCCAGGAAGCAGTTCCTTGGTGCTTGGTGTCTTGGGGAGAATTTAACTGCCAGAGTTCCTGTTCTTTAAAAGGAAGGGATGGGGCGGGGGTGGGGGTGGGGGAGCTCGCTGCCTCAGGTTTGCTCTGGTGCCTCAGAGTAGTACTTTGTAGTCCAGGAACCAGAGTGTTGATGGTGGGCTTTGTCCTGGCTGGGGGCTGTCACTCACCTCATCTCAGAATGATGGGATAGCCCCTCCTGTATGGATGAGGCCTTCAGCACTCTTAATTGTGACTTCCTAGGGAAGTCCTAAGGAAATGTCAGGGATTCTTGAGCTTCAGCTATCTGTGCAGAGACTGATCTCCTATACCCTGGCAGGCTTACCAGGTGATTATGGGAGATTATGACCATTTCATGTGTTTGCTGGGCTTGCTTCACAGAGGATTTGAGTTGGCTTACAAAACACATGGCATACCACAGGATTAGCTAGATACTAGAAGATGGGGACAAAAGGAAAACAAGAGTGAGACACACACTGCTAGAGATGGATCCAAAGTTGGCTTTGAACGTCCTAGACACCGACACCAAATTGGGCAATTTCTCTTTGGTTTCTGAACAAAGGTCCAGGGTCCAAAGGAGGTACAAGAAAGCCAGGTGCTTACTGTGCCTGTGCAGGTAGGAGGGCAGGGCTAGGGAGCAGCTGCCCCAGACGCTGCCACCACCCTGTGGGAATAACATCCTGTAGCTGCCTGTGGCTGTCACCACATAGCTCTGCCAACCCTGGTGTCTTGCAGACTGTCTCTTCATTCTCTGGTGGTCCAGCAGGAGTGCAAAGGGAGTCCAGGTTCTTTTGAGGTCAGTATGGTCATTGAATTTTCCCTACAGCAAATTTTGTGTGTGTGGTTGTGTGTGTGTGTAAGGAGGTGAGTAAAGCGGTATGGAGAAGGAGACAGGTCAGATCCACTCAGTCAGATACTTCATGAATGTAAGGAGACATTAGTTGTTTTTTGGTTTTAATTGGGATATAAGGGGCAGGAAGATCAGGGGTTCAAGGCCATTTTTGGCCACATGGTGAGTTAGAGGTCAGCATGAACTACATGAGACCCTGTCTCATAAAACAAAACCCAAACTCACAAAGGTGAGTTAGGAAACAGTGTGCCTCTTGTTGCTTTTGTCTTCTCTCTTCTTTCTGTGCTACAAGATTTTAAACTGGCTGTGCAGAAACTTTGATTTTAACATACTTCTTTTTTTCTTTCTTTTTTATTTCAGTAATAAGTTATAAATATTTAATCTATTTTTCTAAGTTCATCAAAAAACTTCCAAAATATTTAATCTTCATTCTTTAGGGATTATTCGTAAACAAGGTAGGCCACCATATCTTATCTGAAATCCTAGTGCTCTCATGTACTTTTTGTGGGCCTCAATTAGAAGTCCATGGTGTCCTCTTTTTTCATTGATGCAGATATCTTGGTCTCTGGACAGGCATAGCAGGGTCTCGGCAGCTTCTTCCTCTGAGTCTCAGGCAGGACAGGGCTTGTGGTCCCTAGAACCTGTGTTTATCCAGTAGAAAGCAGTAACAGGTGCATGGGCTAAGCTCCCAAGTGTTGGCTAACCTGAGCTGTCCACACCCACTTCCACAATCACACTCCATTTATTATTTTGTAATCACACACACACACACACACACACACACACACACACACACACACACACACACACACACTATTCATCAAAGTTCCCCCGTATCCTCTCTTACTCCCTTCTCCTAAGTCCCCTCTTCCTCCCAACTCTATGTCATACTTTTTTGGGAGGTGGAGCATGACACATTGGGTGAATTTAATTAGAGCTATCTGAATGAGCATGCTTTTATTTTGAACATGTGTGCTTTAAATATTTTATATATGTGTGTATACCTGAGTACATGTATGTGCACCACATTCATGCCTGGTCAGCATAGGTCAGAAGAGGCATCAGATCTCCTAGAACTGGAGTTACAGTTGGCTGTGAGTCATCACGTGGGTGCTGGGAATCAAATTCCCGGGCGCTCTGGAAGAGCCTCCTGTGTTTTTACCTGCTGTACTATTTCTTTAGCCCTTATCCTCCACCCCTTTATAAACAGGGTCTCGGGTAGCTCAGACTGCCCTCAAACTCAGTATGTAGCCAAGGATAACCTTGAACTTCTGATCCTCTGAGTCTCCTTCTGCTGGAGTTATAGTCATGTGCCACCCATTGCTCAGTTTTTGTGGTGCTAGGGTTCAAACTGAGGGCTTCCTTTGTGCCAGGTAAGCATTCTACCTAACTGAGCCNCCTGTCCAGGAACTTTTAAATGGCCCCAAATGTCCCAAAGCCTGGGCCATACCTGACCACACCTCACGTCAGAAACCCTGTTTGAGTGGTGTGTGAGGATGCTGATAGGCTGCAAAGTGCAGCTCTGGGTTGGCTTTCATGTCAGGCTTCACTCAGCTGGACATCTTTTCCTCTGATGGCCCATGTCAAGGCCTTTGGAGAGTTAGAGGCAGCAGGTGGTCGCTCTCCTTGTTTATTGTTCAGGCCAGCTCCTTCCCATGGGCTTTCCTCTCCTGTAGTAACTAGTGGGTGTGATATGAGCCCCGTAAGTTAGTCTGCTCAGTTTTCGTTACACCAGTGGTGTGTATAGTGATAGTGAGAAAGAGTGAAGACAGGGTAACTGCAACCCTGCTGCTGGCAGCTATTGGCTTTGTTGGTATGCTCTTGCTGAATTTTTTCCTGAACATTTCAATCTCTTCAAATCATTCTATATATGCATCTTCATGGCAGCTTCCATCTCAGGATGTCTTAACAGGAGCATTTCTTGGGTTCCTGCACAAGTCTGTAAGCATTTTAACAGCTGCACACATCATAGTTGTGCCTGGTTATCCTTAGTATTGAATCCAGAACCACCAGCGACTTGCAATAGTTGTGTATCAGTTGACAGTCATGCTGCTGTAAGACAGCCCAGCGTTGTTTGTGATACCTGTGGGGATGAGAATGCCAGGAAACCATTGCTTTAATGTATTCATCAGGGAGCACATCTGCACATCTTTACCTTCCAAATATTTTCAGTCTGAGGTTGGCATTCACAGATGTAAAAGCTGTAGACATAAGANTGACTTTGTCTGCCTAAGGATCCCTATTTTAAGCTGGTGTGGTAACACACACCTTTAATCCCAGCACTTGGGAGGCAGAAGCAGGCACAGATGGATCTCTCTTGAGTTCTGGGCCAGTCTGGTCTACATAGTGAGTTCCAGGACAGCCAAGACTAACTACATAGAGAGAGAGAGAGGCCTGTTTCAAAACAAAACAAAGGAAGATTCCTATCTTAGTCNCTGTTCCACCAGCTAATTCAGCAGTTTTACAGTGATGTGGTCCCAGTCTGAGGGTCGGTGGCGGCTGTACCTGAGGACATTTTGGGAGCCTCCAGGTTGTGGAACTTTATTTATCATGACTGGCAGCAAACAGATCTTTGAACAGAATTGAAGGTCAGGGTCCACATCCACCAAGGGCAGCCAGACTGACCATCTGAACAGACCCGAATTCCGTCACAGCATTGATTATATAGATAATCAAGAATTATGGACAGACTGTTCATAAGCACATGCTTTGGTTAGAGTATTTGCTCATCTATTCTGTTTTTGTTGTTGTTTTGAAACAGGGCAGGCCATANTGACCTGTAACTCACATGCAGTCAAGGCTATCCTTGAGCTGCTCTTCCTGCCTATAACTTTGCCCTCCCCCACCACCCCACCCCCAGTGCTGAGATTACAGGTGTGTGACACTATGCAGAGCTTCGTCTGCTCACTTTTGTTTTTATTGAGGCAGGTTTCCAGTAGCCCAGACTGGCATCTAACTTAAGATGTAGCCATTGAGGGCCTTGGATTCCTGATCTTGTTTCTACCTTCCTAGGGCTTTGAGTACAGGTATGTCACCATACCTGGCTTCATCTGGAGCTCAAGTTGGGGCACCGTTGTCTGCCCAAGTTAAGAAGAATTCCATAGCTTCCTGTGGGACCAATTTTTAGGGGTCAGAAAAGAATCTTTGAGTGTCCTGCTATCTATCACTCTATATTTTATTCTCTCGAGACAAGTTTCTCATTGAATCTGGAACTATGCTGGCAGCCAGCAAGTCCCAGTGAGCCTATCTCTTTTCCCTTTCCACTTCCAGTGTTGAGTTTACCTGAGGGCACAGCTACACCTATCTTTTTACATGAGTGTTGAGGATTTGAACTCAGATCCTCATGTTTGCTCAGCAAGTACTCTTGAATCCACTGAGCCCATGTCCTAATCCTCAGGGACAGACTTTGAGGGAAATGTTTGCTTTTCCTTGGGTCTCTGTTAGTTGTGAGCCTTCAGATGCTCAGACTAGGGCCAGGTTAATTGGTCAGAAGGATCCATTCAGGCCTGGCTCACAGGACCATCTGTGTTCCTTGTCATGCGCCTGGGCACAAAAGTCTCTTTGTGGGGTTGAGATGCCATCACGAGGCCAGAGTGTCTGTGCTAGAATCATTTCTCTAAGCAAGCCAANGCCTGCTGTGCATACTTAGCTGATTGTGCGGATGATGGCTGTGAATTCTGCCACCTGTGGAACTGAGAGCCGTGCATCTGTCTACTGATGTGGTCAGGCATACCTGTAGCGCTTGCTGGCTTTGCATCATTCTTACTGTTCCATTTGCATTTGAAGCCAGTCTGGCCTCACAGATGTGTCCAGCAGCCCTAAAAACCTGAGAGGTCTCTTTGCTGCCTGCAGCAAGCCTGCCTGGAGCCCCAACCATTTGACCTGGTGGATCTCCTGTGCCTTGATGGCCAATGAGCAGCCTTCCCTGCAGGATAAGACTTATTTTCTGAGCACTCCATGCCAATGTGGTGTTCGTGTTTATTCCTTCCGGATTCCTGTTTGGTTGTAAACAGGATGTCAGTGCTGTCTCTGATCTCAGCAGGGGTTTTGTGAACCATTTCCCCACTTTTCATCAGTAGGCTCCTGTTCTAGCAGTTTGTGCAAAGAAGCCACACTAAGTGGGCAGGTTAGCCCTGTAGAGTTGTCTCTGTCTCACTGCCTTTGTCCCCTCTAGTCTGGGTTGGGTTAATTTGATGCCTTCTTTTCTTCTTGAGCATGAGAAAGTAGAGACCTGAGTGTTGTGATTGGTATCAGTGAGGTTGGAAACAAATCAACCTAAAGGTGTATTTTTAAAAAGTATATTGTTAAATCTAATCATGAAAATGGATTTAATGTTGTTTCATTGCCATACACTTATTTCAAAGAGGTCCTGTGAGAAGTCTAATTGGGGTAATGCTGTAGGGTGGGGTAGGGCTGGTGTTATTTAGGAAGGACTTTGTCACTGCAGCTTTTGTTTCGCCTAATCAGGACAGGAGATATGAGTCACTTGGTTGCTTACACCACCACCACAACCACCACCACCACAATGAATGATTCTAAATTAAATAAATNCTACTGTCTGCTGTAGCCTGGACCTGGCTGAGCATCTAGAAACCATCTTTGTCAGGAGTTATTCCTGACCTCTTACCTTCTGCCAAGGAGGCAACTCCTAGGAACCAAGTTTACACTAAAGGTGCAGAAGCAGTATTGTGGTGAGCAGTCTCGGTAGTTACCTTTGCTAGAATGCATGAAAGAAGGAAGTTATTAATACAGACTAGAACATTTAAAACAGCCCAAGCCATGAAATTGACTTGCCCATCTTTTCTCTACCCACCCACTCATCCATCCATGAATTCAGCCATTCATTGAATAAATGTTTATTGGCCTGGGGTTAAGGGCAGGTTACTCCATGGGTCCCAGTGCAGGATGCTGAGCTGTGCAGCTGGTGAGAAGGGGGAAGGGTGTGCTGAGCTACACAGAAACCCAGAGGAGACCTGAGCCAGGGATCATCAGATGCAATGGCTCTCTCAGTAGGTAGGCCTCCATCTGCAGATTTTATTGAAGCTGAGAGTGTGCAAAGAAGAAGGGTACGAAGTCAGGGTCACACTCTCTCATACTCATGTGCATCTAGTCCTGTTGCTTTTCAACTACTGATCTGATCCCTGGGCTAGTAGGAATGTAGACTTCCTGGTTTGGGGTTTGTCATCTCAGCTAGGACTCCACATTTTACCCCTTCAATAAAAAATAGTCTTTACAGGAGCCTCTCTTGTCAGTGTTAACTAGCTAGGTACTTGAGCAAAACATACCTGTGCAGTATTACACAAGCACTCAGGGTCTACTCTTGAGTACTCATGCTTTCCAAATGTTGGTGTTTTGATTGGAGCCATTCATTGGTCCCTGGGCTCTTTCACATGATTAAAGGCTCTTCCAGAACTCTTGTCGTAGTTCTCTGATGTGCTGTGAAGACTGAGATTTGATCCTCCTGAGGCATGACCTCCAGCCAAGGTTTCATGTGTCTTCTGTAGGCATGCAGCTATGTTTGACTGGCACTTGATTTTAATTCTGAAATACCTGTAGCTTGATTCCTGGGCCACGTAGGTCTGAGATGAGAATGGAGTACTCTCTTGTGCTAGGAGTGAGAGGGACAGACCTATCTTTGCATGTGATGACTTGTTCCCCTACCCCACAGCTACTTCCCCACGAGTGTCCTCTGAGCTGGAGCAGGCCCGGCCACAGACAAGTGGAGAAGAGGAGCTGCAGCTGCAGCTGGCACTTGCCATGAGCAGAGAGGTGGCGGAACAGGTCAGTGCTTGTGTGGTCATGCCCGTGGGGTCTTCACGCTGGTGCTCCTCGGGGAGGGGAATGGCTCCCAGAGAGGATGACACACACAGCCCTGTCTTTAAGGCACTTACTTGATGAGTTTGGTCTTGTGACCACAGTGTATTCTCATCCCCTAGACCAGGCAGAACTATATCTAGGAAAGGTTTTCATGAAGGTCAGTGTCCAGAGAAGCAGCTAACCCTGAGTGCCTCCTGGAAGTTCCAGTGCAGACTTACCATTCAGGGACTCCTGAGGGAGCTGTGTGCCTCCTTGAGGTGCCATCATACAGGGCAATGGGCAGGACAGGCCTGGGTTGGGGGCAGGGGGTAGGTGGGGTGGGCCTGGTCCCTGCCAAGGCAGTATACCCTGTGGCAGATGTGTGGGAGAAGGGAAGCTCCAGGAAAGAGTGCATGCGGGCATGGTAGAAGCAGCATAGATTTTTTTTTTTTTTTAAAAAGTGTATGGTGTCAGATGGAACCCAGACCCTTTGTAAGGAAGTGCTCAATATTGAGCCTGTGTGTGGTTTTGTTCCCCTCTATAACTTGTTTTTAATAAGCATGCATTACTTTAAAATGGAGGAGCAAAAGGGGCAATTCAAACACCTTTAGACAGTGTCCCTTTGCTTTCAGTCATCAGAAAGCGTGCAGACAGCCAGAGGCAGCAAGGTACACCCCTCGTATGGAGAGAAGAATGTTGGGTGTTAAATGTGAACACAGAGAGGTTTGGCCGGCATAGTTGGTATGTCTGTAACAGCAACAATGNGCAGCTTTGATCATGGCCTCTGCCCCCTGTAGAGAACCTGCAGCCATTAATTAAATCTGCCCATGTGGAAGCTCATGGCTCCAGGGGATCAAGGTGCCCAGGAGGTCTCACTGCAAGTTTCTGGGATGGGTGGATGGCTTCAGCCTTTTTAGCTAAAACCCAAGAGTGTGTTTTAATCACATAGATGTTAGGGCAGGTCTGTCTTTTGCAAGTGACTTTGCCTTAAATAAATAGGATGAATTGTTTCTACTAGAAATCATACAACTGGTCAGTTNTTCAGGGAGTGTCCACTGTGGGGATTGGAATGATGTGTGATTTTCATCTTTCCTAATTCTTTCCTGGTTGTCAGATTTGTGTTTTGTAAGGAGACACTGCTTTTGTTTTATGTGGATGAATGGTGTGCCTGCATGCATGTATGTGCACCACATGCGTGCCTGTTGGATCCCTTGGGACTGGAGTTACAGATGGTTGTGAGCCATCGTGTGGGTGCTGCATATTGATATTGGGTCCTCTGGAAGAGCAAGTGCTCTTAATTACTGAGCCATCTCTCCAGGCCCAAGAAACTATTTTAGATTAAGTATTTTGTTTCCCCATTTTGACGGTGCCTGAGTGTTGCTGGTATGACCTCAGACAGCCTCTGAAGGAGGAACCTCTGGGAATGGAAAGCCATTGTTTCCAGCTGAACTATATTCTCCCTTGAAATGCCACATGATGCAGGGCCTTTCCTGTTGCTGGCCAGTGTGGCCTCATGCCCTGCTGTGTTGCTGTCAACATTACCCTCAGCCTCAAGCTCCATTGTCCCACTCCAGGAAGAACGCCTCAGGCGGGGTGATGACCTCAGATTGCAGATGGCTCTGGAAGAAAGCCGGAGAGACACAGTTAAAGCTCCAAAAAAGAAAGAGGTGAAGGCTTGCTGCAAGGTACATGTTTAAATTGTTCTATAGTGGTTGTTTCAGGTACGCTGGGACATACAGTGAGGGTGGGACACGTGGTTGGGAGCATGGGACATGTGGAAGGATGCCAACCTCGACACTGAATCCATGCTATGGTGAACAGAACACCAGTGAGAACACAATAAAAAAACACAGCAACCAAGAGAAGACACTTAGTGCCACCTGTAAAACCCGAATGACAGCAGCCGTGTCTGTCTCACAGTGGCACTTGGGGATATTCCTTGGCCCAGAAAAGCCACTTGTCTTCATCCCTCCCACCCCATCCTCCATGTCCCCTACCTTGCTAGGCTGTGACACAGAGGTGACCAGAATATGGCTCTCTTTTGACAAACTTACTACCATCCAGTCAGAGAGATTGCCCTCAGGTCAGGATTCTAGTGACTTCACTAGCTGTAATGTGTACNGTCCTCCCACCCCCACCCCCACCATGGGCAGATGTTATGGGAACAGGAAGGATAGGAAGAGAGAGACAGAGACAGACAGACAGAGCAACCCTCCCTTCCTCAGGGTGGGTACTGAGTGCTGGTAGTCAGGAAGCCAAGGCAGGTGAAGAGGGATGATTATGGGGGAATCACAGTCTGGACCATCCCAGCATTATCCTGAGAGAGTTTGGGAGCCCTGAGAACTCTTAAAACTTGTAGGCATTTGGCAAACAATAAATACCTTGGTGTATTGGATCCCTGGCTTCCCTGGGAAGCAGGAACTCTAGTGGAGCCTTCGGGTTGGAGCAACTCAATATCCAAGTCCTTCAGGACTTCTGCCCAGAAGGCCTGTGCTGTGGTAAGAATATTTATGCTTAGTATGTGGATATTTGCCATGACTGTAACCAAGTGAAACCATTCCTTCTGTGT
>LZPO01097136.1:87901-122383 GCA_001675575.1 Neotoma lepida | reverse complement strand
TTTTTTGGTTTGGTTTGGTTTTTCAAGACAGGATTTCTCTGTGTAGCTTTGCGCCTCTCCCAGAACTCACTTGGTAGCTCAGGCTGGCCTCAAACTCACAGAGATCCACCTGCCTCTGCCTTTAATTCCTCTGCTGGAATTAAAGGCGTGCGCCACTACGGCCCGGCTAATGAGGTATATTTCTAAGTTTTGCTTATTGGTAAATATGAGAGATTTTTTAGTCAGATTTGAAACAGGAACATGGCAGAGTTGGTTCACTATGGGTGACATTCCCGGCACATGAAGTTTCTTAATCACTGCTAGGGAGCTTGGCCTTAATAGTATTTGTACTTCTGGCCTGGTGCTCTGAGCCCTGTTGGACATGCCTGTGGTATGTGTATTTTGTGGCCTGTGTCTCTTGTTTCCCTAAACTGGACCTTCTTTTGTACTCAGCTCAGTTCTCAGAATGTTTGTTAATATATACCAAGTGCCAGGCTTTGTTCTGCCATATGAAGATCCTGGGGCACACAGATAATAAATGGTTCCTGTCCTTGGCAGGATGGGGATAGCTGATAGCAGTACTGTGTGAGGTAGGCTTTGGNGAGGGCCTCTGAGGTTAGAGCAGTGAGGTGAGCATCTTAGAGATGGATGCCACCGAGAAGCACAGTGTCCTGTAGAAGAGAGTGTCAGAAGGCATGGGAATCCTGCAGGGGGAATGAATCCAGACACAGGGACCTGTGCATTGTGATGTGGGCAGCAGGTAGGAAGGCGAGAGGACAGGAGTGGGTGTCAGATTATTCAGGGTCCACAAGACGTGTCAGCCTCAGATGCCCATTGGCATACTGCTGGCCACAGTGACCATGTGGAGCCTGCTCACTTACTGGGGCCAGGAAGTGTTACTTAAGTTCTCATTTCCTGGAGATCAGGAAACCTGTGGTGGTTGTACTCTTGAGGAACAGAGTGTAGACTATAAGGCAGATGTGGTGCCCCAGGATAGTAGCCCTTCAGGGAATTGCTTTGATATTTCCCCCCAAAACTGAAACACAGCCTCTTTGTCAAATGACCATTCTTGAAGTCCNGCTAAAGAATTCCTAGTGGGGTGGGATCAGGGTCACTTCCAGGAGCTGTGCCGGGAAACATGAAGTAGGACATGGCCTGCTGGGGACAGGTACTATATATACTCTGTTGGGATGTGTCCTGTGCCTCCTCTTTAAATGGAGATGAAATTCACCATTCTGACAGTTTTAAGCTAGAGTATTTAAAAAACCAAAACAAAATAATAAAAACTACACATTTATAGAGCTACATAACTGTTACTATGAGATAGAACATTTATTACCCAGAAAGAACCTGCACTCAGCTCCTAGCCACCTACCTGCTATTCTGCCTTTAGTTCCTAAAGACTTTGTTGTGGACAGATCATGTGAACAAAGTTACATTGCTGTAGCCTTCATTTGTTAGATGTTTGTCTACAGTGTGGCAACAGTTTAGTCCTTTCCTGGCCAGAAATATCCCCTGTGGATGTGATACATCATTCACACATTCCCCTCCTGATGCACAGTTCCATTGTGTTTAGTTTCTGGCCAATATGAATTTAGTTTTTCTATTCTTTAAATATTGGTGAGGAGTCAACTATTCTGAACATAGGTGCTGCTCATGGATAGCTGTCTGAGGGCCGAGCCCTGTGATTTTCCGCTGTGTACTTGCTCACTCACATGCATTTGATACCCTCTTNATTTGGCATTTAAAACAATAGTAAGTATTCAATGAGTTTTATTTCTGAGTTTTGCTTATTGGTAAATGTGAGAGAAATTTTAGTCAGATTTGAAACACGAAGATGGCAGAATTGGTTTACTCTTGGTGACATTTCTGCCACATGAAGTTTCTTGGGCTGGAGGAATACACAGACCACCANAGCCCAGAAAGGTCGTTCTTCTCCCCAGGGTCACAGACCAGCTCAGTTTGTGATAGTACATCCTGGATTGCTGGAAAACTGTGCAGCTTGGTAAATTCCAGAAAGTGCATCCTTCCAGCTGTTGGTAAAAATCTTAGCTGTCTGTTCACTTCCTTTCCCCTCTGACATTGTTGAACCTAATTCAGGTCACGTTGTGTATAGTTACACAGAGGTACACACACGTTTTCCAGCTACCCATTGGCACTGTATGGCTGGGCCACTAATTCTTGAGCGGCTCTGTGTCCTGTGAAGGTGCTTTTGAAAAATGATGTGAAGTTACTGTGTTCTCAGAGCCTTACCCCTGCTACCTGACCCAGTCAGGTGCTTTGCTTCTTGTACCTTTGAGCTGACTCCAGAGCAGGCATGTGATACATACGGGTTTACTGCTTAGCCTCAGCTAAAACCCAAGTGTAAGAGCCACTCCTCAGTGCCAGGGCACTCATAATTATTACAGCCTCTTCCCACAGCACAGAGCTGCTCTGCATGAAAGGAATGCTTTTCTGAAAGCCACCATTTGTAGTGGGTCCCGTTATTACCAGTTCTTTCCAAGCAGCACTGGGGACTGCTGAGCCAAGTGGCCTTGGGAGGAAATGCTAAGAGCCCAGAGGAGGGAAGTTGGAGCCTGCCAGGTCAGCGGGGCACTTCCTCCTCTGTTCTAGACACACAAAGCTGCCACCTGGGCTGAAGAGGCTTCACAGCCTGGCAATTCAGAAGGCCTTGGCTGGCTTGTCCTCCTTACTGTCTACCCACCCACCAGAGCCAAGGCCGGGACTGAGCCTAACTTCCGCCTGGTGGTAGCAGGTGTGCTCTGGCTTCTTGATGACCCCTGTATGACTGTGACTGCCGGCTGTACACATGAATATTCATCTATCCCCTGAACTCCTGTGAATGGATCTACAGAGGAAGCGGAAGCTGCTGTCTTTCTGAACTTGGTTCCATTCTCCTTTCTCACTCATTTGAGCTTTAAATGAGCCTTTATTTATTGGGTGTGTGACATAGCAGAACCTACTGATGCCAGGCCCTGAAGGCATAGAAAGGCCTTGTAATGGCCTCATTGCCCTATCTATCCACAGAGCCCCAGTTTCCCTGAGGGCAGCTGGGCCAGCCCCATATCTGCTATTTGCATGTGGAGCAAGAGGTCAGGGGTGGCACTGTCTTTGCACAGTGATTGAAGCAATCTGTACTGGCTATAGGACTACCTACTTGTGTCTATGGTGTCTACTCATTTGGCACTAAATTCAGCCCATCAGCTTGCAGAGTCCCAGATTCATATACCAAGGACCCCAGTGTAGTGGGCTTCCGGTAACTGCCACACCTCCCTAGGACCTGCCCCTGGGGCTGGCCCAGAAGGGAGCCTTTAAGACCGGAGATCCGTCCATGCTGGCCCTCTTGGTTCCTGGACCTGGATGCTGGATGGTAGACCGAGCAGTTAGCGGAAGCCTCACTAGGGGTTGTGCTTCCAGGTCAAAGCTGGAACTGCTGCCCACTACAGCCCAGTGTCACTAGCAGAATGGAAACTCGACTACTCATTTGGGCTCAACAGTCTGTCCCTGATGATCTATGTCATTTGGGATTGGCAAGGGTTTGAGCTGAGCATGCATTTCATTCCCTGACCAGAGCTCTGAGTTTTGATTACTTTGTCCCTGCTGGCTCTGCATGCTGCTGGCTCAGGAGGAGAATGTAGCAATGTTTCAGGGTTACAAATCCCAGGGTGTCCAGGCTGGTGGTAGGATAGCCAGGGAAAGCTTCAGGACTTGGACTGTGAGGTGTAGGCAGCCTGCCCAGTCACACACACCTAATCTTTGTATTGTGTCTTGCTCAACCTGAGAAAGTCCTCCTACTCCTCTAAATATTTATTTCATTTTTATTTATTTGTGTATGCCACAAATGTAGGGGTACCTATGGAAGTTAGAAGAAAGCATTAGATCCCTTGGAGCTGGAAGTACAGGTTGTTGTGAGCTACCTGATGGGGGTTTGGGGAACCAAACTCTATCCTATGGAAGAGCATCAAGAACTCTTAACCACAGAGCTATCTCTCTAACTACACTCTTGTTTCTTCTTAAAAACATGGCTTGGGTGTTGCTGCCTATGGAGGTGTGGTCATCTTGTTCTCAGGACCCCCTCCTGCCTCATGTTCTGGCTCTTGGCTGCCTATTGTCTTCAGGTTGGTACAATGTTTCTTATAGACAGGGACCATCCCGAGGCTTGGCTGGAGGAATGCTGAGCAAATTTTTAAGGTAAGAGTAATGCAACTATGTAGGAAACCTGGTCTATGTGCCCAAGCTAGGTGACTTACATGAGAGGGGTTTGAGTAGGGCTCTGAGTGCATCAGGAGCTCAGATTTACGTGCATCCTGGCTCCCTATTTGTTTCACAAGGGACCTACTAGACATCTGTACTAGGTTGTCCCCAGAATCTGTGTGCTTAGGGAGATAGTATGATAAAGTCCCCCTGGGGCTTTCTAGAGATAGGTATGGTGGACAGCCAGGGTCACATACCCTGCATCCCAAGTTCCCCACTGAGTCCAAGCCCTTGGGATGCTCCCTGTGTGGACTCTGAGTGTAGCAGTGAGAGTGGCTCTTTGGGCCTGTACTTGTAGCCCTTGGTCTCTTGTTCCCTCTAGTCCTGCATTAGCCGTGGTGTCAGCATGGTCTAGATTGGGAAGCAGCTTCAGCCCTGCTTGTGGAGACAGAGCACATGGACTTACCCAGAGGCATTCACCTTTACTTATAAGCACGAACAGTGTATGAGTGCCCTGCAGTAGACTCCCAGCAGGTTTGGTGGGGAGCTGTATGATGGGATGGTATGAATGCTGCAGTGTGGGAACTGTGCTGTATTGTCTGAGGCAACGTTAGGATTTGAGTTAGCAGGTAGCTTCAGAAAGTGAGGACCCAATGGCTACCTTTAGGCCAGTGTGACCTACTGGCTCAAGAAGTGTAATAGTCATACATACTCAGGCCTACTTCAACTGTTGTCTATCTGTGGCCTACCTCCATTCCCAGGAGCTCAAGGTTGTGTTCTCTTGCAAGCCCNGTGGCTCCCACGAAGGCTNGCTGCATGTTTTGTCCCCATAGCCTAGGACATAAAGAAGCTCACTCTGCAGCTCCTACATGACTTTTTGGAATTGGGGTTTACTTTAGCCCATGAGGATTCTCCCTGATTGTCAGGGCAGTATCTAGCCCCCTTAGACTAAGGGAGTGGGTGAGGGAAAACTTCCATGGAGCATTAAGGTTTTCTTTAAGGAAAAGGGCAATGGGGATTGGAAAATCGTAGGGTGTGTCTCCTATGTAGGCAACTAGAAAAGAAAGCAACAGTTTTTTGAGAGGTACTGCAGACAATGAGGTCTCCCCAGCCTGTGTCCCTCCCTCAGTTGCAGCTAGCTGAGAGGAGTGGGCCATGTAATGGGCATTCCTTACATGGGCCTGTAAGCAGGGAGAGAACAGGAGAGCATGTTAGGTTCCTAGGGTCCCCATATGACATTGGTCCTGGGATCTCTGTGTCATCACACCACAGCTCCTCTGGCTTCCTGCCCAGCCTTCTCTCTGGCAAACCATTTCTACTATGTCACTCTTCAGTCGGGACAGAGCCATAACCTGATGAGGTACCCTTTTGGGGAGCAGAAGCAGAGTAAGGGCTTAGTTCCTGCAATGTGAGTCCAACTGAGGCCAGGTTCACAATCCTGGCAAAGCATCACACAGGCCTGAAAGTGTAGTTCCAGGCCCATAGAGAAACTGGGGTGAAAGGTCAGAGATACTTCTTAGGTTTTGGAAGCCTGATGATTCTAGTGCAACAGTAGTAGAAGTGGAAAGTCCACATAAGAGTTGGCAGGCCATGAGGGCAGGAAAGTGTCATTTGGGAGTGCTTCCTGACAGTGGGGGTCAGTTACCTTACAGCTTTTGGGTGGATCACTGAAGCAAGCCTGGGGAGAAGTGAAGGCTGCATTCACTCCTACCCCTCTATACTGGGGCACTAGATTAGCCAGACAGCCTTGTCAGACCAGAAGTTAGAGAGCATGGGGATAGTGCCTACAACATCTTAATAGGCCCCAAGTAAGCCCTTTAGCACTTCAGACCTTTGCAGGCATAAAGCTGTGTGGTAGAAAATGGCGGGGTCATCTTTAACACCTGTGGAGTGTACGACCTCACAGGAGTGGTGGAGTAGATTTGAGAGGGACAAGGGAGATGGTGGGCCAGAGTAATGGAGTCCTGAAATTTTCAGAGCTCAGAGAACAGTCCTTGACTTCCTAAGACTCATCAGTCCTTGCTGCTCTTCTCTTATCCCTGGCACATCCTGGTTGTCACACCTTGTTGGGTGTCGCCCCATGGCTAGAGTTGGGGTTAGAATTGTCCACTCTTCTACAATAGGGAATTCAATCCAGGAACAAAACAAAACTGGTTAGATGGGTAGTTTTGGTAAATGGTCTAAAAGAAGGTAAGTGGAGGATTCTAGAGTGACGAGGGGATAGAACAGGTTCAGTGGGGCCTGAGACAGAAGGCAGAGAGTTTCTCTGGTGTGTCTGAGGAGCATAGTGTGTGGAGCATAGGGAGTCAGTGTGGCCAGGCTAGGCATGGAAGCTGTGTGGGTGTCTGTAGCTCACATTTCTTTGGGGTTCCTGAAGAGTTCATGTCTGAAGGAGATGATGACCAAGAATATTGTAAAAGTCTCTGTTCAGGTCTAGGAAGCTGAAGAATGCTAGGGCAGCTTTGTCCAGGTAGCCTATGTGAGCAAAGCAAGACTGTGTCCAGGGAAGGAGCTGTACAATGACAGTGCTGAGGACAGTGGAAGAAACTTCAGTGTGCTTGTANAAGCCATTGTCTGTACCTAAACATCCATTGCTAGAAAATCATCTTTCTTCTGAGGATAAGTGGAAACAAGATGTTTGAAATTCGGAAGCAACTCCCAATTCCACAAAAATCCAGAACTTTATATTCAGTGAAGTACACTTCAAAAGTAGAGGGGAGGGCTACATCTTGTCGTGGCAGAATGTGATGAGAACTGTCTGCAATGATGCTCAGCTGTAAGAACAAAATTTACGACTTTAAATGTTCACATTAGCAATGGGGAATAGCACAGAGTTAGTGGGGATAGAATGGCATTGCCCCTAAGCAGCGGAGGAGGGAGTCACAGGAAGAGAAGTTAATGCAGTAGAACATAGACAGACACAAGTTAGTCTTTGGAAAAGATAATACACNGGGCCTAACTGGCTAGATTTCATTCTCACCNCCCATGCACACTCATGATCGACGCTCTACCCTGAGTCCCTCGCTACTTCTCTTTCCGACCTTTTTTTCTGAGACAGGGTCTTTCTAGGTGCCCAAACTTTCTTACTCTGTAGCTCAGGCAGGCATCTAACTTTCAATCTTCCTACCTTAGCCTCCTGAGTAGTTGGGATTATTATGCTGCCAGGTCCCACGAATAAGAAACCAAAAGGAAATGAAGAGTTAAGAATAACCTCTGCTGTGAGCACTGCTGATACAGTGAGGACTTGCAGCCAGCTCTGCTCACAAACCTGAAAACTTCAGTGTTCAAAGATGCCAGTGAAAACTAGGAAGGCTAGCTGGCTGTGGTGACTCATACCTGTAATCCTTGCACGAGGGAGGTAGAAACAGGTTTTAAAGAGTTCAGGACCTACTAGGCAGTGGTGGTGCATGCCTTTAATCCCAGCAGCGTAGAGGCAGAGACAGGCAAATCTGCATTCAAGGCCAGCCTAGTTTACAGAGTTCTAGGATAGCCAAGGCTACACAGAGAAACCCTGTCTTGAAATACAGAACAACAAAAAAGAGTTAAAGGTCTATTGAGTTCCACCCAGGGTGATATGAGACCCTGCCTCCCTTCCCAAAGAAGAAAATGTAAGTAGAGATAAAGCTTATTTACAAAAAAATCGAAAAAGTACCTAAACCGCCCCCCCCCAGTCCACCTAGAGGATTTTGTAGGTGAATTCTAATAGCATTCAGAAACAGTTCTACTTTTTATCCAAACTCCTTCCAAAGAACAAAAATAAGAACTTTCTACTCAGTTTCCAGAGACTGAGGTAACCTTGACATTACACTAGACAGAGTGTACAATGTGGGTTCAACTACTTTAGGCCAGGGCCACTTATGAGTATGAAAGTATTGGAAAGAAATGTAAATCAGTAAAGTGTTTTAGAAGATAGGGCATATTATGGAAATTCTCTGTAAGAACCAAGTCCTTAGAAACTGGCCCTACAAATACGGCCCTAAAACTGGCCCTAAAACAAATATGCAATCACTCCGATAGATGCAGAGGCAGCTTTTCTTTGAGGTATTTTTGGCAATCTTAGAATAATGGGGAAATTCCCATAACACTTGGGGCTTCTAAATGGAGGGGCCTGGGGCTGGGGAGATAGAGGCTGTAGTTGGTCAAGTATTTGCTGGTCACCTTGGGACAGGCCTCCCCACACATGCTCACTTAAGGGCAGGCATAGTGGCTCGTGTCTTTAATCCAGCCCCCTGGAAGCAGGGAGGTTCTAGAGATACCTCCTTGGAGCTGATGGTTCAGTCTTAATGAATTGGTGAGCTCCTGGCTCAGTGAGAGACCCTGTCTCAAAAAATAAGGTGAAGAGCAATTGAAGAAGGTAGCAGATGTTAGACTCAAATAAATAAATAAATGAATGAATGAATGAATGAATGAATGAATGAATGAATGGAGGGAAGCCTCTAAACTAACTAAATACTAAGATGTTGAAAATTGATTTTGTCAGGTCAAATGCAAGGCAGGATGCCTGTGATCTGTCCCACTACTTTACATTATGAGTGGTTCTAGCCAATGCCATAGGATGACAAAAAAATGTAGAGAGCTAGAAGACATTAGCATTTTATAGATACTTAAAACTTTTATAGATTGAATGGATTAAGAATTAATAGAACCATCAGAATCAATTCTTTCTCTTTCTCTTGTTTGTTCTTTTTGAGACAGGGTCTTTCTCCGCATAGCCCTGGTTTTCCTACAATTCACTCTGTAGACCAGGCTGTCCTTGAACTCACAGAGATCCATCTGTCTCCCATATATTGAGATTAAAGGCATGTATCAATTTAGAGTTCAACAAGATTGCTAGATACAAGCATAGTACACAAATTAAATTAAATAAAATACCTGCTCCCAGCAGTAATACTAAATTCCTTAGAATAAATCTTACAGTGTTATATAAATCCTAAATAAGAATGATTGAATTTTATTGAAAAAATACAAATACAGAGATAGCTTTTTTTTGTTGTTGTTTTTTCTTTTTTTTTTTCTTTTTTTTCTTTTTTTCGAGACAGGGTTTCTCTGTGTAGCTTTGGCGCCTTTCCTGGAACTCACTTGGTAGCCCAGGCTGGCCTCGAACTCACAGAGATCCATCCGTCTGCCTCTGCCTCCCTAGTGCTGGGATTAAAGGCGTGCGCCACCACCACCCGGCTCAGAGATATCATTTTGATTTAGAAAACTCCCTATTACTGTGATGATTCTTCCCAAATTGATAGGTATTCAATGAAGTTTTGGTCAAAGTTTCACCACACTTTGTTGTTTGTTTATTTGTTTGTTTTGGGACAGGGGTTTGCTGTAGCCCAGGTTGGCTTCAAACTCCTGATCTTCCTGCTTCTACCCAGCTCTGAAAGAAGAGTAAGTTGAGGAATGTGTACACGGTTCCCCTGATCTTTCTATTAACCTAACTAAATGATTTTTTATGATCAGTATGGAAAAGGAAGAGCCAGGGACAGCCAGACTCAGACTGGGATTTGCCCTATTAAGTTATTAAGAATTATCATTATTCCTAGTACTTCAGAGTAGAAACTAGAGGATCAGAAATTCAAGGCCATGAATTTGGTGGATCTCTGAGTTCTAGGCCAGCCTAGTCTGCAGGGTGAGTCCAGGACAGCCAGGGCTACCCGAAGAAACCCTGTCTTGGACCCTCTCCCCTCCCCACCAAGAAAAGGTTTAAGGTCATCAGATACATAAATTTGAGGCCAGCCTGAGCTACATGACATGAGACTCTGTCTTGGGGGTGGGGGTCATTATCATAATATGTGTGAGGATAATTAAGATCATGCAGAGAAGGAAATCAGAAGGTCAATGCAACAGACTAGGGAGCCCAGTAATAAACACCTGAAGATCTGAGATCCCAAGAATGAATGGGTACTTTAATCCTGCTGCTGAGGTGAGTTGTTAGTCAGACAGAGAAAGCCCTAGAGGACACTTGATGGAAGATACGGACCTTGTAGGAAGAGGGATGGTCATGAATGACCCATGAATATGTAAAAGGATGTACATGTTTACTAGAGAGCAAGGAAACATAAAACTATTTCAAAATAGACTTCATATGTACCACTTTGGCACCAATTAAAATAGTAGGTTACATCAGAAAGTTAGAGGCAACTCCCAGGGCAACAGGATCTGCTTAGTGGATTATAGACTGTTAGAAGCGGCATGGAAGCAGTTCTGGCATTACTTGCTGAAAGCACAGGGACCTGTCGCCCAGTAGCTGTCATGTGCACACAGAACAAAGGGGTGTAAACAAGAATAGGCAGCTACACAAAGCACACACAGGGTCTACCCCAGTGATCAGTTGTGACCTTTTTATAGATAAATTTAAGCTACAGGTCAGCAATGGCGAGTTCCACAAATGAAATGTGTAGTAAACAACGCCAGTCACCAAAGAATGACACCCCCCCCGCCACACACACACCTTATTTATATAATAAACTCAGAAGTGTGGCACAGCTATCCACTGCAGTGTTTCAAGCTGTGATAAACTAAAAGGTAAAGCAGGAGGTGGGTTATATAGCTTGGTTTAGTTCAGGGTCCTATATTAGTGGACCTAGAAATGTAGCAGTATTTAAACATTTCTTATCTTCCACAAGAAAGGATGGTTTGTTTCATATTTTCACATAGTAATTGAAAAATCCACACACAGGCTTGACATTTAACATTAGATATACATAGAAATATTCTCTATCCACCCCACCCCCCATTTAAAAGTTTTTTTTCGTGTGTGTGTGTGTGTGTGTGTGTGTGTGTGTGTGGTAGTTCATGTATAGAGGTCAGAAGTCAACTAGTAGAAGTTGATTCTCTTCTATCACCTGAGTTGTGAGGATCAAGCTCACACTGCCAAGCTTGGTTCCAAGTTTACTGGCCGAGCTATCCCACCAGACCGTCCAACCCCTGTAAAAGGCAGGTATGATCCACTAAGTTGCCTTGTTGCTCATAGTTTGGAAATGTTCTACTGCTGAACCTGGTGATAAGCACCCACCTATTCTGTTACCCTCTTTCCTTGGTACTCAACCATCTGAGAGCAGGACCCACCCAAGGCTGGTGGAAGAGTGCCTCTGGGGAGCCAAGCAGAGTAGGAGGGGGTGGCCAAACTTCATGTCTGAGATGGAGCCTGCATTTGTAGGGGAAATAGACTTGTTCCTCATAGCATCTTTTGACTTGGGGGACTACGGTGAGCCCCTTGTGTAATGGGGAAATGTTCAGAGTGCCTCTGTGGCAGTTATGAGAGGACTCCAGTCATTTTTGTCTGTCACTCTGGACTATAGCTCTTGTTGGCATGGTGTAGCACCCTCTGGGTAGCTGCCTCAGTTGGCAGGGCACAGACTTGTATGCCACTGTATCCTCTGCCCTCACCCCATTTATTTAGCACTTTCTGAAGTTACTTGTGAGTTTTTGTTTGTTTTTTTTTCTAGGTTGAGGTGGTTTATTTGGCTTATAATTCCAGGTTACAGTTCATTATTGTATTTAACAGATTTCTTTTAAAGTTTGTGTATATGTGAGGCTGTGTGAGTTTATATGTGTACTATTTTTGTGCATATGCCTGAGGAGGCCAGAGAATGTCAAATTCCCTGGACTTACAGGCTATTGTGTGAGCACACTGTTGTGAGTTCTGGGAACCAAACCCTGGTCCTCTGCAAAAGCTTAGAAACTCTTTAACACTCTCTAGTCCCCGTTCTGAATTTTGACTCTGACTTCTTCAGGTACCAAGCCAGCTGCCTCTGTGGACCCATGGGGAGTGCCTACCACAACCAGCACACAGTCTGTGCCCGAGAACCCAGACCCCTGGGCAGCCTCACAGCAGCCTGCCTCCACGGCTGGGAAAACAGCAGATGCCTGGGGCGCTGCCAAGCCCAGCTCTGCCTCAGGTNATCCATTTACTCAGCCTTTTTCCTGCAACTTCACTACTTCTCCCTCCCTCCTGGTGCACTGGCAGTAGCTAGCTAACTGACCATTTCTATTCCCATTGGGCCCCAAACATGAGTTCCGGCCTTCTCCCTGGGTAGNAGGCTGTTCTCATGTTTCACTGAGGACACTTCCCACAGACTATCCCCGTGTCCAGATCCTACGCATATTTGCCCACACAGCTGGCCCTTACTACGTTTGGCATAGGATGGTGAAGGCAGTGTGGTAGGCACTCATGTTCCCTGATCCCATGTGTTGCCTTCCCAGTCCAAGTGATTGACTCTGACTTGGCCCTGAGTTTATACTATGATGTGGGGTATTTGGGAGAAGCCNCTATGGCTTGTGTTGACCCACTATCCCCATGTAAATTGGTTACCTGTTGTGCTGGGTAGTAGCGATGCCCTCAGTCACCAGCTTGTATGTCCCTTCAGGGTCCTTTGAACTCTTCAATAATTTCAATGGTACAGCTAAAGATGACTTTTCTGAATTTGATAACCTTCGAACTTCAAAAAAACCAGGTAGGTTAAAGATAGTTTTTATATAGCATTTTGTGAATTTGACCACCTAGTTGATTTTTTCAGCTGTGTGTGTGTGTGTGTGTGTGTGTGTCTGTCTGTCTGTCTTTTGGGAGGTAGTTCTTTCTTGTCATCTCATGTGAGCTTCCAGCAAATTCTGCTCTTTCTGCCTCCTGTCTGCTGTTGGAATGCTGGAATTACAGACTTGTGAGGCACTGCATCTGCCTTTTTTATTTGGGTTCTGGTGATTGAACTCAGCTTTAGACTTATGCAACAAACACTTTTGCCTATGGAGATATTGCACTGGCTCAATAGTTTGCTAGCATCTTAATATCAAGAATTCAGAAAGAAAATTTAGAAAATGAATGTAAACAAGTGTATGTCTATGCTTTGCCATGAACCTCAAATAACATCTTAATTTTTTTTTTTGGAGGATTGTGCTATGTATACTTGTGCGAATCTTGCTTTTCCACGTACCGTTTTTTAATTGCATTTAGTTTATTTATTCATATATTTATTTAATGGTTTTGTGTGTGCGCACACTGTTTACAATAGTTTACGTGTGGGGTGAGAAGATAACTTGCTTTATCCTTGTCTTGCAGCTGAGTCAGGGGCCTCAGTNCCACCCCAGGACAGCAGAACCACGAGCCCTGACCTCTTTGAGTCTCAACCCCTGACTTCTGCCTCAAGCAAGCCTAGCAGTGCCCGGAAAACACCCGAGTCCTTCCTGGGTCCCAATGCAGCCCTGGTGAACCTGGACTCACTGGTGACCAAGCCTGCTCCCTCAGCCCAGTCCCTCAATCCCTTCCTGGCACCAGGTAGGCATACGCTGGGCTTCCTCAACGGCTGTACTGTCCAGTGCTGGCCTGTGCTTCTTTCTCCCCTCTCAGGGACTGCTGGCCTGTGGTTGGGAAGGGTTGGAGCCGTCAGGAACTCTACACTGTTGTTTGTCTCTAGGCCTGGTGGGGTGGGTGAGTGTAGATGCTGCTATTTAAAGAGGGGTAAGGTTAGGGAAGAAATAAGCCTCTTCCTGGAGGGGAGCACGGTGTAGAAACTGTCTGAAAACTGCGCCTGCAGGGATGCTTTTAGTGCTAGCNTTGGGTCTAGTGGAGGCTGTTTGCTGCCCTATGTCTGTCCCATGTGTAGGAGAAGCAGCGCCTTAGCGCTTTAACACGAGCTACTCCTTGAAGCTGAAGGGCCCTTGTCATAGTGCCTGGCACAGCGTTCTGCACAGCATGTTCCAGGCCCTGCACTGCCAGAGGACAGGCCCAGTCACTTGACCCAGTACTTGTGGTCCCCATGGCCTGGTCTGGACTCTGACCTCCAGCCTTCTAGCCAATTTCTACCCCCTTCCATTCCCATGTGCATCACACTCTCAGCTATACTGAGCTAAATAACAATCCTCAAGATTTTAGCAGTCCCCTTTTTACCTCCAGGCTGTGACATTCCCTGCTCACCCTGCTTGCACACCCTCCCCCCCTTTCCACATCCCCTCAGCTGAGCTCTTCATGTAGCACATTCTCCTGCCCTTGCTCTGCACAGATTCTTCAAGACTTAGGCCTCCCAAGAGAAGTGTGTCTCCAATAGGGTCAACCCTGACCTGGCTCTGTGTCTCAGGGATTGGAGAACTTTATTTCTCTGTCCCTACAGGTCCTGACAGAGGAATATAATCTCTAGAAGCTGAGGTTTGAGGCCCGTGGGTAGAAATAGGATCTGTGGAATTTCTAGGTTCCACCCCACCCTGAGGGTCCTGATGGTTGAAGGCATGGTATCTTCAGAGAAAAGTGGTCCTGTGGGTGGAGCTGGACAGGACCTGAGCCCTCAGCTAATCTGGTGCTCGTTCCTGCCCAAGACACTCTTGTCCCCAGTGCCAGAGTCCAAGAGCTGTGAGGGGTTCCAGCACTGTAGTGGGCCTTGCCTACAAACCTATCATGGTCTTTAGTTTAGGGTCCATGGCCAGATTAAAGAAGTTTTGGCAGGTATAGTGGACTCAGGGTCATTCTGGGCCACACGGGTAGACTTGGATCTGCCATTCCTGAGTATGACTGCAGATCACCTTTGTTTTCTGTGAACCTGGGGTCACNTAACAGTCCTGGTAGAAGTACACCCCCAGAATGGGTCAGAGTACAGCAGCAGCTTCTCATGGTGACTCATCCTGCCCCTTGATGAGCAGGCCATGTTGGTGAGTGGGGCCTAACTAGCTCAGAGACAGCAGCGTCTTGTATCCTAGAAAAACCACCAGTTACTTCACTGACAGAAGAGCCTTTGGTTGAAGGCAGTTTAGAGAAGTTGGGTGAGACTGGGCCAACTGGCTTCTCAGCAGCAGGCCCGTCTCAAGCCTTCATGGTGCCAATGTGTCCGTCCCAGGATGCTGCATGGCCTTTCCCAGATACCTGTAGCTACAACTGGCAGATAGAATGAGGGAGCAAGGCAACTGACAGCAGCCTGGGTACCCACCCTTCAGAACTGGAATACTAGAATACCCAAGTCTGTGTCCTTTTGGCCCTGCCTTGTTTAGCTCTGTAGCCCTGGACAGGTCCCATACTCCTCGCAGCGAGTCGTCTTGGCCTCAGCAATCTGTAGATGTTTGCCAGTGTCTCCTGTGGATTCTACCCTACTGATCAGTGTTGGAGTGCCAGATGTGGAGGTGTGTGTGTGTTATACCTGTCTTGAGGGGATAATGCCTTCCAATGACTCACCTGTGTTCTTACTCTTTTATCAGGTGCTGCCACCCCAGCCCCTGTCAACCCCTTCCAGGTCAACCAGCCCCAGCCGCTGACACTGAACCAGCTTCGGGGGAGTCCTGTCCTTGGGAGCAGTGCATCCTTTGGGTCTGGTCCAGGGGTGGAGCCTGTGGCCCCTGTGACCTCAGTAGCCCCACACTCAGCATTGGGGGCCAGTGGCTCTTCATTGACACCACTAGGCCCTACAGCAATGAACATGGTAGGCAGTGTGGGCATTCCCCCGCCAGCAGCTCAGACAACGGGCACAACCAACCCTTTCCTTCTCTAATGCCCAGGCTGGGACTTGCCTGAGTGAACACCCAGAGTGCCGAGCCCAAGGACGTCAAGTGGGGACTCACTCTGATTTGTGTAGTGGCTGAGAATATGGTGGTAGGGGTGTTAGAGCTTCAGGTCCAGCTTCCTGGTGAAAGGGTGGTTTCTATAGTCCAGACATTCAGGCTGGAGTGCAGGTGGGTTGGCCTCACTGTCCTTGCCAGGGCCCCGTTTCTCTTCCTAAGTGCTCAGCTCTGACTGTGCTCTACTGAGGTCTTGAACAAGGAGGTGTTATCAGTGTTGTCCAAGATTCTGAGATGCTGTCTAGCCCAGGACTTGAGACAGTCACATTGTGTACCCCATCCCCAGCGATCCTCCATGTGGACAGAGTGAAGCTCTGGCCCCACTCCACACTGACCGTTGAGAAGTGGTTGTGCATATTTTATTTTCCTTTGACTCCTGAGAGTCCAAGGTAAACACCACTCGTGGGGCTTTAAGCTGACCAGAGCACACAGCCCTGCCCTGTGTGGCTCTGTGCTTGTGCACGTTTGCACATTTTGTTGAGTACAGTTTCATATTTGAGTTTGCAAAATTATCTAATAGTCTTTTTTTGGCTAATATTTTTATAATGTGGTTCTTATTTAACTGTCTAGTTTTGATAGAATTGACCAAGTCTGGCTGAATTAAGGTCTTGGCATGTATTATTTTAGTGGTCTAATTTCTCTTATTTATGGTCTTAACTGTAAGAAAACTTTAAAAGAAGAGATATTTGGATGACAAAAATATGCCTTATGGAAAACTAAGCAAATTCTTCATAGGAAAAAAAATTCCAGAATTTGATTACACAAAAACAATTTTATTAAAAACAAAAACTTCCAACAGTAACAAAATCCTGTAGCCTCCAGTTGCCTTTTTCCTTTCTTCAGCTCTTCTGATGAATTCCCAAATCAATTGACCCTTCAGCCTTTTTGCTTAGATCCTGAGAGGCTTTTTTGCTACTAGTATATTGACATCTTAATGTTAAAAGGAAAAACAAACAACGCATGATTGTGACTCGACAGTTTTTATCAACTCCTTCCTTTCTTTGTACTTGGCACACAGGGATTGCCAGGAACTTCTGTTTACTGCACACCACAAGTGCGCCTGGCTGCCCCATCATCATGCTCAGGTTAATGAGATTGTGTGAAAATGGGGGTGGCTGTGCACTTCTGGGCTCATAAGTCACCAGGGATGGTCCCCAAGCTGAGTTAGGACAGGGACTGACCCTGATGTGTCTGCTGCCAGCTCCAGCTCAGGTTGTTGACCAGGAAGTGATCATATCTTACTTTGGAGATGAAAGAATCCTCACATGGCGTCAATTTTTTTAACAGATGTGCACTGATGTTATATTCCCTCCCAACCTTTTGAATCCTCACTCTACTCACTGTTAAGGAAAGTATTGAATCCTGAATTAGAGACCACTGACTTGGCTTTTCTTCAGAGAAAGGACTGCCCCTTCTTGGTCCTGGCAGTTTGTGTGGCTGGCTTTTCTGCCTTGTCTTGCAGTATGGACTTACTACCTTCAGCTCCAAGGGCACCCAACCACCTGCAAGCCCCTCTCTGCATCCAGAGAAAGTTTTGGTCCTTAGCACNCACATGGTTGACTCAGTGGTTCCTGCTTGAGGGAGGACCACACTCAGGCCCTTCCTGAATCTGAGAGCCCACATGCTGCTCCTAGGTCCCACAAGCCAAGGGCCCTTCCTAACTACCTATTCCTCCTAGGACTAGAGGCCAAGGGGTAGGCTGGGCTCTGCTATTCAGGAAGGCTGATGACTGGGCTCCTGCCTGGGAGAGGTAGAGACATCATGAGACTGATAGGGGAAGCGGGGCAACGTTTCAGATGATACTTCCTTCGGATTGTATTAGGCCAGGTCCAGGTCTGCCTGCTGGGGGCCAGTGATTCTGCTGCAGAAGATGAGGGCCCTTCTGACTGAGGCCCCACTCCAATAGCCACCAAGTTCCCTCCTCCCCAAGGCCATCCAGCGCATGTCCCTGTTACCCACTGCACTGATCATGAAGCCACTGGCCACTGCCATGTGTGTTGCACACGTGCCACCATGCCCTTCCTGATGAACACCCTAGGGAAGTCATCCAGCTGTTTCTCAGTCCCAGGGCTGGTGGTTGGTTTTGGATTGTGTTGACTGTTGATACTTATTTACTGTATAAATATAATTTATCATTTGTATCATGATGTGGTTTCTGGCTGTGTCCTTTCCCTATCCTGGCTTTACCCATCCAATATGACAAGATGGCAGGGCTGGCTAGGGAAGCAGCTTGGTCTGCAGTCAGGCCACTACCCTTCCCTAGATTGCCCAGCTCACACTGTTCGTTCGTCATTAAAGGAAGTCCTAGCAGGAACCTGATGCAGAGGCCATGGAGGAGTACTGCTTACTGGCGTGCTCAGCCTGCTTTCTTACAGAGCCCAGGACTGTCAGCCCAAGGGTGGCACCACCCATAATGAGCTGAGCCCTCCCCCATTTATTACTAATTAAGGAAACGTCCTACAGGCCTGCCCACAGCCTGACCTTATGGAGGTGCGGCCCCCCCAGGCCCCCCCAGTTAGGGCCATCTCCTTACAAGAGTCTCTTGTGTTAAACTGACATAAAACCAGGAAGCATGAAAACCAGTCAGCATGCTTCCTTCCACATCTCTGNCCAGAAATGCTGTGTCATGAGAAGCTTCAGGCTGTCAGATGGGCACAGATCCTTTGTGTCTNGCATAGTAGGAAACAGGCTTGGTTAGCAGGTTACAGATTATTGTTACCTGTGGGCACCAAGGCCTGTTTTACCTCTCAAACCAAGAGGTTGCCTTGGTCCTTTGTGTCTTCAGCCAAGAATGTAGAGTTTATGGGGGGCAGAGTCTTATCCAGTATGGCAGGCTCCTGGCAGTGCAGTGGGGTGAGTGACCCTGCTGTTCATGAGTAGTGTGGGAGGTACTGACCACAGCACTAAGGCCCTGTGAGGCCTTCCAGCACAGAAAGGGGCCCAGGACCCCTCAAGCTCTGCAGGTGGCCTGTCCTTTGAGCAGCTGGGAGCCAGCTTTCTGCCTGCACATGGATACTGCCAGCCAGAACTTGTTCTGGTGTGCTGGCTGGTTTTGAATCAATTTGACACGAGCTACAGTCATTGGGAGATGAGGGAGCCTCAATTGAGAAAATGCCACCATAGGATTGGGCTTTAGGCAGGTCTGTAGGGACATTTTCTTATTCAGTAGTCAGTGGGGGAGGGCCACCTTTGTGGGTGATGCCATCACTGGGCTGTTGGTCCTGGGTGCTGTAACAAAGCAGACTGAACAAAGCCAGTAAGCAGCACCCTTCCATGACCTCTGCCTCCAGGTCCCTGCCAAGACCTCTTTCAGTGATGGACTGGGATGTGGAATTCTAAGCCAATAAGCCCTTTCTTCCCCAGCTTGCTTTTGGTCATAGTGTTTATTAGAGTGGTAGAAACCTGACAGGCCANGTCCCTCAGAACCTTAGCAAGCTTTTAGCTCTCTGCTTTTGCCATGGACACATACTGCTCACCCACCACCCACTCCATCCCCAAGATAGGGTTTCTCTGTGTAGTAGCCCTGGCTGTCCTGTAACTCACTTGGTAGCCTAGGTTGGCCTTGAACTCACAGAGATCAGCCTGCTCCTGCCTCCCGAGTGCTGGGATTAAAGGAGTGTGCCACTATATCCAGCTTTTCATTTGTTTTTTACTACACGACCAGGCTTTTACGGTTTTAATTTTCAGTCTTTGCATGTGAGTTTAGAGTCCCTTACTAATCTTTTTTTTTTTAAATTTTTATCGTGTATGGGTATTTTGTTTGAATTTATATATCTACACTATATGCATGTCTGTTACCCTTGGGGGCCAGAAGATGGTGTCAGATCTCCTCAGACTGCAGTTACTGACTGCTATGAGTCACCAGGAATTGAAACCTGGTCCTCAAGAAGAGCAGCCAGTGCTCTCTGCTGAGCTGTCTCCCCAGTCCCTTCTAATCTTATGATGCTAATTTTTTAGCTTTCTTTGTTCCTGTTCATTTCTGCTTTTGCAAACTGGCCTGTTCTTTCCTAAACTTCACTTTTCTGGCACATCCTCCCCTCCTCCCCCAGAGCTGTTGTTTCAGCCACAGAACCTGCCTTAAGCTCTGCCAGTGGCTCTTTGCTATCCACTGTGTTTGCACTCTTCCTGCCTACCACCCTGGTGGTAGTTTGTGTCATATACAGTAATTTCCGGGTTTTAATCACAGCATGAACTCATTCCTTGTAAGCGTTTCTGGGTCAAGAGTCTATGCAGGAATAAGTTCCCTGCCTCCTTTCTGGTCAGGGTAGAACACAATTAAAATTCCCCCACAAAATGCCCAACAGGGATGTCCTTGCAGCACCCCTCCTGGCTGGAATCGGACACCAGATTGTTCCCTCATCATGCTCCTGCCTTCAGTGTGGGCTTCCAAGGGCTCATGGACAAGAGCAAAGGCCACTCTGGAGGTTTAAGGGATCAGGCTTCCTATCTGGTGAAAAACCTCTCAGCATTTTGTAAGCTTACCAGTGGGGACAGGAGAAGGCCAGGAGATGGAGTATGATGGTTTGACCATGACAAAGTGAACAGTCTGATGAACACAACTGTGACAGTGAGTGGAGGCTAAACCTGGGTTTCCTGGGTTTCATGTATCTTAATCATGTCGCTGGGTGGTGATGGCACACACCTTTAATTCTAGGTTTTGGGAGGCACAGGCAGGCAGATCTCTTGAGTTCAAGTCCAGCCTGGTCTACAGAGCAAGTTCCAGGACAGCCAGGGCTACACAGAGAAACACTGTTGTTGGGGAGGAGGAGAGACAAACACAAAAAAGTCTTATGGCTGGCACCCTCCCACATTTCAGACATGCTCTAGCCATTGGCCTCTAAAGTTCTCCACTGCATGGTTTCTCATCTTGACTGGCAGGCATTCCAGAGGCTCTTAGGTGATAGGACCTTTCTGTGCCTTGATTGGGGTTGGAGTATGCATGCATGGGGAAACTGGAGGCCCAATTGCTCTCCCACAGATACCAGGGTGCTGGGCTGTGGGGCTTGCCAGAAAGTGGCATTGGTGGCACAGCCTCCTGCCTGGGATGTTTCTTGCCCTATCCTCAGGCTCCTAGCAGCACAGTAGAGTGGTAGGGTGGGAATGGGAGATAGGAATGGAAGATAGAAGGCAGGTGTACTCCAGGACACTTCTTGGAGATTATGCTAACAGTATGATGGACAGTCATAGTGCCAGCCATGANGCTTCCTGATGTGGAAGAAGACAAGTTCTAGAGATGAGTGCTGAGGGCCTTGAAAGGGTCTCAGCTCTGAACAAGTTGATTAGCAATCCTGGGGAGCCTAACTCCCCACTCCACTCCAGCATGGCACCCTTCTGGGGCATGTCCTGGGAGGTTGAGCCTCAGGCCTGTTCCTGCTGGGGAGGTACTAACAAAGCAAGAAATCTAGGCCCCAGAATTTCTGAAAAAATGTGATGCTTTATTATAGAAAACTACCTTCAGCTCTCCCACTTCACAGCCAAGCTGCTTGAGTCCTTGATTGTGTGTGGTCTGTGAGGTACCTGGGCCACAGTGGTGGGCAGAAAGGCTGATGCTTTCATTGTAGGTTGCCCTGTGGCAGGCTGGGACCTAGGACTCCTTGTGTGTCCACAGGCCCAGTGTCATAGCCCAGCTTCTTCATGTCCTTGGTCACCACATTGAAGAGGAGGGTGACAAATCCTTGAGAGCGAACGCGGGTCACTGGAGACATGAGGTACGCATTAGGTGAGGTTTGTCAGGGATAGACATGGCAAACCACCTGCTGAAGCCCTTGTGTAGGTGGTGTTCTAGAAAATTTTTTGGGTGGTTGTATATTACCAAATCTCAGTTGTCTGGCAGCTCCCTAGCCTTCACCCATCTGTTTCCCCAGGCTACTGGGGGTTGAGGCCANCCCTTCCCTTCAGCAGGAGTTGGGGCCACCCCTTCCCTTCAACAGGGGTTGGGCCCCGCCGCTTCCCTTCAGCAGGGGTTGGGGGCCACCCCTTCCCTTCAGCAGGGGTTGGGGCGTCAGCTTTACCTTCCCGGCCTTCACCCTGGGCCACCACCTTGGGGTCTGTGTACTCAGGCCGCCGTCCCATGAACCAGCTGAGGACAGGAAAATACCAGTGAGGAGCACTCCTTCTACTATCTATCCCTGTACCTGCCTATCTGATAGGCCACATGTCCCCTGTTTGGGTCTGTGGCCAACAGTCCCANCAGTGCTTCTGCCAGGTGCTCCAGGCAGTGTCCAGACAAGGCTTTTTTGGGTTTTCATCACCAAATACAACCTGAACCCATGGAAACCCCCAAAGGAACAGATGGGTCAGGAGAGAGAAAGACAGTGTGACCCTTAGCCTCCTCAGGAGGGAGAACTCAATCTCAAGAAGTGCCAGATTCAGCTCCCCAAACTTTTCCTCCTTGTATGGGATCTACAACAAGCCACACCCTGTCACTGAACCTGTTTGTCTACTGTAAAAGATAATAGCACCTACCTCATGGGGCTCTATGAAGCAAAGGTACCCTATCAGCTGCCACATAACATTACCCTTTCTAGGGAGGCTCTGGGTAACAGGTCAGCTGACTTTTTAAAGTCTGACCTAGCTAAAGGTACCCTTCAGCCCCCAGGCTCTGGCTGGCAAACTCAAAAGCACTTCCTACAAATGTCCCGTGACTCACATAGGCCACAATCCCACTGCACCCTAACNTCAGATCTTGGGCCCCACCCAGGGCTCTAAGGCACATGGACAGGATGTACAGGCCCCACATCTTNCTGGAAACCACAGGCTTTAGGCAGACAGGATTAGCCTAAGCACAGAACCCAGGACCAACTCAGACTTTGTGGAACAACTCTACCAGCATTCCTGTTTGCCTGCAGGGCTGGGACTTTCTCTTTTCCCTGGGCAGTTCANGGCAGGCTTGAAAGGTAACCATGACTACACATGCACCACCAATAACTATGCTGAGGGCATGGCTAGATCCTTGGGCTCCCAGGCTAGACCTCAGCAGCCCTTTTGGACTACTGGGCAGGAGGTCCTGGGGGAACAACAGTGAGGAGTGCTGTTCAGACAACCTAAGGTGGGGGGTAGGGAAACCAGGGTCCCTGCAGTTACGAATTCCAGAAGAATTCATGTGTGTGTATATACGTTTGTGTATGTATGTGTGTACCTCTTCCTGTTTCCCCATCATACAGCAAAGCTCTAGCTGTATTCACCTCAGCACTGAGGAGTCTCAGAGAGTAATGCCTGGCAATAAAGGCACATCCCACTCTCAGCAGGTCTCCGCGCTCTTCTAATCTACAGGTGGTTTTCTCATGAGAAGAGACAGGCTGTTCAGGGAGAGTGTTCCAGGCAAGGGCTGAGAACCTAGGGGGCTCAAAAAACCAAGGCCAGGCAATTGGGAAGCAAGAAAGAGGCCACTGGCATCCTAGCTCAAGTGACTCCTAAATGCAGAGGGTGTGCCAAGGCAGCTTCCAGCAGTGACACGACCCTAAGGGCTTTGCAAAGCCTAGCGTGGAAAGGCTGTAATGGGTTGAGTAACAACTCTAGGGATACTGGGTAAGGACTAAAGACATGGGAAGGTGGCCTTATTTGTGAAGAGGGTCTATGTAGGTGATACTAAGAATGCTGCAAGGTGGGAATTATCCTGGGTTATCCATGTAGACATAGGCAAGTTGCTGCCAGGGCAGCCAGCCCTAAGTCCATCCTCCTACAGCCCAGAACCTTTTCTTCAGCCCTCTGAAAACTGGGGTCCAGGGCCCTTCTCCACATCCCTCTCTCTGCCTGATGCTAGCTTGCAAGAGGCTGCTCATTGGCTGCTGCCTGGGAACCTAATGAATGGCCCTTCACCTTCCTTTCATCCCTGTCAACCTGCTGGAGAGCAGAGGTGGCATGCAGCAGAGCTGGGCTAGCAGATCTCTCCAACTCCTATTTGGATGTGGCAAAGGCCTTCCCTCTGGGCCATCTCCAAGATTTCTGTTCTCTGGGACTTTCTCACTGACCCCTCCCTCCCTGCACACTCCTTCCCCTCCCCCACCCCCCACTTGCTGGCAGCAGCAACTTTCTGGTTGCTCCTAATTCTTTCTTAGGATAGCAAGAGCTCTCAGGGCCCTGTGTGTGGAACATGCTCCCAAGATTCTTTGCAGCTGCTGCTTGACTCTGCTCTTGTTCCTACCTAAAGTGGCCTCCCTANGGTACCATTGTGTGAAGGCATTTAGTAGATGCTCATAATATAGGGTCATTGTGGCTGTCTTAAGGAGTTTGCCTCGTGCTGCTGCAGCCTGACAAAGAGCATTTCCATGTGACAGAGACTCAAAGGGCATAGCAGGAAAGAAAGCCTCGCAGCCTTAAGCTGCCAGAAAGTGGTCCAAGGAAGTCCAAGGACTCAGCAGTGTTCCTGTCTGCATAATGTTTCCATCTGTCTCTAGGTGCAGCAACTTCAAGACCTGTGAGGTTTCCAGGTCTCAGGAGGGTTGAAGGTACTGGCCAGTTAGTTACCCATTAGATCAAGAGGCAGCAAGGCTGCAAGCAGAAGACCCACCTTGTGAACTTCTGCAGTGTAGATGTGGACTCCGGCACAAACATGGGGATGGTCCTCTTGTGCCTGAAACAAATGTTTTTCACAACAGAGATGTTCTGAGGAACAGTANTGGTCCTGTGGAAACCTTTACAGGCCAGGATGCAAACCTGTACAGATGAAGGTGTATGGCTGCACACAGGGCCTTTTCTATCTATACCCACTTCCATTCCTCTCCAGTGGCACAAGTCTCCCACCTAGGTGTGTCTCTTCCAAGGTGCAGACTATACCCAGGCCACCCAGGCCCCTGAATATATTTGCCCAAGTCAAAGGAAGGAGCAGTGGCCAGAAAGCCTGCTATCTAAAAGTGCTGTCCACAGGGTTTGCCTACCCAGTAAGGGGAAGACTGCAGGCCAGAGACTGCAGGTCAGAGTGGGCACCTACCGTCCAGGAGAGAAGGGTACATGCACCGCTCCGTAGCCTCGGACCACATCGTTCCCAAACACGTCTGGTCCATACACACTGAGCACGATCTGTGGCCCTAGTGAGGACAAGGTTGGCACGTGGGGAGACGAGGGAAGGTGTGCAGTCATGGTGTGCCTAGCTGTGGCCCTAGTGAGGACAAGGTTGGCACGTGGGGAGACAAGGGAAGGTGTGCAGTCCATGGTGTGCCCAGCTGAGGTCTGGAGTAGGGACTCACAGGATGATGGCCGAAGCCCTGGGAATCCTGTCCACACCCGGGATTTCTGTCCCCTGCTACTTTCTGCTGGTGCCCTGGGAGCGCTCTCCATACGTTCGCTCATAGCTGGGGAGATAGCCAAGACATTTAGTAGACACAGGAAGTCCTTTGGAGGCTCTGTGCCAACCTGGGCCCCTGCTTTCTTCCTCTCTGATGAATACTGTCTTTCCAAACTGACACTCTGTGGGAGGGGCTTGTCTTGAGGATTCTGAGAGCAGTTAGGAAAATCATGTCTTCCAGGTATTTCTCCTTAACATACTGATGTTTTCATATGCTTCCCGATCACATCCAATCAGGCCTGCCAGGCCTCCCCCTCCTTAGTGCCTGACCTCTAGGTGTAATAGACAGATCTACTACTGTCTGCTGCAACTCCAGATGACAGGTGAGGCCTGGAGGCTGGCTCTATGGTTACTGCTGAATGGCCTCAGACAAGTTTCCCAACGTTTTTGCCCTCAGCTTTCTTGTGTCTAAAAGCATTGGAATAGTACCAAACACAAGAGGTGCTCAGTACAGGTTAATGAAATCTGCCCTTCCCACTACTACTCCGCCACCAAAAGTAACCTGTGAGTTACTCAGATAGTTCCTATAGAGTGGTTTATTCATTCTCAACACTAAATACCTGATCACCATAGATCACTGCAGCCAACTGTTAGTGGTGATGGGCACCTGGGCTGTTCTTCTTGCAGAACTGTTGCAGTGAATCTTAGATTACTCACATACAAGTACACACTTGTGTACTCACCTCTGAGCACACTGCTGGGTATGTGCTCAGGAAGGGACTCACACAGACAGGCAGGTCTCTGTTCAGTTCTACAGTCTTACATTGCCCTCCTCTCAATGGGTGCTTCCCACAGCAGTGTTCTCTGAAGTGCCACTACACTACACACTTGCCAACCTTGGCAGATCAGTGTCAGCCTGGCCTGGTCAGCCTCCACTGCTTTGCTAGTTTTGCAAGAGCTCAGAATTAGAAGGGTGGCTGTAGGATGAGGGGAAGGCTTTGTACAGAGCATGAACGAAGGCTCAGAAGAAGGTCCCGAGCAACCAGCACAGGATGAGCAGGTACTGGAGCTGACTGGAGCAATACGCAAAGGGGAGTTGAGCAACTCAGGGTCAGACCCTCCAGCCAGGTGACTGCAGCACTGCACACCAGGCTCTGTGTGTAAATGGCAGTCAACAGAACAGGCAGATGTTGAGTATATCAAAGGCTGGGGCAAAAACCAAGATACTGGCAGTGTCCATCTGAAGAAGGAGAGTGGTGGGAGGTGGCAGCAGAGGACCCACCCCTCCCATCATGGCCNGCAGACTCACAGCCATAGGGGTTGGTACTTTTAAAGGTGACATCAATGGGGAAGTTCCACACCAGTGCTTGCCGTACGTCTTGGCTCTTGGATGCTATCTGTGAGATGCCCTCCTCCAGACCCTGTATAGACATTGACAGAAACAGCTGGTCTGAGCTCCAGGTACTCATGCCCCTTCCACTTANATAGGCAGGTTAGGAAGGCCATTTAAGTTCTTTTAGATATTTACCCAAAAGTGCCTTGGTCTAGAGTGCACCCTCCTTGTTATCTGTATACTCTAGCTCCTGATGCACTGTCTCTTCATTCCACCCATCTTTGACGGACAGACTAGAGTATGTCCTACTTACTGTATTGGTTTCCTCTACAAGAACCTCTGCTCTACAGAGCTGGGGACTTCTGTCAGGCACTGGTAACTCCCAGAGGACTCAGTAATAATTATTAAAACATGAAAGTGCTTACTCAGTAGATAAAAGCACTCCCTGCACAAGCCTGACAACCTGAGTTCCATCCCCAGAACCATGTAAAATCAAACATAAACAACCCTGGTGTGGTGGTGTGGGAGGGGAGGTGGGGAGAGGAGAATGCCAGATGCTCTTGGACTATTGAGCTTGGAGTACCAAACACAGCAGCAAGAAAAAGACAGTCTCTGTCTTACAACAAGGTGAAGGGTGAGAACCAGCTCCAGAAAAGTTGTCCTCTGTCCCCAACATGTGTGCTCTAGCATGTGTGTGCATGTACTTGTACACACAAAATCATTTTAAAAATTCGTTTTACAGCTGGGCAGTTGTGGCACACACCTTTAATCCCAGCACTTGGGAGGCAGAGACAGGCAGATCTTTGTTTGAGGCTAGCCTGGTCTACAGGACAGTCAGAGCTACACAAAGAAACCCTGTCTCGAACCACCCCCTCATTTTCATTTTGCCTACATGCATGTCTGTGGACTGTGTGTATGCCTGGTGTCTAGGGAGGCCAGAAGAGGGCATCAGATCCCCTGGGACTGAAGTTACAGATGGTTGTGAGCCACCATTTGTGTGCTGGGTATCAAATTAGGGTCATCTGCAAGAGTATGCAGTCAACTGCTTAGTCATCTCTCTGGCCCCAAGGGTAGCTCACAACCACCTGTAACTCCAGCTCCAGGGGATCTGACTTCTGGCCTTCAGTCACTTGCATTCACAGCCATACACAGATACACATAAATACATATAATAAAATAAATCCCTAATAAATATTGAAGCATCTTTAAAAAATGTAACTATCGTAAGAGAAAAAAGAAAACAAGTATTAACATGTCTGTGGTACAAATGAAGAAACTCAGGCTCAAAGAAGTTGGGCTTCTACATTATTTATTTCCATTTGTTTGGGTCTTATATATGTAGCCTAGGTTAACCTTCAACTGCTAGAGATGCTCCTGCCTCAACCTTCTGTGCTGGATTATAGGCATATGCCACCATGTTTGGCTAGCTTTCACTTTTTAAACTGTAGTGAGGGTTAAGTGTATGCTGTGCTAACAAAAAAAACATGGTGTGGTAGTGGTCTGCACCACAGCCCCTTCNTGTGGTAAAAGACTGCCTTCAAAACCTTGAGAGGAAATCCTTCATTTTGTCCTGGCTTCTGGGTATTCTCTGCTGTCTAAGGCGGGGTCAGATTTGGGGGGGGGGTTACTGGCTGATGGTGTTTACAGCCACTGGCAGGCAGTTTTCCAGGGCCTGCCAGCTTATGGTGCCATTTGTCCCTCTTGGCTGCNACCAGCACAGACTCCAGGGATGCATCAGTGAACCCAGTAGTGGCTATATCCTGTAAACTAGCTGTGCCAGGAATAAACTCATGTTTGGGTCCTCTCTGACCTTAGGGTCTGTCTACCTCTTGGGTCTGGAATAGAAGGGTATGACAGACACTTCAGGAATTACTAAAGCTCTAAGTAGGGGAGGCCCAAGAGTCCAACTTACCGCTGTGGGGGCCCAGTCCTGGCCATACACAAAGCAGTACTTGCAGTAGAGGTCATCGTACTCTGGAAACTGAGAGAAAAGCATGCAGGATTTTGTTTAGGGAATGGAAACTAAGCCCACACATTAGCTAGGCAGGTGCAGTGGGTAGGAATTAGGAACATGAGGCACCTGGGATGGAGGGTGTAGATTTCAGCAGGGGCAGGGACAGAAATGAGGAAGTCCAGGTTAGTCCCAGACTGCCAATGCTTATAGGCTGCTTTGCTCAGGGTCTGTTTTCTGTCTGTCTTTCCCAGTCCATCATCTGGCAGACCTCTTGCCCATCCTTCAGAATTCACCCCCGGGGAGACTGTTCTCAACTCCTTAGCTGGTTAAGGATCATTGCTTGGCTCCTTTTGCCCTCTGCATTTCCGCATCCAGGTACCCAATGTCTATGTCTGACAACCCTCTGTGACTGAGGAAGGAACAGGTTTTATGCCTCTGTGTGTCCCCAGTGCCGGGCACAAATGAGANCTACAGGAATCGTGCTAACGTGAAACCGAGGAAGCTACAGCTCTATGGCTAGAACTAAGGGCCTGGGAGAAGGGAGGACCCAGAGCAGAAGCCGGAGGGAGGTGGCTAGAGTACTCAGCTCAGCCGGACATCCTGTTGGATAAAAGAAAACGGGAGAACGTAGTACCTGAGCAATCAGGACGGCAGGAACACCTACTGAACCCCGGGCCTGGCAGAACGTAAACCATCTAGCCAAACCTCAGAATAAGTAAGAATACGAGCATTTTCAACAAGCAGCCCAGAAAAATATTGTAGCAAAGATCTGTCTGTCAGACAGATCTGGGTTCGAATCCCACTTGGCCACTGCCTTCTGGTAAGTTTTCTTAGCTNTTAAGTAGGTCAGCTGAGCCTACACTCTGATTAGTCCTAGCTCATCACTCAACCAAGTAGACAGGATCCAAGCTGGAGGCCATAGTGTGACTTTGGTACTAGTTCAAGGGCTCGAGGTCTGTTTTCATGCCTGCTTGTCCGAGCCCAGCAACCTGGCGCCAAGGTTTTCAAACGCTGGTTCTCCTTTCCAACTAATTGAGAGGCTCAAGGCAGTGGCTTGGCTCTCTGGGAGCTGAGGGAAGAATCCGGGGCGGGGTCCACGGCAGCTCACCTGGGCGCTCTCTACCTGACCGTTGACCATGAGCAGGAAGACGCTGGGACTCGCTGCAGCCATTGCACGGCTGGGCCGGGAGACCGGCGAAGGCCGTGCGCCGCGCCGTTGCCAGGAGGCTCCCGGGTTGCCTTGGAAACAGATGGCAAGCCATCTGGGACAAATTTCTCTGCGGTGACGATTTCGGTCAAGAACTAGAGTGCGCAAGCGCAGTAGTCTTGGCGGCCATAAAGACGGTCTTCCGCTCCCATTGTGTGAAACTAACCTCCAAGGTTGGATCCTCGGACCCGCGGTAACTGTAATTACACTAGCCTGGCCATGTTTGAAGAGAACGGGGTGATGAGAGGCAGCTGCGGGACTCAGGCTCGCGGAAAAGTCACGTGCTATNGTTACCTCTGGCCAGAAGGTGTCGCTGTGGCCGCACGCGGCGGTGGCCGCACAGACGCAACAGCTAGCGGGCCGGGTGCTCCGAGTGGCCCAGCAGGCATCGCCTTAGTGCCCTGCCCCAGATGAAGAGTATGCCCTTCAGGCCTCTGAGGCTCTTGTCTTGAAACCCCTCGAATCCTCCGGTCCAAGTCCCCTCTCCCGCATGTGAAGCTGGGGCCCACGGAGAGGTAGCGATCCACGTACCTGTCACCCATTTTTGGAGAATCACTGGCAGCTCAGGNATGTTAGGGCTCGGTCCAAGCCACCAGTATCCTCCCCAGTAGATACAGCTGTCATCACTTGGCTCCAACCGTACTTACTCTCATCACTGTGCAATCCAAGGTGGCTTAATGCTTTTTGCCTCTAGATCCCCAAGTGCCTGTCCTCACTGGCAAGCCCATGGTAAACACTTGGGAACTACGTCTTGAATGAATAATTGAATACATCTCCGTTGATGGAGGAAGGGACAGAAANTTAGACCTGGGGGGTAATTTGGCCATATTCATTGCAGTAGTTTAGGCTTTACATGCAGAACTTCACAAGGAAGCATTAGAGACCGCATTAAGTATTGGAGAGCCTGGAAACAAATGGATGCAGAGATGTACACTTGAGGGAACTCAGCCTTCAGTGTGGAGCCCAGGTCATCACACCAGCTGCCAGCTTGGAAGTCAGTCGGGTGTTCCCACAGCCACTTGTGCAGAAGAGGGAAGCTGTGCGGTCACAGCCTCCCAGGTGGGCTGGTGTAAAAAAAAAAAATCTTTAGCGTAAAGAGCCAAGTCACATGAGCAGAGCCTCTAGGTACCACTCCCCTAGGTGGTGGCTGCCACCTGCTGGTCTCAACTGGAAGAGCTGGAACATTACAGGCTACTGACTGAGCCATGATCTGAGGAGGGGGCACTCTCAAGCCCCAACTTATTCATTAGTTAAGGCTTTTGCATTCTAAATCAAAAGGATGAGAAATCTGAGGCTAGTTTTTGTCAACTTTGCACAAGTTATAGTCGTCTGAGAGGAGGGAACCTCGATTGAGAAAATGCCTCCCTAAGATCTGGCTGTAGGAAGCCTGTNGAGCATTTTTGTAACTAGTGATTGATGGGGGAAGGCCCAGCCCATTGAGCCACCTGGGCCGGTGATTCTGAGTTCCATAAGAAAGCAGGCTAAGCAAGCCTGAGGAGCAAACCAGTAAGCAGAACTCCTCCATGGCCTCTGCATCAGCTCCTGCTTCCAGATTCCTGCCCTGTTTGAATTCCTGTCTTGACTTCTTTTGATGATGAACCATGATATGGAAGTGTAAGCCAAATAAACCCTTTCTTCCTTAACCAAGACAAATTGGTACCAGGTTAGTGGGGGTATTGCTGTGACAGACATGACCATGTTGTTTTGGGGAGGATTGTGGAAGGATTTTGGAACTTTGAGCTAGAAAAGCCATTGAGTGTTGAGAGCTCAGTGAGCTGTTCTGTAGGAATTTGGTGGTAGATAAGAATGTTGAGAGCACTGGGAGGTGGCAGCACATACCTTTAATCCCAGCATTCGGGAGGCAGAGGCAGGTGGATATCTGAGTTGGACACTAGCCTAGTCTGCAGAGTGAGTTCCAGGACAGCCAAGGCTACGCACAGGAACCCTGTCTTGAAAAACAACAAATAAACAAACAATGTTGAGAGCAGTGCAGATGATGAAGACCTGACTTGTGAAGTTTCAGGGGGAAGTAAAGACTCTAACAGACCTTTTGTGTGAAGAATCTGTGGTGTCTTGGTCAGCTGAAGATGAAGAATCAGCTCTGATTAACAAGAGACCAGAACCACTAAGGTAAAACCTTTGCTTTGCTGGGACAATAGATGCTGGTTAGCAGGGGCTGAAGAATCAGTTGTGATTGAGACCAGCATCGTTGAGGTGGAATCTTCTGAGAAGTGTTTCCTGGGAGTTAGCATGCATAAGCTGTGTTCCAGAGGTAACCAAGGTTGTACTTGTGCTGGCAGCCGAACTTGGTAGTGTAAGAGTCACCTGGATGGTGCTAGGTTTTTTTAATTTTTACTTTATGTGCATTGGTGTTTTGCCTGCATGTATTCCAGATCTTGGAATTACAGACAGCTGTGAGCTGCCACGTGGGTGCTGGGAACCAAACCTGGGACCTTGTTTGGATTACAGCTGGAGTCAGAATTTAGACCAAGTCCCCATTTCAGTCTTGAGTGATTCTTTCCCATATGACAGGAAACAGGACATTTATGTAGCAGTAAGAGCAAGGGGACTGGCCAAGAGCACCAGCTAAGAGGCTTACAGTTCAGGCCTTGACTGTATGGCGGGGTCATGGTAGGGGGTGGTTCTTTTGGTCCTAATCTTTCCTCTCTAACCTGTTGTGAATTCAAGTTCCTAGAAAAGAAGCTGCACCTGTATAAAGGTTCTACATGCTGGCTGATTGGTTAGAATGCCTGTGCCTATAGACAGCTGGAAGGTGGGGCCTGAGCCAAGTTCTCTCAGGCTAGCTTTGAATCTTAACAGCCATTCATNGTCCAGCTGTGTGACCTAACATCCGTCCTTCTATCAGGTACATCCACCAACCCAAAGGTTAGAATGTTATCAGATGACACCTGAAGTCTACAGCTTCCCTGCTCTGCTGCGAAGCAGTGGTCCTCAACCTGTGGGTCTTGACCCCTTTCGCAGGGGTCGCATCTCAGATAGCCTGCATATCAGATATTTACATTACTATAAAAACTTCAGAAAGTGTTAGAACACAGTATTTGGGGTGACCTAAATCTGTGTACCTGGGCCATGGTCACTCACATTTGGTTCTAGAATAAACTCTTATTCTCTCTGAGGTGAGCTGTGTTTTCATACCCAACACAGGATCCCAAGGATCACTGGGGAAGTCACCTGGATCAGCACCAGGTGCAAGCACAGCCCCCCGTCCCAAACAGTGGGTGTTGCCTTTTTGAGTGGTGCTGGTGAATTCTTTCTGGGGTTCAGATCTCCCTTGGTTTGGTTGATGGCTTGCAACCTGTCAGTTGACAACATTAACCATCACACTATCATGCCAACTTAAGGTGTATGTGTGTCTAAGTATAAACATGTTAAAAATGATTTTGACTGCTATTGCCTCTTTTGAAAAACAGGTTTTTTAAAAAGTTATTTTCTTAGCCAAATCTAGATAAATTTAACTCTAAAGGTTTGAGACTAGAAGAAACAAGTCATTTTAAAATCTGTTTGATCTGCTTAAATGTCTACAAAGACAACTTACAGTTTACAGATGATCCATGTGTATTAACTTCATCATAAAGACAATTTAGATTTAGTTACTCTTTTACAACGCATTTGGAACAATCATTTATCTAGCTTTCCTATGAAGGCAAGCAGGCAAGGAAGCTCAAAGAAAGGGAGACAGACACAAACTGAAGACACTCATGCCAAACTTGTACCCTGGCATTTGGTAAGCCCAGACGAAATGCGGATGTTTTAAAACAATATTTCTAAATGCTCGCTACAGGAAGACTTAGTTACCAAGTGGTTCAAATTTGTGGGTAAAAAAAATGTCTCCCATGATCTGTAATGTCTTATGAAAATAATTAGAGATCTCTCATATATATGACTTGTCTGGATCCTAGAAGCATTTGAGAATTGATTGGGGGTTAATTCTTGTTTNGATTCAGTCATCCAACTACTTTTCCTTGTATTTATTATTTNCATNTTCACCAGAGAACTGGTTAGTAAGGTTTGTTTCCTAAATGGCTAATGGTCGTTTCTAAAAGACTGCACAAAAGCATTTGCTTATGAATGATTCACCAGNTGAAGAAGTCAATTCATGTTGGATTTCTCCTTTTGTTCATTTTTTAGAACAGGTTTAGGAGGTTATTGTGAGTTACTGTGTATGTAATTTGCATGCAAATGAGTGTCATGCAAATAACAAAAATGCAAATAAAGGCAGTCTTGATCCATCAAAGTTAACTCCTAGGTCAAAGGCTAAGAGTGAGGGGATAATGTTGGGGAACTGCAGCTCTGTTGTTTCAGGTTATAACATTTTTGGTTGCAGTTTGGCTGGAGNAGAGGTTTTCCATTTGGGATTTCTGGACTGTTTACAAAAATTCTATGATGGAAAGTGGTTCCACTTTCTAGCCAATTATTAATGCCTTTCTCACCACAATATCCAGAAAAANTTTAGAATAAAATCTAGATGCTTCTCTGTGATAACAAATGAAGAGTCCAATATTTATATTATTTATTATAGCATATTCTAGAACCTTCTCTGGTAAAATTTCCAAATCACCTTTGTTGGATAGCTTAACCTTAGGAAGAAATTTTTCTGTAGTTCATAAAAACAATGATACCAATATTTTATTGCATACAAAAATATAGTAACATACAGATTTGAAAAAGAGGGAAAATTAGTATTTTGGTTAAATGTATAAAACACATATTGTTATGTTCCCCCAAACTATTAATAATATGAAATATGTGATTTAAGTATAACTTCCAAAAATGGCTTTATTCATGTCAATTTCCTTTGACAAGTAAGACTTCAAAAGTTGTAGACAGGTAATGATTTGGCGTCTCACTTTTCAAATGTTGCTTTTCAGGTTCACTGCTCAATCATCCACTCCAATATATATGTAAGTCCTAGCCATTTAAATAATTTATCAGTTCTACAAAAGCAATATTTTCACTTTTTCTGGGAACAGTTCTTGCCATTTAGAGGCTCTATCTTCCTTCTTTCTCATAAGTACCCAACTGTGAAACTGTAATAAAATTTCTAAAAC
>LZPO01097136.1:66096-83721 GCA_001675575.1 Neotoma lepida | reverse complement strand
CCCGTATCTCCGCCCCTTCGGGCCGATGGAGCCCGTAGGCCCCAATGTGCAGGCGAACGCGGTGGTGCTTTGCCCTCCCCTCTCCCAGCTCCAGAGGCTGCTAGCACGCATGCGTCAGAACGTTGCGGGGCTGCGCACGCACCCCTGAGGCGCGCGCATCNCCCCTTGGGCGTCTCCCGCCGCGAGCTGGACAGCTGGGAACGCGCGCGCGCGTGCGTGCACGACAAGGGCGCGGCTTCCTCGTCCGGTGAATTCTGATTGGATAGAGTAAAATGAAGGGGTGGGAACCTCCGCGGGGACGGCTCAACGATTGGCCAGGGATTGGAAGAGCGTGGTCCTGGGGCGGCCGGTGGGGTGGTCTGGCCCGGCGCGCGCGAGCCTGAGGTAGTAGCTGCGTTCCTTGTTAAGTGAGCGAGTCCCGGGGGACAAGCGTCGCTTGGTTGACAAGAGCCGGGAACCCCAAGTCCCCGAGGGGGCGTGGCGGCGAGGTGCCGGCGGGTCGGTGAGTGCGGTCCCGGGAGCCCCAGGGCCCCGCCCCTCCCTTTCTTCCGGGGCCGCGCCGCGCCCCCTTGAACCCCTACTCCCTGGCCACAGGGTTCTCCGCGCCAGCCGCCCCCTCTCGCCTGTTGTGCAGGTCCCGCCTCCTATAGCCCACAGAGGGGAAACTGAGGCCCTCAGGGCGGTCTCCTCACCAGCGCCTCCACACACACCATGGCTGAACCGCTAAAGGAGGAGGACGGCGAAGACGGCTCTGGGGAGCCCCCTGGGCGGGTGAAGGCAGAACCCGTCCACAACACGGCCTCTGTCGTGGCCAAGAACCTGGCCCTGCTCAAAGCCCGCTCCTTCGATGTGACCTTTGACGTGGGGGACGAGTACGAGATCATCGAGACCATAGGCAATGGGGCCTATGGGGTGGTGTCCTCGGCGCGCCGCCGCCTCACGGGTGAGCTGGCTTCCTGAGGCTCAGCATGTGTGGACTGCTTTCCAGAGGCGGTGAGGAACCCGCACGGTCCCAGGAGGATCAGCTGCGCCGGGGATTCTGGTTCCACTCACCACTTACCGACTAGGTGCCAGCTCCCCGTTAGGTACCCTTCTCAGGAACCCTGCTTCTCCCAGTCACCCTACTTCCTCCTTAGGAAGCCAGAATAGAGAGGTGCTCCTTGGTGTCCAAAAAGATATCTGTTAGACCAGAGATTGGCACAATGGCTTGGTGATGGAATGGGGAAGATCTGGGATGGAGAGAATATGTGAGGAGGGGGAGTGAGCTCAGGTAGTACAGTCAAGACCACCACTAACTAGCTGTGTCTCTGTATGTGAGCTATTAATACCTGCCTCATGAGGTAGTTGTGAAGTTAAAATTTGGTATGTGTCACACCCAGGGTCTTGCACATAGTAGGTACAAACCTGTTGTTACTTGAGTTCTAGAAGGGCAGTGCTGAAAGGGGCCTGCAGCTGCCTCAAGGTACTCTCTGGTATATGCCTTTTCCCTGCTCTCCAGGCCAGCAGGTGGCCATCAAGAAGATACCCAATGCTTTTGACGTGGTGACCAATGCCAAACGGACCCTCAGGGAACTGAAGATCCTCAAACACTTCAAACATGACAACATCATCGCCATCAAGGACATCCTGAGGCCCACTGTACCCTATGGAGAGTTCAAATCTGTGTAAGGAGTGGGATAGGAAGAGGAGACACTGTTGGGACCAGTTTAGAAGTCCAGGGCCAGTAATGCTGAAGTTTTGGAAGGGCAGCTGAACCTAATGTGAGACAGGCTGGGAAAAGTACCATGACTCCAGGAACAGTGTTCCTGTAGGACATTGGTAGGGACAGTTCTTGTTTCTCAAGAANAGTGTAGGATTAGGGATGTAGCTCAGTGGTAGAATGATTAGCATCTTTGAGGTTTTAGGTTGACTCTTCTGTACTGGGACAAAAAGAGAGAGGATGTATTTATTTGGGCATGCCAACTTTGGCTATATAGTAAGTTCAAGGCTAGCCTGGACTACACAACACCCTATCTCAAAAGACAACAAAAAACCCAAACAATAGGAGAGTGAGTGAAATAGAACAGGTCCAAATTTTATAAGAGAGCAGACACAAGACATTGTAGTGTCATGACACCTTCCTATTCTTATGGCAGATATAACTAATTGATCACAAAATACTTTCTTAAAAATAGAAAATTGACCAGGCGGTGGTGGCACACGCCTTTAATACCAGCACTCAGGAGGCAGAGGCAGGCAGATCTCTGTGAGTTTGAGGCCAGCTTTGTCTACAGAGTGAGTTCCAGGACAGGCTCCAAAGCTACACAGAAAAACTCTGTCTCANAAACAAAAAAAAACCAAATAAAATAAAAAATTGACCAGCTGACAAGCTTCCACAATTTCATCAGAATTTTTCCAGTAACTGCTGGCAAACAAAGAGTTTCCTCCAAAATTACTGGCCAAGCCTGGTATTATTGAACACTTTTTTTTTTTAAATCTGACAGGGAAATTTGATCCATGGAGAAAATGACCTGTCAAAAAGTTGTGGAAAAGTTGGGGCTAGAAAAACTGTTNAGTGGTTAAGAGCACTTGCTGCTCTTGGAGAGGACCTGGGTTTAGTTCCCAGTGTCTGCATGGAGGCTCACAGACCTTTGTAACTCATTCCAGGGGATCAAGCTCCCTCTTCTGGCCTCTGGGCATCAGGTGTACATATAGTACACATGTATATATGCAGAGAAACATACACACAAATTTAAAAAAATCTTTTATAAAAAATCTAGAACTGGTGCTGTTCTTTCATATCATGCTGCTAGTCCTTTGGGGTTTCAGTGTAAGGGCATAATGTCTAGAATTGGGAGGCTCATGAGGATGAGACTTGTGCCTGTAGTGTGAAGAGGCCAGCTTACACTTCTCTCACCATTTCTAGCTATGTGGTACTGGACCTCATGGAGAGTGACCTACACCAGATCATCCACTCCTCACAGCCACTCACACTGGAGCATGTGCGATACTTCTTGTACCAGCTGCTTCGGGGCCTCAAGTACATGCACTCTGCTCAGGTCATACACCGTGACCTTAAACCCTCTAACCTTTTGGTGAATGAGAACTGTGAGCTCAAGATTGGTGACTTTGGAATGGCCCGTGGCCTATGTACATCCCCTGCTGAACACCAGTACTTCATGACTGAGTATGTGGCCACTCGATGGTACCGTGCCCCTGAACTCATGCTTTCCCTGCATGAGTACACGCAGGCTATTGACCTCTGGTCTGTGGGCTGCATCTTTGGTGAGATGCTGGCTCGGCGACAGCTTTTCCCGGGCAAAAACTATGTACACCAGTTACAGCTGATCATGATGGTGTTGGGAACCCCATCACCAGCTGTGATTCAGGCTGTGGGGGCTGAAAGGGTGCGGGCCTATATCCAGAGTCTGCCACCACGGCAGCCTGTGCCCTGGGAGACAGTATACCCAGGTGCTGACCGCCAGGCCCTCTCACTGCTGGGCCGCATGTTGCGATTTGAACCCAGTGCCCGAATCTCAGCTGCTGCTGCCCTTCGTCACCCCTTCCTGGCTAAGTACCATGACCCTGATGATGAGCCTGATTGTGCCCCACCTTTTGACTTTGCTTTTGACCGTGAAGCCCTAACCAGGGAGCGCATTAAGGAAGCCATTGTGGCTGAGATTGAGGACTTCCATGCACGCCGGGAGGGCATCCGCCAACAAATCCGCTTCCAGCCTTCTCTGCAGCCTGTGGCTAGTGAGCCTGTGTGTCCAGATGTTGAGATGCCCAGTCCCTGGGCTCCAAGTGGAGACTGTGCCATGGAGTCACCTCCTCCGGCACCACCACCATGCTCTGGCCCTGCACCTGACACTGTTGATCTGACTCTACANCCTGCCCCCCCGGCCAGTGAGCTTGCCCCACCAAAAAGAGAGGGTGCCATCTCTGACAATACCAAAGCAGCCCTCAAAGCTGCCCTGCTCAAGTCCCTGAGGAGCCGGCTCAGAGGTGCTTTGTGGGTCTAGCAGCTGGCTGGGTAGTGGAGTGGTGGACAAGGATTCCTGGACAGAATTGTAAGCCCTTACCTTTCCCTTGTCCAACTGCCCTGCAGATGGCCCCAGTGCACCCTTGGAGGCACCTGAACCTCGAAAGCCTGTGACAGCTCAGGAACGCCAGCGAGAGCGAGAAGAGAAGCGTAGAAGGCGCCAAGAAAGAGCCAAGGAGCGGGAGAAGCGACGCCAAGAGCGGGAGCGCAAGGAGAGGGGGGCTGGTGCCTTGGGGGGGCCCTCTACTGACCCTCTAGCTGGACTGGTGCTTAGTGACAATGACCGAAGCCTGCTAGAGCGCTGGACTCGCATGGCTCGGCCTCCTGCGCCAACCCCGGCCCCGGCCCCAGCCCCAGCACCGTCCCCTGCCCAACCCACTAGTCCTCCCACTGGCCCTGTATCTCAGTCCACTGGTCCTCCTTTACAGCCTGCAGCCTCTATTCCTGGTCCTGCCTCCCAGCCTGTTTGCCCATCCCATGGCCCTGCTCCCCACCCTTCTGGCCCTCCTGGACCTCTCCCTGCCCCACTCCAAACTGCCCCTTCCACTGGCCTTCTGGCCTCTCAGTCACTTGTGCCAACTAGTGGGTTGCCTGGCTCCAGTGCCCCAGAAGTTCTGCCTTACTTCCCATCTGGCCCACCACCTCCAGATCCTGGGGGGCCCCCTCAGCCTTCTACATCAGAGTCACCTGATGTCAACCTGGTGACCCAGCAACTGTCTAAGTCTCAGGTGAGAAGAGAGACAAAGGCCTGGGATACCTTGACCTGGGTCCTGAAAGGTGGGTTTGGATTGTTGTCCATGTTGGATGAAACGAAGGAGCAAAGGGAGCCTTACCTCTTTGAGCCTGCCCCCTTGCTCATAGCAGGAATGTAAGGTCAGTGAAGAGGTTGTTGGGAGATAGACTCTGCTTGGGAGGTGTCTGGCCTAGAGACNGCCGCACTTGCACTAGTGCTTGATGATGTTCTGGGATATCTGGTCAGAGTGGTTAGTGATAGCAGGCTGTACCCTTCCTGGCACCCGTGTTATATCCTGTTAATTGTCCCTGCAGGTGGAGGACCCCCTGCCTCCTGTGTTCTCAGGCACTCCAAAGGGCAGTGGGGCTGGCTACGGTGTTGGCTTTGACCTGGAGGAATTCTTAAACCAATCTTTCGATATGGGTGTGGCTGATGGGCCACAGGATGGGTAAGATGGTTGGACTGAGCTCCTGGAATGGGGCTATGGCAGGGTCCTTGGATGGCTGCCCAGCTGGCCCGGGCTGAGAANACCCATCCCAATTCCTTTTCCTTGCAGCCAGGCAGACTCNGCTTCACTCTCAGCCTCCCTCCTTGCTGACTGGCTTGAGGGCCACGGCATGAACCCTGCTGACATCGAGTCTCTGCAGCGTGAGATCCAGATGGACTCCCCAATGCTGCTGGCCGACCTGCCTGATCTCCAGGAGCCCTGAAACCCACAGCTTTGTGCCTTGCTGCCAGGACAGACCCAGCTTCAAGGTCCAGGGATGCAATCCAGAGGCCTGCAGCCTTGGTACTGGCAGGTGAGGCTCAGCTTGAGTCACTCTGCAGGTTCATCTCAGACCCACCTTTCAGCCTTAAGCAGCCATCTGAGCCACCACCGAGCCATAACAGGATTGGGAGACTACTTCCCCCCTGAGCAGTCTTCTTCAGTATTGTATTTTTATTGTTGTAATATGCATTTGTTTTGCCATCAAAATGAGGTCTGTGAAATAGAAGATTTCCTTTAACCTGACTGTGTGTCATTTTTGGAGTTGGGTAAGAATACCAGCAGTAGGCATATAAGGAAGAGCCAGGTGTCTGTATTATTTGGGGCCAAGTAAATGTTTGTCCACAAAGCCAGTCCATCAGATCCTGAAGGTTTATTGAGACCTCTACTTCCCACCCACTCCCAACCCCACAGATTGTTCTCAGATACATTTCATGACAATCCCTGGGGCAAGTAGGGGACCTAGTTAACATGCCTATCTTGCCAGTAGTTACTTCAGGGTTGATTAGTAGCTGTGGTGGATATTGTTTTGGCATTGAACTTTGAAGAACTAGTGAGGGTGGTGGGGTTGGGTTCCATGGGTCTCACTATAAGGGGGTAAATTGTCGAGGGGGAGACCAAAGGTAGGAAGTATTCTGGGTGGGAGTGCTGGGGTGTAACAGTGTCTATGCATGAGCTGCTGACAAATGCCGTAGGTGCTGCAGTACTCTGTCTAGCGTAGCCCCAAACAGATGGGTCTGCAGTAAGGAAATGGGCTGAGGTGGAATGCAAAAGCTGGCAGCTAGAAGGTAGCTTCTGGCTTTCAGCTGTTGGGAAGGAGTAGAAGCAACTCGGAGTTTTATAGAGTTCAGCCAGATCCAGGCTGGGAGAGCTGGGCTACAGAAAGGCCTGGTGGGCTGCTGACAGCCAGGCCTCAGGAAGGCAACAGGGCCTGGCTTAGGAATGGTTACTAACGCTGGACATGAGACAGGGATTTTCCAGGGCATTGCTGGTGCTCAGAAAGCAGCAGAAGCAGTGTCTTGTGGGTACAACATGGAGACTTGGGGCTTCCAGGGGAGAGATGGGGCCTGCTGGGCCAGCCCCTCAGGTCCGACGAATTTTCATCTCGGTGCGCTTGAGGGAGTAGTAGAAGCCTTTCCACTGGGCCCAGTTGATGCCGTTGGCATAAGAGAGGTGGGAACCACCCAGGTAGAAGCCATTGAGATTGGCAAAATGGCAGCTTCTGAACCAGAAGGCTCCTGAGGAGAGGGCTGCACAGTTCTGCACGAAGAGGTCCTGGTCTCGGTCGAAGGTGGAGAACTTCTGACCACTGTGGTAAGACAGTGAGTCACCTGGTAGGAGGGAGAGAGGATAGAACTGCTGAGGCCAGGAGCAGAGCCTTGTGCTGGCGGGCTATGAGTGACAGCAGTTGATGAATGACACTGAGGGACAATATGTGGCATCCTATTGGGATGGAGGCACCCTCCCTGAGCCACAAAGAGAAACAGCTGTTCTGCAGAGCTGCCTGAAGCAGGGCCAGGGTGGCTGTTCCCTAGGGCTGTGGTTCAGGTGGCTGGAGTTGGTCTGGAGTGAGCTGTGGCTCTTCCAAGCCCAGAAGGGATGAAGGAGGGGCCTTACGGGGCCATTGAGGCAGGGCCAGTCCTATGTTACTGTTCCCCCTCCCCCTGCCACTACCCCTGAAGAAGCTGATAGGGGTACCTGCCCCGCCGTCCTCGAAGCCAGCCACGTAGAGGGTATAGCCATCCTCCTCAGCACTGACCGCGTTGGGGGAGATGGAGAAGTCAACATACTTGGCATAGGCTGTGTTGTTCTCAAAATCTTCCAAGTCCACTCGCAGCTCATACTTCTGCTTCAGTGTCAGGAGGTGCAGGTTCTGCAGCCCTAGGGAGGGGTGGCAGCTGGTCAGCAAAGACTTGGCTGAGAGGCAGCCCCTACCCTGTGGCCCCACCTTACCCAGCCAGTACTCCCCGTCAGCACGGCCAAAGCCCAGCTTGTAGTCGTTCCAGCCCCGGAAGAAACTCACTGAGCCGTTGAATCTTTTCTGGAAAACCTAGAAGCAGGAGGACAGGGACTGGATGATGAGGGTTCAGGGCTGATAATACAAAACACACCCTGGCTCNGGGCCTCTCATTAAACACCTGCTGCTGAAAAGGGGGTACCTACCTGGCCTCTTGTCCACAGAGAGACAGGACGGGGAAAAGATTAAGGGGGAGTTGAGGGTTGGGGANATAGCTTAGTGACAGAGCACCAACCTAACATAGAGGCCCTGGTTTCCATCCCAGCACTGCATGATAAAAAGGGAGCAGGGGGACCTTGAATATCTGGCTGTTAGCTCTGGTACTGTATGGTCCAAGACAAGCAAGGCTGCTTCNCTGGGCCTGCAGTTTCTCATGTAGGAAAGGCACCTACCTAACAGGACCACTGTGAGCACAGCATGCATTAACCCTTTCAAGCACATAAGTGTTAACAGCTCTGGATCCAGTCCCCATAAAGACGAGGAACCAACCCAGTTTGCAGAGGTGACACTCAGAATCATGCAGCTGCCTGAACCCCATCTGGCTTGAGGCTCCTTGGCCTACTCACCGTCCACTTGCCACCCTCAGTTGTCATGTCACAAAAGACAGGCACGGGGACACTGGGGCCAGAGGGGTAAATGAGGTACACGCCATCCGACTGATAGCCCTGAGCGTAGATATCATCACAGTCCAGGGGTTGCTGAAGGCAGGACTTCTCCAGAGCTGAGAGCGACCATGTGGGGACAGCAGGGAGGAAGACTAAGGCATAAGTGACACCTCAGCACCCCAGTTTTTCCCCAGGGCTAAGGGACCCTGTCATGAGACAGATTTCTCTAGGGGCCACCTGCCAATTTGTAGAGGAGGAAACAGTCCTGCAGAGCCTGGCTGACAATGGCCTGTGACTGGGGGCTACTTACCATCTCCCCGGATCCCAGAGGCCTGTGGGGCACCGGGAGGTGTAGAGAACAGCAGCAGCAGCAGTGGCAGGGTTGGGAGAGCCTGGTGGTGGGAAANGGGCAGAGTGTAGCCCCCAGCATGGGCCAGATCCCCCCCAGGACTGCCCCCACTGCCTGAAACCCTGCCCTGTCTTCCTTTCCCTTCTTTACTCTCTGGGAAAGGCTCACTCAGTATCCCCAGAGCTTAAGTTTCAAGAGATTCCTGCTATGCTTCTCTGTCCCCTATCTGGCAAGTGGCTTGTCTCCACAAATGGTCTTGGTCCCCCAGGCCAGTACCTTCATGCTGTCAGCTCAGTTCAGAGAGGCAGGCTGTCTGGGGCCCCAGACGGCAACCGCCCACAGTTATGTGTTGGGTCTGAGCCCACAGACCTAGCCCCGCCCCTGGAGCTGCAGAATGCCCTCCCCCCCCAATAACCAGCTCCTAGCATCAGCTTACACTGTCAGGGGCCAGGGGACCACCTGGGTCTCATTAGGCCTGTCAGGGAAGCACTGTGGACCAGACATTAACTCCTTACCAGCTGCAACTACTCCCTGGACTCCATTCTGCCTCCCTCCCTGCTGGACTTGAGGGCCCCTTGGCAAGCCCAGCTGGCCTCTGCCCACCCCCTGCTTCCCGACAGGCCCTCTGCAGATGTCTGCTTCTCGATCTCCCATTCCTGTCTAGTCTGTTTAATCAGCCATTTGGGGAGGGTAGGGGGTGCAGGTGTCCATGGGCCCCAAGAGAGGGGTCCCTACTTGGGAAGGTTAGGTAGGGTAGGCAGCCCCAAAGCTCCTGATGTGGGAGCCGTCTGTCCTGGTAGGAGACAGGGCCAGCAGGGGCCAGCAGGGGCCAGCAGGGGCCAGCAGGGGCCAGGCAGTCTTTTGGCAAGCCTGGGACATTTCTGAGCCATGAGCACAAAGCTACAGGCGGCCAACAGTTCTGTCTGCCTCGACTGGAGCCAGGGCCCTCTCCAACTCCTTCCTGGCCCCCTCCCCTGATGGGTGTCTCTACCCCCACCCTTCCCTCTCCCACAGTTCCTGGCCCATCTGGATTGCTTTTGTTTCTCCTTGTCCTACCCTCCTNCCTTCTGAGCCCATCTGCTCTCATGGCTGCCCTCTCAAACAGTTCCTCCTCTTCTGTCCTGATTGAGCCCACTACTGCTTTCCTTGCCCCCAGCATGCCTGGTTTCTGTGTCCCTCCTGCCATCCTTACCNCCCAGCCTCTCCTGGTTTTGTTTTTCTCTACTTCCATCCTCTGTACACTGGAAGAGTTATCCCAAGNGTCTGGTCTGTGTTCCCGTTTAAGCCTTCTCCCGTGCCTCTCCATTGCCTCGAGCCTGAGGCCAACATTTCCCCTGGGACTTGAAAGCGTTACCAACCTGTTTTCAGCTTCCCTTCAAGACCATGTTCCTTGCTGCTTGAGACTCTTTTTTTTTTTGGTTTTTCGAGACAGGGTTTCTGTGTGTAACAGCCCTGGCTGTCCCGGACCTCAAGCTGTAGACCAGGCAGGCCTCAAACTCACAGAGATCTTCTGCCTGCCTCTGCCTCGAGTGCTGGGATTAAAGGCAGTGCCACCACCGCCAGGCTTGCTTGATACTTTTAAGCTATGTCTAGCTACCCAAACTTCTGGCTAGCAGGTTCCTGGGCCTTTGCCTGGGTTGTTCCCTGTGATGCCCACCAGTCTTTCTTCTTGCCGTGAGTGTTAGCAGGCAACGTCCATGTATCCATTTCTGCACACTCAGCACCCATCACAAAGCCCATACATATATTCACAAAGTACAAATTTTTTGAGTACCTACTATGTGTTATACAATATGTTGGCTGCCAGGGATGCAAAATCAGAGCCTGGAACNGCCAACAGGTTTGGACNATGAACTACAAATGTAACTTATGCCTCGAAAGGATACAAATTAAACAGGTGAGCCTGTGAGATGTCCAGAGCAAAGAGATAGCTCCGGCTTAGATCCTCTCTTAGGCCCAGTAAGAGCCCCACTGGGCCTTCTTGACACAATGTGTGGCTGCTGGCTAGAGACCTCTCTCTGTGTAGTTGTATTGAGCTCTGGGGTTCCAGAGCTAGCTGCCAGTGTTGAAAACCACGTGCCACCAGCTGTGAAGTTGGGATAACTTGGGCAGATTCCTCTGTGCCTCAGCTTCTTCCTCTGTGGAATGAAGACGATCATATCTACTCCTTGGAGGTNTAAGGGTTCAAGTACCACATAGCGAACACCAGGAACAGTGCCCACACCTACTTGTCAAAAGGAGAAATCTTAACCTAATTAAACTCGTTTATTTGAGCGATTATAAACAGAACAGAACAAAGCAACACAAAAGTGATTTGTGAACTGGGCAGTCCAAGGCGGAGCCAGACAACTCCCAGGAATAATAGGATCTGACAGCGCTTATAGGAAACAAGTGTGTGCAGAGACCGCTTAATTGGTTACAGCTTAGCTGGGTAATTGGTTTCTGAGCCGCCTGCAGTTAACTGAAGTCAGATTCAGTGCAGAAGCTGAAGCTGAACTAGTGGCCTCTCATGCACACGATCTGGTGGACTGCAGTAATGATTTAGCCCAGATTAGCTCATCATCATCATAAACATCATGATTGTTCTCAGATGAGTGGGTCGTAGTCAACAGTTTTCACCCTTGTCTGTGGAAGACTGACTTGGCCACGCCGTAGTAATCATTCTTACATTACTCCAGATTTTTAGCTGGCTCATTGTCCAGTCTCCCTTGTGGCTGGGTGAGGTCACATCTCTGAATTTGGGCCAATAAGATGCAAAAGGAAGATAGGTGGATCTTTATTTTTCCTTCTGCTTCTCTGGAGGTGATGTTTGGAGATCTAGCTGCTACCTTGGACATGAGAATGAGGCCTCATGGGGGATGGATGGGGTTGGGGGAGACCAATAGAAGCATAAACCCTTCTTGCTTTGTGGAGTGGGTGGAGGCCAGGCCTGCACTGCCCTACCCTAAACCTTATGTGGAAGAGAAAGAAAGTTTCAACTAGTTTAAGCCTCTGGTTAAATACACCTGTAAGACAGCTGTATTTATTAATCTTACAGGTTAGATACACCTGTAAGACAGCTGCATCTAACCCTAATCTTTAGCAATACTAGCACAAAGCTACAAAAAGGAAAATAATTGGAGAGTGGTGGTGGTGGTGAAAAGTCATTACAACAAACAAAACACATCCAAAGTTTAGTCAGAGAGACTTTTGAGAATATAACTAATGTAGGAGCAGAAATAAGAAAACAAGTGGCCAAAATTATATTTTTATTAAATCAGTGATTTTTTTTTTTTTATGATGTGCACTTGTAGTGTCCAGGCAGGCACTCTGCTGGCAAGTGTCCTTCTAAACAAATGCTAGGGATTAGCCTCAGGAATTAGTTTAACTCCTTCTGAAAAGAAATTTGAAATCACACACAAGGAGTCAGTACCCTTCCTCTGAAGATATTGTCTGCAGAATTACCCAGCCACTGGCAGGCTGCACATGCCACAGTAGATGGTCCCAAGCCCATACCCATATGTANGGCACTAATTGGACTCAATGATTACTAATGACAGCTTTTTTAAAAAAGTTGACATGAAGTTGGGAGACAGAGAAGGGCACACTAGGAAGAGTGGGAGTAAGGTAGGTAAGGTGGGCATGGTCAATATATATTGTATGAATGTATGAAACATTCAACTAATAAAAAATATTAAAATAAAAACATGAAATAGAGCTGGGCATGATGGTTCAGGCCTTTAATCCCAGCACTTGGGAAGCAGAGGCAGGCAGATCTCTGTGAGTTCAAGGCCAGCCTGGTCTACAAAGCAAGCTCCAGGACAGCTAGGANCACAGTTACACAGAGAAACCGGGTCTCAAAAAAACAAACAAGAAAAACAAAAACAAAACAAAACAAACAAAAAACATGAAATGGAACTGGAGAGATAACTCAGCGGTTAGCAGCACTGGCTGCTCTTACAGAGGATCCAGGTTCAATTCCCTGTATCCACATGGCAGCTCCCAACTGTCTGTAACTCCAGTCCCAGGGAATCTGATGCTGTCTGGCCTCTGTGGGCACCAGGCACATACATGGAACACAGACATACATGCAGGCAAAACACCCACACACATCAAAATAAGAAAATAAAGGATCGAGCCACTACACCTCTCAATTAAAAACAAAACAAAAAAGAAATGTCAAAAAAAAATACTACTCCAGCTCACTGAAGGCTGCGTAATGTATGGCCATCATTTTGCTGCCTACTTATTGTGTGTTTTAGTTAGCTTACTATTTTGTGATGAAACACCATGACCAACAAAAATTCTAATAGAAAACATTTAATGGGGGGCTTGTTTACAGTTTCAGAAGGTGTCTTAGGGTTTCTACTGCTGTGCGGAACATCATGACCAAAAAGCAAGTTGGGGAAGAAAGGGTTTATTTGGCTTACACTTGTAGATCATAGTCCATCATTGGAGGAAGTCAAACAGGGCTGGAACCTGGAGGCAGGAGCAGATGCAGAGGCCATGGAGGTGTGCTGCTTACTGGCTTACTTCCTCTGGTTTGCTCAGCCTGCTTTCTTATAGAACCCAGGACCATCAGCCTAGGGATGACGTCACCCACAATGGGCTGGGCCCTCCCCCATTGATCACTAATTGAGAAAATGCCTTACAGATTGATCTTATGGGGGCATTTCCTCAATTGAAGCTCCTTCCTCTCTGATGACTCTATCTTGTGTCAAGTTGACACACAAAACCAGCCAGAACTGACCCCTTGTCACCTTGACACACAAACACATCACTATTAAGCCACAACCCTTCCTGTCTTATTCATCCCCAAGATCTCACATTAAGAACATAAATAACTTTAAAAGTCCCAGTCTTTACAAATTCAAACTTTAAAATTTCAGTCCCTTTAAAATAGACAATCTCTTTTAAAATCCAAACCAGGTCTTTTAAAATTCAAAGTCTTGCCCTTTTTCATGGCGCCTCCCAGGCGGTTGGCTGTGTCAAGATGAAGCGACTATCTCCTTCCCTACCACAGGCTGTCAGAAACTCATGGAAGCAGATGATGAACACAGCTTCTTATGTTGTATGAGAAGCGCCTGGCCACAAAAGTAGCTGCTGATGCTCTGGGTGAAGAGTGGAAGGGTTATGTGGTCTGAATCAGTGGCGGGAATGACAAACAGGTTTTTCCCATGAAGCAAGGCGTTTTGACCCATGGCAGAGTGCGCCTGCTGTTGAGTAAGGGGCATTCTTGTTATAGACCAAGGAGGAGAGGAGAGAGGAAGCACAGGTCTGTTTGAGGATGCATCGTGGATGCCAATCTCAGCGTTCTCAACTTGGTGATTGTAATAAAAGGAGAGAAGGATATTCCTGGACTGACAAATACTACTGTGCCTCATCTGTTGGGACCTAAAAGAGCTAGCAGAATCCGAAAGCTTTTTAATCTCTGTAAAGAAGATGATGTCCACCAATACATGGTCAGAAAGCTGTTAAAGAAAGTAAGAAGCCCAGGCCCAAAGCACCCAAGATTCAGCATCTTGTCACTCCACGTGTCCTGCAACAGAAACGCCGGTGTATTGCTCTAAAGAAACAACGAACAAAGAAAAACAAGGAGGAGGCTGCAGAATGTGCTAAACTTTTGGCCAAGAAATGAAGGAAGCCAAAGAAAAGCGCCAGGAACAGATCGCCAAGAGATGCAGGCAGTCCTCGCTGAGAGCTTCTACTTCTGAGTCCAGTAAAAAATAAGCCTTTCAGGGTAACAAATAAATGATCATACCTTNAAAAAAAATTCAGTCTCTCAACTATAGGCTCCAGTAAGATACTTTCTTGCTTCAAGAAGGAAAAATCAGGGCACAGTCACAATCAAATCAAAGCAAAACCAAATTCTAACCAGCCAATGGCTGGGATCCACTCAAGATCTTCTGAATTCCTCCAAGGGGCTTGGATCACTTCTCCAGCTGTGCCCTCTGCTGCACACACAGCTGTCTTCTAGGCTCTGGCTGTCTCCACTCCACTGCTACTGCTGTTCTTGGTGGTCCTCCCAAGGTACTGGCATCTCCAAAACGCTGGGATCTTCTGCTTCAACCGGANTGCACTTCACCAATAGCCTCTCATAGGCTCTCTTCATGGTGCCAAGCCTCAACTTCTTTGCATGACCCCTTCAGTCCTGGGCCTTCAACTGCCACTGAGGCTGCACCTTCACCGATGGCCTCTCCTGGCCTCTCACAGTGCCAAGCCTCAGCTGTTCTCCATGACCCCTTCATGCCTTCAAAAACAGCACCACCTGGGTGGCTTTTGCACATTACCAAGTCCTGCTGCCAGCACGAGGTACAACCTTGGCTGCCTCTGGAACACAGCTTCTCTGTGCTCCCAGGAAACACTTCCCAGAAGATTCCACCTCAGTGATGCCGGTCTCTTCTTAATCACCGCGAATTTCTTAGCTCCAGCCGACCATCAAGTATCCCAGCAAAGCAAAGTTTCACTTCAGCAGTTCTGGTGTCTTATTAATCACAGCTGATTCTTCAGCCCCAGCTAACCAGAACCACAGAATCTTAATTCAAAATAACAAATGGCCCGATAGAGTCTTTAAACTTCCCTCTGAAACTTCACAAGCCAGACCACCACCATCCGCATTGCTCTGAACATCCTACCTTCCAGCTTCCACACAACGTCCCAAAGAGCTCTCAACACTCAATGACTTTTCTAGCCCAAAGTTCCAAAGTCCTTCCACAATCCTCCCCAAAACATGGTCAGGTCTGTCACAGCAATACCCCACAACACTGGTACCAATTTGTCTTAGGGTTTTTATGGCTGCACCAAAACACCATTGTTGGGGGGTGGGGGAAGGGTTTATTTGGCTTACATTTCCATCACTGGAGGAAGTCAGAACAGGAACTTAAGCAGGGCTGGAACCTGGAGGCAGGAGCTGATGCAGAGGCCATGGAGGATGCTGCTTACTGCCTTGCTCAGCCTGCTTTCATATAGAACCCAAGACCACCAGCCCAAGGATGGCACCACTCACATTGGGCTGGGCCCTCCTCCATTGATCACTAATTGAGAAAATGTCTTACAGCTGGGTCTCNTGGATGCATTTCCTGAACTGAGGATCCTTCCTCTCTGATGACTCTAGCTTGTGTCAAGTTGACATACAAACCAGCTGGTACAGATGGACAACATGTCCATCATGGTGGGGACTGTGGCAGCAGGCANGCATGGCAATGGAGTAGTAGCTGAGAGCTTACATCCTGATCTTCAGGCAGCAGACAGACAGACAGAGAAAGTAGGGGGCTGGCATGGGCTTTTCAAACCTCAAAGCCCTCTTTATCCAGAGCCAATCCCTTGTCTCCTACTCCAAATTTCCCTTCCCCCTCCCTTGTTCCCTTCCCCTTCTCTTGTCCCCATCTCTTGTCTTTGTCTCTTGTTTCCTGCCCTCTGTCCCTTTGGAGCAAATAAATCTCATTTGTGCTGAGAACTTGGTCTTGGGGTGTCTCGTGCTGAATACCAGTCCCTTCAGTAATGGCTTTCAACTGTACTAGACCCAGGATGGCACAATACTTATGCTGGTTTCCTTAATGCAAATCAAGAGTTTATAAAATTCTCTTTTAAGAAATGTAACAGAGGCACAGCCCCTTTAATCCCAGCATGCAGGGGCAGGGGCAGGGGCAGGGGCAGGGGCCTGTCTCTTATACACATCTAGATGTGTATAAGAGACAGGAGCAGGGGCAGGGGCGGGTGGATCTCTGAGTTTGGAGCCAGCTAGTATTAAAACTGAAACCTTGTCTCCAAAAAAAAAAGTAAAACCAAAGTGGTCAAACAGCATGATAATAAGGCCTTTCTGCCATCCCAGGATCCTTTCCACAGATGTCAAGAGCTCTCAGAGGTTTGCCTGTGATGGCCAAACTTCTCTTTCACTGAATGGAGAAGACTGAAGAGGAAGATTCTGAAGGATACATAGCNACCTCATGGAGGGGACACGGCGGTGGGGGGTGCGTAGAAGTGGTGTCCTNCTGCTCAGAAAAGGTAAGGGGTCTGCAAGAGAGGTGGGGGTCATCTGCCAAAGTAGGAGAAACTTTGGCTGAGCTGCCAAAACCAGGCCCTCTAGAGGTTACCCTCTACTAATACGGTTTCCTTAATTGTTCTAGTATTAATAAAAACTCGGGAGTCAGAAATTGAGATTAAAAACCTGATAAATCCAAGGAACATCAGAGGGAAGACCGGCTGACCCTATTAGCCACGTTTTCCAGATCCAAAAGCCCTCAAAATCTTCCCAAGGCCCTCTTTATCTCTTCCTGTCCCTCTCTGTTCGACTTCCTCAGTCCTCCAACATATCTACGGCTAATTCCAGTCAGCCAATCGCTGACTCCGCCTTTTGATTCAAGGTATAACTTTATCGGCACAGCGGAGTGGCCGTGCGAACAATTCTCCTGCAACACCCTATAGTAGAGTGGCAGGCTGGAAAACAGCCATGAACATTGGGGTACCTGAGGGGGTAGGTATGAGAGGGGCCAGGGACCTGTATTGTCATCATTTGTCAGGGCAGGGATATGGTGGCCTTTGGAGCCAAGTGGTGACTATTAGTCCAGATCAGATTAGGGCCCATCTTTTTTTTANCTCATTTTACTTTATCACCTCTTTAAAGCCCTGTGGATAACGATTGGGCAGTAGGAGTTGGAGCTTCGATGTAAAGGGTAGAAATCCAAGTCAGCCCGTTACAAGTACCAGTGATGCATCAGGTGCCCTTCAACCTGTGTGTGGCCAACAGTGGCAGGCTCTTCTGTGCTCTAGGAGATAGCAGGGAAATGTAAGATACTGAAGTGCTGAGTACCGAGAGCAAGAACAGGAACAGCAATAATCTAAAGATGGGCAGGGGCAGCAAGAGGCCCACACTGAGGAGGCAGTGTTGGCCAGCCGAGTGGTTCAGACCCAGCTCCAGCTTTTTGGTAGTAGACATATTATTCTTTTATATTCTTTAAATATGTATTTATTTATTTTTATTGTATGTGTATGCCTGCTTGTCTGTATATGTACCAGGTGCACACAGTACCCACAGAGGCCAGAGGAGGATGTCAAACTGCCTGGAACTGAAGTTACAAAAGGTTGTCAACTGTCTGATGTGAGTACTGGTAACTGAATCCAAGTTTTCTGCAAGAGCAGTATTCTTTTTTTTTTTT
>LZPO01097136.1:27592-47743 GCA_001675575.1 Neotoma lepida | reverse complement strand
GAGAGGGAGAGGGAGAGGGAGAGGGAGAGGGAGAGGAAGATCCCATTCTTAGGAATAGGTGGAATTGGCAGGTAGGGAACAGGTTGTTAAATGGCAGTACTTATCTGGAGTCCATTTTGCCTGTGAGAGGTGGATTCAAGCCAATTTCCTGAAGCTTACAAGAGTTCTTAAGTTTATAAAAAGAGGCAAATTTCAGATATGTTAGCATTACCAATGTTTGTAATCTGTACTAAAATCCACACTGTAGAAAAGGTTGTAGACTCACGCTTTTGAGTCATAGCAGAAGCTTGGGGACCCAAAATGATTTTGGGTTAAGAGCATTTACANGCTTTCCTCTATCCCGAAGACTGGGTGTATATAGATTAGACAGGTGTTTTTTAGCACAATGAGAAGCACTTTTAAGTCTATACTTAGAAGACAACTAAAGGAAATTTAAAATCTTGAGCTTGTGTCTATGATAATAGTAGTCAGCACTTAGCAGAGTAGATTAATAGCTTATCAGAACTCCACTGATCAGTGTTAAAACTCTGAACTTTTGAAGTTTTAATATAACAATAGCATAGAGAGAGAAAGAAATCTGAAACATTTTTCATTTTTATGCACCTTAAGTCACTTTCTTATACCTTTACAAATTGCATTTACACATCTTTAAACACTTTCTTAGACCATTNTAACTTAGGCTTTCACATCCTCAGACCTTTATAACTTGCATTTACACATCTTAAAACATTTTCTTGGACCCACAACTTAAGCGTTTGTATTCTCAGACCTTACATAAACCTTATACCTTTTTTTCCATCNAATCATTGACCACAAGACACAGGTGGTTGATGACTGAGAGCAGTTATTGTAAAGCCAGTTCCTTTAAATAAAGGAATAATAAGAAGTTGCATTGAAATGTTTAGTGAATTTAACTGTTTTTAGAGTCTGGTAGCAAGGTAAACTGTGTCTAGACCTAGTAGTAGCTCTAGGAAAGTGAGGCCTGAGGCCTGATTTTTACATATGAAGAGAACTGAGAAGGCAGCTGAAGCCTTGGTTGCTGCTGTTAAATTGACAAAGCTATTACTAGCCTAATCATCAATATCATCAGAGACCTGGGAAGAATAAATTTTATCTGAGTAAGCAGGTATTAAAAATGACAGAGACTTACTGGCTACCTGGACAATCACTCTAGGTTCCTCTGTGGTTGTTGGAGGCAGAGGTCCCAGAGTAGCTTCAGTCTTTGGCCACCATCCCCAGAAGATCCAACAGATTTTTCCTGTGGAGGAGGCACCAGGGAGGACCAGCATACCTTGTCTAGGCAAAGTGGGGTATTCAACTCCCCAGTATCCTGCTTGTCTACTGTTTGTACAGGGTCTTGGCAGTGGGCGAGGTGAAGGGCAGTTTTTTACTCAGTGGCTGGCTCTGCCACATTTAAAGCAAGCTCCAGGTGGAGTTCTTCTGTGNCCCATCATCTGTGGAGGAGATCTAAGGGCAGCTGGCAGGAGCTGGCACTTCTATCATGGGAAGCTTTTTTTAAAAAATTAAACATTAAATGCCATATTCAGCAGATCTCTTAAAAGTTTTGAGGACCACTTATCTATTAAGTATATCTAAGCTAAACAAACTTTGCTTGTTTCTAGTAACTTGTTTTAGGCTTAACTTTGAAAACATATACAGGAAGCTAAATAAAGCTTGTTCCTGTAATTAATTACATTAGTACTTAGCATGACTACAAGTATAATTTTTTTTTTTTTGGTTTCAAGACAGGGTTTCTCTATGTAACAGCCCTGACTGTCCTGAAACTCCTTCTGTAGACCAGGCTGGCTTTGAACTCATAGAGATCTACCTGCCTCTACCTCCTGAGTGCTGGGCTTAAAGGTATGTGTCACCATTACTAGCTACAAGTATAGTTCTAAACACATTAAAGAATCTGATTATTTATAAGGTGACTATTTACTTGCATGTCTTAATTATCTTTAACAGTGTATAATAAGTTAGTAGTTTTCATAAGACTAGAACTTTACATTCCATCCCTGTTACATTTAGCCTCAAGAAATAACAATTTTTGAATTGAAGGTCTTCTAGTATCAAAATAACACTTTTAATCATAGATACTGTCCATAGAGAGACCGGCAACTTTACTGATCTTTTTTGCTGTTGTTGTTTGTTTTTCTGAGACAGGATTTCTCTGTGTAGTCCTGGCTGTCCTGGACTTTGCTCTGTAGACCAGAATGACTTTGAACTCACAGAGATCCACCTGCCTCTTCCTTCTAAGTGCTACNTGGCCTACTGATCCTTGTATAGTGCACCGTTATAGAATATTGCAGTTTTTTTGTATGGCTTAGATTATCCAAATGGCTAAAGCTTCAAGTGAGCAAAGACAAGGAAGCCAGACAGATATTACTGTGAACCTGAGCAGACTTTAGGAATTTATAGATCTTGATTGTCAGAAATACCTTATTTATCAAATGTATGTTGTTACTTATCTAAATGTTCTAGCAGCTTGGTGTTGAACAGTTAGCAAAGACATAAGTGGTTAGACATACTTTTTTTGTTGTTGCTTTTTTGTTTTGTTTTTTTTTAAGACAGAGTTTTTCTGGGTAGCCCTGGCTGTCCTGAAACTTGCTCTGTAGACCAGGCTGGCCTTGAATTCACAGAGATCTGCCTGTCTCGGTCTCCCAAGTGCTGGGATTAAAGGTGTGCTCCACCACGCCCGGCAGACATACATTTTAAATCAGCTTTTGTTAATCTGAGTAGACCTTTATTTTTTTTATTTTTTTGGTTTTTCAAGACAGGGTTTCTCTGTGTAGCTTTGGCACCTTTCCTGGCACTCACTCAGTAGCCCAGGCTGGCCTCGAACTCACAGAGATCCGCCTGCCTCTGCCTCCCGAGTGCTGGGATTAAAGGCGTGTGCCACCACCGCCTGGCCTGAGTAGACCATTATAACCTTAAATTTTCATCATCATACGAAAATCCAAAGTATTTACCAATCCAAAGTATTTTGGAGACTTGCTGTTGCTTCCTTAGTGCAAAAAGAGATATAATGATAAACAGAGAGCTCATTAGGACTAAGAAGTTTTACAATTGTTGTTCTATGCCATGTGGTCATCTGAAGATGATGGTTAAATCATGTGGCATGTACTCTCCTCTAACTTTAATAAAGATGGCTGCCAGCCATGTGGCTGCTTACATCTTGATGAGGTCATAGGCCAAGATGGAGGAGAGCCACATGGTTGCTATTTTAAAACATGTTTTCCTAGTAGATCTTTTTTTTTTTAAAATGAGAGTTGAATCTGAGTTACATACACACATACACACACATAAAGTTGAATACAAGCTACATATACACATACACAGAGTTGAATCCAAATTACACACACACACACACACACACACACACATATATACCCATATATAGATTTTTTAATTATAAGCCTTTAGTTATAAGTTTAAGGCCAACGTTTATTACAGATTTTATAGGCTTTTTCTTTAACCATACCCAATGAGCAACTTACAAATCCTGAGATGAGAGTTTACAGATAATCTTAAGAGATTTTCTTTGAGAGCAGAGTGATGGGTGATGTTCTGTATGCTGTGAAAATGTGTTGCTCTGATTGGTTGATAAATAAAGCTGTGTGGCCAATGGTGAGGCAAAATAAGGTTAGGCGGGACATTCGAACTAGATAGAGAGGANGAAGAAAACAGAACTGAACAGACNCTGCTAACTGCCACCAGGAAAAGCAAGATGTAAAGGTATTCAAAGGCCACAAGCCACGTGGCAAGTATAGATTTATAGAAATGGGTTAATTTAAGATGTAAGAGCTAGCTAAGGAGAAGCCTGAGCCATTAGGGTCATAGTTTAAAAGTAATATAAGCCTCTGTGTGTTTACTTGGGTCTGAGCGGCCGCGGGAGCCTGGGTGGGACACAGAAAAACTTTTTCTTACAGCAGAACACAGAGAAATCAGAGATAAAATATTTTTAAGAGTGGAAAATAGAGAAAGTGTAGAGTGGAGCAAGTTTAGATATAAGATATTTGGGGATCATTTGTCTATAGTTANAATTTGTCTAAGTTACAATTGTTTGTTATAATTTGTGAGAATTTGGAAATCAGATTCCCCAATTTTTTGGTCATTGATCTGTACTGAGGCCAGGCTGTCATAATAAAATCTGTGTTCATGGAGGAAGAGAAAGAGAGTGGGAATCAGAAGATTGTGTGGGTGTGTTCCTGTAAGCTCTAAGAGGGAGCTGAGAGCTGAAGCTGTGGGACTGCATGCTGGAGCCAGAGATAGCCAGGGGAGTGCAGGGGAAAGGGAGCTAGTAAGTATCTGTAGTAGAGAGACCCACACAGGTGTAGAAGGCCAGAGCCGAGAGAGGAAGTAGTCCACATTGTGGGAGCACCAAGGGTGTAGAAGCTGGCTCCAGGAGCCAGAGAGACACATAGGGCATGGGACAAGGAGAGGAACAGTTAAGGGACAAGGAGGAACAACCAGAAACTGTGCCCCACGTGGAGGGNACAGCAGGCCAGAAAGAAGCAGCAGTTGAAGAATTGCATTTTAGAATTTGGAATCAAATTCTGTGGGTGGTAGAAGCCCACAGGAACAAATGACCCGTACATACCTTAGGAGAGTTAGATCAGCGGCTTGGTTAGGAGCTGACATTGCCAGAGAACAGAATGTGAACCTGCAGCTGGCCTTCTTTGATTTTTCCCCTTCCTGCTCAAGGTTAGGCTCAAGCTCCCACTTTGCAACAAGCTTACAGATCCATCAGTGGTAACTTAAAAACAGGACATTTANACAGTGTGTGTGGGAGATGAGACAAAAACAAACAGGGCTTGGAGCAGAGAAAAAAGGAATAGGGAACAGAGAATCCTTTTCTGTTGGTCTTCCCCCCATCACTTGCTGTATAAAAGCAAATAAATTTGAAGTTCCCATGGGTGAGGAAGAGGAGGAAGTCCAAGGCCTGAAATCCAAGGTGTCGCCAGGACTCAGGGGGACTGAATGAGGAAGACACAAGATGTTTAGTGGATGTCACCACACTGGACAGCGGTCAGGGGCTTAGCTTGGCTNNNNCCAAGGAGAGACTCGGCACTGTTGGAGAATATTATTTTAAGGTGTGTTACTTTTGTTTATGTGGCATTTGTTTAACTCTGTGAAGCTGTGTTACTGTGCCTGTCTAAAACACCTGCTGGTCTAATAAAGAGCTGAATGGTCAATAGTGAGGCAGGAGAGAAAAATAGGCAGGGCTGGCAGGCAGAGAGGATAAATAGAAGGAGAAATCTGAGGGGAGAAAAGAAGTAGCCAGAGAAGGAGGAGGATATCAGGGGGCAGCCACCCAGCTACACAACTGGCCGTAAGAGTGAAAGTCAGATATACAGAAGTAAGAGAACAGGAAAAGCCCAGAAGCCAAAGGTAGATGGGATAATTTAAAGTTAAGGAAAGCTGGCAAGAAACAAGCTAAGCTAAGGCCGAGCATTTGTAATGAAGAATAAGCCTCCATGTGTGACTTATTTGGGAGCTGAGTGGCGGGCCCCCCAAAAGACCAAAGACCAACCAACAACACAGCGCCTGGTACTAGGACTTTCAAACAAAGCCAAAAGGTGAAAACTGAGCTAAAAATGAAGTCTCACTCAAGGGAAAGGGTCTGAGGTGGGGTCAGCGAAGAGGGTCAACCTTAGACTTAAAGACCATGGCTGGGAGTACCTTCACCTCCAAGAATACCAGAGAGGGGCTGATGTTCAACCGTAACTCCCTTGGATCCAGGGAAGCGTTTATACTAACCAAAGGGAAAACTTACCAGTTGTCACTGTTGAATGGGGTACCCTGTTGGGGAATAATCCTTTTATACACTGTGAAGAAGTGTCACTCTGATTGGCTTAATAAAAAGCTGAACAGCCAATAGCTAGTCAAGATTTCCAGGCACAGAGGACACTGGGAAGAAGAAGGGCAGAGACTCCAGGAGCCATGGAAGAAGCAGAAAAGCAGACAGACAGTGTGTAGATGAGCCTCACGGTCACACATAGATGAATAGAAAGAGGTTAAGTTAAAAGATCTAGTTAGAAACGAGCCTAAGCTATTGGCCGAGCTTTCATAATTAATAACAAGTCTCCGTGTCATGATTTGGGAGCTGACTGATGGGACAGAGAAAGACTCGCTACAGTACCCAGCAATTGGTGAGCCAGAGAGTGAGTCTGTTGTGGGTGGACTGGAGATTGGGCATAGGATCCCAGTGTGGCTTAGACCCCCACGGAGGGAGTGCACAGCACCAGGATAGCCTATCGAGTCTTGGCACCGATATTAGGGTTTCAGCCGAAAAGTACCTTGGCGAATCAAGGCCAAGGCCAAGGATGCCTCAAAGATCACACCACACAGCAGATCTCATGCAAGAGATTGCAAGAGATTTTTTTAGGGGTGGGGGCTTAGAGACAGAGAGAGAGAGAGAGAGAGAGAGAGAGAGAGAGAGAGAGAGAGAGAGAGAGCGCGAGCGAGCGCGCCATGATGGTGACGACTTTTTAGAGGTTACTTGTGTTGTGTTTGGCAGCTGATGATGATAAGTGGCTGCTCTTGCTGCGTCACTGAAGGCAGGCTGGAGGAGCACCTGATTCCTAACATCCCCTACACCTAATAGCACCCAGAAGCTGTTTGCATGACAGGACAGTGAGCCTCTTAGACCCTGCAAAGAGTTGGGGCTGAAGGATAGTGCCACAGGTAGAGGGATATATGTGACCCCATTCTCCTTGATTCTCTGTATTTGTGTGTGTGTATGTATTTGTGTGTGATGTGTGTGCATGTGTATTTGTGTGTGATGTGTGTGTGTGTGTTCATGCATGGATCATGCATGTGTGTGTATATAGGTATGTACATGCCATGTCATGTGTGGGGGTGTGAGAGATTCAGCCATTTCTTTTTAAAAAATTCAAAAATTTTCTTTATTTCTTTATTTTATGTGTATGAGCATTTTACTTGTGTGTCAGTATATCTTGTGCATCCTGGACCTGGAGTTATGGACAGTTGTGAAGTGCCATGTGGTGCTGGGAATCAAACCTTGGTCCTCTGTAGGAACATCAAGTGTATCTATCTGCTTCACACCCAGCCCCCACCTCCAGTCTCTTGTTAATTCTTTGTTAGATGAGCTTGTTTGATCAGGTGTAACCAGCATCCTGCAATTCCTGAAATGCTTAAATATATAAACATCGATAATTCTGCATTCTTTCTCTGTCTTTCTTTTCAAGCCACTTTCTAAATTACCCAGTTGGGAGTAGACTCTTGGATTGGCTCTTACGCCACGCTGCTCCTTATGTTAGGAATGAAAGACAGAGGCCATCCAGGCAATGTGTGCTGTGACTTGCTAGCCTGGTTTGGGTCATGACTCACCCTTTTTATGAAAAGAAATAGCCTTACCTNATACTTTGTTCATGTNCTCCTTTGTGTGACACTGAGATTATTCTTTTCCAACAGGGGTCAGAGGACAACTTCTGATGTCAGTCCTTGCCTTCTACCTCATTTTAGGACAGGATCTTTCTGATTTTTTTTTTTCTGCTGCGAACATGCTAGGTTAGCTGGGCTGCCTCTGGGGTTCTTCTATGTTTGTGTCCATCTCTGTCATAGGAGCGCTGGGATTACATATGTTTGCACTAGGCATCTGACTTTTATATGGATTTTGGGAACTTGAACTCAGGTCCTCATATTTGCGCAATAAGCACCTTTACCCACTGAACCTCGAGTCTCATAGTGTGGATCACATATTAACTAAGCCTGCTTCCTTACAAGGGAAGTCATCATCTTCCTTTGCAGACCTTTGCTCTGTCTCGCAGGAACGACGCTCCTTCAGACCCCTGGCCCCGACTATACGGCTTATTCTGGTATTAATCAATCTCTTGCCTGAAGGATGATTGACTTACCATTCCTCTTTCTCAACTACCTTCCCCTTCTCTTTGAAACCTAACATTCAGTGCTGAAGGCCAGGAGAGAGAGATCACAGTGGGGTGTAAAGTTTGCTTAGATTTTAATCCTAAAGCAGGTTGGAGATCGAATCTCACTCCATTGGTTGGATTTTTACCTTTCAATCTGATGCAATTGTTGATAGGATACTGGCATTGGGCAAATAGCTGTCTTACCTACTCTGGCCAGTGAAGAGTGTCTTGAGGCAAACTTATGTCTTCTCCACAGTGTACATTTTATAGTGGACAATAGTGGCAAAAAAANCCCATCAGTCTTGCTAATGCCTATGACAGAGCCTGCAAGGGTTCTTTAGGGTCCTTGACTGTTCTCTTCCTTGAATAAGGGCAAATCTTCCCCTGACTATTTTCTTAGGTACGCTGTCGGAGGGACTATAGGAGTACTAACAGTTCNACTTCTCATATGTTACACATGCTACCTCACCTACAATAGCATGCTCTTAGGATGCATATTAGGTTTCTTAGCCAGCATAAAGAGACACAATGCAGAAAGAGACCACAGTATGACCTTCAACAGATGGGACTGTGTTTATTAGCACACACAGCAAGGGGCAGCCTCTCTCCCTCAGGAAACTGAGGGGGTCTGCCAAGAAAAGAAGCTGACTGCAACCCTTTGTAGGGGTGCGGTGAGGGGCTTGGGAATGAGGAGATTGTTGCAGCTGTCTCCTGCAGTCTTCCCTTCCTGAAACTGTTTGCCCAAGTGAGACAGACTGTCTTGGGAGCCAGGCTGTCCCAATAGACATTCCTTTTTTATGCTAACCAAAGGCTGAGCAAGACCAACTATAATCTCATAGGAATCTGTTGCAGGATGTTTGATCACACTGTGACACCCCTGAGACTATGTTAATAAAGTTAAGCTTGAATCAGGGGGTGGAGCCAGTGAGTTGACAAGAATTGACTATAGAGAATACAGAGGAACCAGGATACAGATAGAGAGGCATAGGAAGGAGTAGGGAGGGACTTGGAGATTCCAGGGCTTTTTGGACTTCCTTTTGGACCTGGAAAGTGTGGTGAGAAGATCAGCTGGTCACTCTGCCACTGCTTCTTTGATCTATCAGGTTTGCACCCCAATATCTGACTTCCCAGTCTTTGTTGGTAATAGAACACAAATAATCTCAACAGGAGCCCTGTTTTACAACAGAGATACACTATTCCAGTCATCAAATGGCTTCCTCGTGTTCTGCATCTTTGCCGTTGGTTAAGTATCATTGTGAAACCTGTGATCAACCCTCTTCTGAGGCCTTCTGACCCCCACTCCTCCCTCATCACCCCTGCTGGCAGCTCTAAGAAGCTAGCATGGTTGGTGCTGCTAAGCCCTCTGAGAGTGGGGGCAGGAATGAGGAGCTAGAGATAGACTCCCTGGTAGGCAGACAGNTAGGAAGAGGGGCCATGACTAGGTAGCAAAGATGGTGAACTTCCAAGACGGCTGGCTGCCTTCCTCACCCACTTGACCCAAGACAAAAGCCTGGCAGCTTAAAACAAAGGCCTTGCAGTTTTTTTTTCTCCCACCAGTAGAGCCTCTACTGACAGGATGGCTTGGCAAGTTCAAGACCAGAGCTGGACATATTTATGCAACAGTTATGGATCAGCCACCCACCTGTCATCCTTCAGTCTGACCAACTCTAAGTTAGGGCAGGAAAATCCTTCAAAGACTTAAACATTCCCAGACCTCAGTGAGAGGCTGTGGCTTCAGCTTTCTGACTCCCCTCTCTGCTCTGTGGAGGGTCTTTATCTCTGTGTGCCTCCTCTATGTGTGTGTGTTTCCTACCCCTAATAAAAGCCTGTCAAAAACAAAGACAGAAGGAACTAAATAAAGGGAGAAGGACATGAGCGCTCCTCAAGTGTGGAGAAGATTTTTATTTTAGACAGAAGGGAGAAAGCAGGCTGCGGGGAGAGTCCAGGCGGAACATGGCCACACCCAGGTTTCTTTGAGAACTAACAAAAACAAAAACTGGTTCTGTTTGGGGAAGTTTAGGAAGTGTCTTCTTGTTGGAAGAAGTATGTCACAGGGCTGGGCTTTGAGAATTTCCAAGTCTCATGCCATTTCACTCTCTCTACTTCCTGCTTGTGGTTCAGGAAGTGAGCCCTCAGCTTCCTGCTCCAGCCAACATGTCTGCCACTTGCTGTCACACTTCCCCACCAAGATAGACTCTCATCCATCTGGAACTGTCAGCCTAAGTGACTCTTCATTCTTCTGTAAGTTGCCCTGGTCATAGTGCTATATCAGCAACAAAAGATAACTAGTACACNCTCTGAAGACTCCACATCCTACCATGAAGATACCTGCACATCTATGTTCACAATAGCCAGGAAATGAAATCAGCCTGGATGTCCATCAGCTGATGAATGGATCATGAAAATGTGGAATTCTATTGAGTTATAAAGCAAAATGAAATGAAGAAATTTATAGGAGCCTGGAGGTGGTAGCTCAGCACTCAGAAGGCAGAGGCAGGCAGATCTCTGTGAGTTTGAGGCCAGCCTGGGCTACAGAGTTGAGTTCCAGGACAGCCAGAGCTGCTACACAGAGAAACCCTGTCTTGAAAAACAAAACAATAAACAACAACAAAAAGAAATTTGTAGGAAAATGGATGAAACTAGAAAAAAAAATATACTGAGATAACCCAGAAACACTGCTNTCTCTCATATGTGGATCCTAGCTTTGAAATTTTAGCTGTGTTTTTCACTTCAAGGGTCTGTAAAGGCCAGAAAGCCAGAAAGGGCACATGAGACGGGGAGGAGAGGGAAGGCGGCTTTAATGGGAGGAGACAGTAAAACACACGGTATTAAAGCAGAGGGGAACACAGGGGGTTAAAGGTTTACATGGGGGTGGGGGCAATGGATATGATGAAGGGTGCAGGTTAACCCAAACTAAGGATGTATGAAAAATCCTTATGGAAACTCACTACTTTGTAATCTAAAAATAAGGGGGAGGGCGCATTTAAATGAAATTACTCCACATGGGGACACTGTTACTCCAAGAAGACATGTGTTATTAAACAAAAACCTTAGGGCAAGGTATGTGTTATGGTCAAGGAGGCCTCAGACCCCCCCAAACAACACAGACCATTGCTAGTACTCTTGGTTGCACATCATAACTAGATGGTGGATTCTATTGCTGAAGACACCACACATTTTGGTTGCAGGATATAGAGGAATCCTAGAACTGACTGGGACTAACTCCCTGCTGGCTACCTTTCAAGGAAGGTGTTACACTGGGGAGAAAAGGATATTGGTGGTTTTACCTATTGCTGGACCCCGTAATACTGACCTGACAGGCAAGATGTTATGGGGTCACCAGCCACTTTCTTATTGGACTTGAGGCCTGATACTGTAATCCTGTTATGGGGTTACCAGCCACTTTCTTATTGGACTTGAGGCCTGATACTGTAATCCTGTTCAAAAGCCCAACGCTAGGGAGGCCATAGGTCCTTAGGAAAAAGGAGCCGACCACTGTCGTTCACCAAATGGAAATGTTGTCACACTGCTTTCTAAATATTTATGTTTGCGCACATAGATCAGCACTGCTCCAACCTCAGTCAGAGGAGCTTCTCTTTGTGGCGGACCTCAGTAAATGCGGAGACTGATAGCAGAGAGTAAGTGACTGTTGAGTGCTCAGTCTTAAACGGGGCATCTACATCAACCCCTGTCCCCCCTCCACCCCAAGGCTCGGAGAATACCAAAGAAGAGAGGGATGGANAGATGTAGGAGCTGTAGGTTAAGGAGGAGTGCTGCGAAGTATTGTCGTCTGGACATGACATGATTGATGCACCCATGAACTCACAGCAGCGGTGGTGATGCCATCAGGCTAGGTCACTTTCCCGCACAGCCTGGGAAGAAACTCATGAAGCTCCACCCCCATCTGAGAAGCTCTTGGCAATTGACAGCTGCTGGGGTGGAGGCCAGTTACTTTTCTTCTGGGGTGTGGCCTCTGGTAGGTTGCCCATGCTCCAGTGGACTGTCCCACACCTATNTGCACACAGGATGAACTAATTGGACTCAGAGAGGTATTAATGATAATAATAATGATAGTAATAATAATAATAACAGAGGACATGAAGGTGAAAAGGGAACTTGTTTGGAAGGGGTCCAGGGAAGAGGTGTGTGTGTATATGTGTGTGTGTGTGTGTGTGTGTGTGTGTATAGAGTGAATTTTATTAAGAAACATTGTACACATGCATCCAATTGTCAAAAACTAAATACAATAAAAAAAAAGGTCTTGAGATGGCTCTTCACAAGTTTGTAGCAGAGAAAAAGCCCCTGGGAGGGAAAGAAATAAAAAAAAAAATCATTCCCCACCCACCAGGGGACTTGCAGAGCCCCAGATGATGAGGAAGATGGTAAGCTAGCAGGCACCAGTGACATATCCTCGGAGAGGGTAGCAAGATGCACAGGGTCACATGGAGCACAGCGGCCTCATGCTGCTCTGCACTTAGAGGATGCTCAGTCAAAGTAGGTAATGGGATTGAATGGACCAATCATTCACCCATAACAATCGCCCCCCAGCTGCACACTCTGCTGATTCCTAAACCCATCCTTTCTGCCCACCCTGCTCCGGGGCTCTGAAGACCTCAACTGCTTTTATAGGGTCAGTGCTGTCCTGGACTGCATGAGGAGCCTCTTCTTGCTGTGCCAGGTGCATCCACGTGGTTTCACGCTCTCTGTCCCCCTCCTCCTCCCTGTCCTTATCTTTCCCTTTCGTCTCCATGGAGACTCACCGCCCCGGCTTGCCTGCATCCCAGCCTCTGCCAGGGATTCTGAGCTGGGCTCGGTGGTTCATCCCTCCTCCGAAGCCCTGTTACCCGCAGCCCTGTCTCCTCCCCCTGGGGTGAATCCACCCTCCTTTACAGCAGCCTCTTTTTTTCTGACCAGCTCATTTATTCTCCAGCGCTGACAGCTAGGCAGAGCCTCTGAGGAGCCCATCCCCCCTGCTCCACTCTCCACCTGCTCCGCTAGCCCTCTGGGTGAAAGGCTGTCCTACCGGCAAAAGGTCTCGGTGGGCTTCGTCTCTGAGCATCGGACCCTCTGCCATTCCAGCCTCCCATGCCGAGGCCCACTCTGTCAGTCACTGCTTTTTGTCATCGGCTTGGCAAACGGGCAAGTCTTCAAGCCCTAAAACCTGGGAATGAGAGTTGGGGGTGGGAAGAAGCCACCTGGAAGGAGGAAGGGGGAAGGGTGGCAGCGGAAGGACCCTGGAAACCCGGCAGGAAGATCGGGTCTGGATTCTGTTCTAAATCTGTCCCCTCCCCCCTCCTAGGAGCGCAAACGAAGCTTCATGGGAAACAGCAGCAACAGTTGGTGAGCCACGGGGCCTTCTGGGCNGGGATTGGTGCAGTGGGCCTGGCAGGTCAGCTGGCAAAGCTGGTCCAGGAGCACGGATCTCTGCAGTCCAGCAGACTCGTTGCTGAACGCTCTGCAGGGCTCTTCCCAGGGAGGAAGCACAAGGCCGGATGGGCCAGGCTGTGCAGGGAGGGACCAGGACAAGCAGGTGGGTGCTACAGATGCTCTGCATGGAGAGCGCAAGGAATCCTCCGAGAACCTGACCATCTGTTCAGCTGCAGAATGGCTGCCTGGGTGCCAGGAAGCTACCGCCTTCTCCAGACTATCCTAGCAGCTGAGATTGTAGTTTGTCCCCCCTTGAGGAAGCCCTGCTGCAAGAAGGCTGGTGCTCTATGGGTTTCCTGAGTATTGGCCCTGGATACCTTGTAGATGAGGGGGTCATCGTTAATGATTGCCCCCAGCCCCAGCCAGGGCACTGCCAGTTTCTCCTTTGGACTTCACCCATGGTTGCATGGCTGGCATGTGCAGAGCCAGGATTCCCTGAGGGTTGCTCTCGGGGGTACTCTCTCCCTTCTGTTCTGTTGCTCTCACGTAGGATGGGCAGGACCTGGGGTACAAGGAGGTGAGGCACGGGTGGAGCTCATCCTCCAGGTGGCCCTAGGAACCTGAGGTGGCATAGAGGAGCCTTCACCCATAAGCTGTCAGCCCTCCAAACCCTGCACCCAACAGGCATCCAACTTTCAGATGATGCCCTATCTTCCAGGTCCCATGCATCATTCCCCAAGTTGGAGCTGGGTCTGGGACAACGTCCCTCCCCACCCCGGGAGCCGCCTACCTGCTCCATCTGTCTGGAAAGGCTTCGAGAGCCCATCTCACTGGACTGTGGCCATGACTTCTGCGTTCGGTGCTTCAGCACACATCGTATTCCGGGATGTGAGCTACCATGCTGCCCTGAGTGCCGGAAAATCTGCAAGCAAAAGAAGGGCCTCCGTAGTCTAGGGGAGAGGATGAAGCTCTTGCCACAGCGGCCGCTGCCCCCTGCACTGCAGGTGAGGGATAATATCTCTGNACTCAGAGATCTCTGATTAGATCCAAGGTGGGGATTAGCTTTGATCCCATTCTAAACTGTTAAGGAAGGGGCACAGGGTTCCAGTCTGGATGCACTCCCAACTTGGGGTCAGTCTCATTTGGGATGCTCAGGGGACCCTTCTCTGTCCCACCCAGGAGACCTGTGCTGTGAGGGCAGAGCGACTGCTATTGGTGCGTATCAATGCCTCTGGAGGCCTCATCCTCAGGATGGGGGCCATAAACCGCTGTCTGAAGCATCCATTGGCCAGGGACACACCTGTCTGTTTACTTGCTGTCCTGGGAGAGCAGCACTCAGGAAAGTCCTTCCTCCTGGACCACTTGCTCAGAGGCTTACCAGGCCTGGTGAGGGCAGGGCTGGCAGGAGGTTGCAGGGAGGCAAAGTGAGAGCCCCAGGTTGGCTCTGGGAGGGAAGCATCTCTGGGGATCAGGATGGACCACCTGATACTTTCTTCTCCATCTTCAGGAATCGGGTGACAGTGGCAGACCCAGAACAGAGGGGTCCTTGCCTGGGATCAGATGGGGTGCCAATGGCCTTACCAGGGGCATCTGGATGTGGAGTCATCCCTTTCTACTGGGAAAAGAAGGGAAGAAGGTAAGGGAGAAAAGCAGATGGAGGCTAGCGTGGATCAAGGAAGGAAACTAACCGGAGGATACAGGGTGGAGGGATGGAGGGAAGAGAAAGGAAAGGGGGACGAGAAGGACATCTCCAGGGTAAGGACAAAGAAAGGAGCTGGGCAGAGCAAGACAAGTCTAACCCCTTGGTTTGTGTCCTCAATAGGTGGCTGTGTTTTTAGTGGACACAGGAGATGTCATGAGTCCAGAACTGAGCAGGGAAACAAGGGTCAAGCTCTGTGCTCTCACCATGATGCTCAGCTCCTACCAGGTGAGAGAGGTGCTTGGGTGGGTTGGCCACCCTGCATACCATTCCCCAGGGTGGCACATAACTCTGCACACCATTCCCTAGCTCAGCTTCCTCAGAACTGGGAACTTTGCAGATTTGGGTATCTGGGGTTCATGCAGGTTCTGGAAGGTGCTTCTGGAAAGAGGAAGATGTTCCTAGTGAAGGTGGGCAGATGGGCTGTTCTAAAGGTGGAACAATAGGTCTCAGGGACAGCTGGAGGCCCACAGGCCCACAAAACTCTCCAGGTCTGCCAGAAGAAGGCTCGCACCTAGGCTGAAAGACTCATGCCCGACTGGGCCTGTGTTCTGGGGTAAAGGCCATCAGGAACCCCTCACGGAACCGTTCCTACTTCTGCAAATCTTCCTGCATCCTCCTGTTTTCTTCCATTCTAGATTCTGAACACCTCCCAAGAGCTGAAGGACACAGACCTGGGCTATCTAGAGGTGAGGCAGCCTCTGGTATTAAAGCCATCACACCCTGACCACAAGGTCAGGAGGGTTGGACCAAAGGGAACTCATGCCCTCCCATTCAGGCTTCAGATTTTATGACACTTGAACTGGCTTAGTGGGCTTCAGGGTGGATAATTGAGCATGAGATGCCTGGTTTGGGGAGAGGTAAGAGAATCTTCAAGCTGGAGGCAGGAAACTTGGCTCCCCTAGTGGTCCACAGTGACTAGAGAGAAGGCTTAGGAGGCAGACTGTAGCTCTTGGAGTAGCCCAAACCTAAGACTCTCTGTACCCATTCCCAGATGTTCGTTCACGTGGCTGAGGTGATGGGCAAGCATTATGGGATGGTGCCAATCCAGGTGAGACACCTAATTCTGGACTTCTCAGTCCCGGTACTGCCAATCCCAGCTTCTGGAGCCAGGACCCTTTCTCTTCCAGCATCTGGACCTCTTAGTTCGTGACTCTTCCCATCACAATAAGTCAGGGCAAGGGCATGTGGGTGACATACTCCAGGTAAGTAGTGCAGAGGGATGAGACTGATGCCAGGGCAGCAGGTGAGGGAGGCTGGGTGGCGTCCCAGAAGTGTGCCCACAGATGGAGGCTGTCCCCTTGGCTCAGAACTCTCCACAATCCATCTCTCAGAAGCTGTCCGGCAAATACCCCAAGGTCCAGGAGCTGCTCCTAGGGAAACGGGCCCGCTGTTACCTCTTGCCTGCTCCAGAAAGGCAGTGGGTAAACAAAGGCCAAGCCAGCCCAGGAGGCAGTAAGTGTTCTAGGGGTGGAGACCTCCCTGACATTGCTTCCCAGCTTTGGCCCCGTCTCTCCTAAGCCCAGGGTCCTCAGCCCAAGGAATCTCTTTCTCAGGCACAGAAGATGACTTCTCCCACCTCTTCCGGGCCTACATCTCAGATGTGCTGAGCACAGCACCCCAGCATGCTAAGAGCCGCTGCCAGGGCTACTGGAGTGAGGGGCGTGCCATTGCCAGGGGGGACAGACGCCTGCTCACAGGGCAGCAGCTAGCCCAGGAGATCAAGGTGTGAAAACTTCCTGGGGACCCTGGCTTCAGCAGACACTTGCTTTCCCTGACCTGTATGATGTCTCTGCAGAACCTCTCGGGCTGGATGGGGAAGACTGGGCCCAGTTTCAGCTCTCCNGATGAGGTAAGGAGCTCCTCCCCTCGGGGAGGATGGGGTCAAGGAGAGTGATCTGAGGTAAGGGTCTGCATACCCTGGGAGTGGAGATGAGGTATCGGTAATATTCTGGCTGAGGAGGAAAGAGGGAGGCAGCTTGGGTTTTCCCATGGACAGATGGCTGCTCAGCTTCATGACCTGAGGAAAGTGGAAGCAGCCAAGAAGGAGTTTGAGGAATATGTGAGGCAGCAGGTGAGCCCCAGGGTCTGCAGGGGAGGCTGAGCCAGAGAGGATGCCTGGGTACCCAGTTGGACCACCTTCTTTCCTTCCTACTGCCACAGGATATAGCCACTAAGCGCATCTTCTCTGCACTACGAGTCCTGCCTGACACCATGCGGAACCTCCTCTCTACCCAGAAGGATGCCATCTTGGCCCGTCATGGTGTGGCCTTGTTGTGCAAGGAGAGAGAGCAGACCTTGGAGGCCCTGGAAGCTGAACTGCAGGCAGAGGCCAAGGCCTTCATGGACTCCTACACAATGCGCTTCTGTGGCCACCTGGCCGCAGTTGGGGGCGCTGTAGGTGCTGGGCTCATGGGCCTGGCAGGGGGTGTGGTGGGTGCCGGCATGGCAGCGGCAGCATTGGCCGCTGAAGCTGGGATGGTGGCAGCTGGGGCGGCGGTGGGGGCCACTGGAGCTGCTGTGGTCGGGGGTGGTGTGGGTGCTGGTCTGGCTGCGACAGTGGGCTGCATGGAGAAAGAGGAAGACGAGAGGGTACAAGGAGGAGACCGAGAGCCCCTTCTCCAGGAAGAATAACAACTCCGAGAGGTTGAAGGGTGAAAGAGATGAAAGATAAGAGGAAGGGTGTGGACATGCCAGGGGTTCAGAAGGGACCCCATGTATAGTGGTCCTATTGAATGCCTCATGTCATTCACTGGCTGAGCTGGGGGGTTTAAACTGAGTCCAGGAACCTGGGCAGGCTTTCTGGCCAGGAGGCTGTGCTGGGAGTGTAGTAGATAGGGCGTGAAGCCTGTTTCTGGCTGTGGATAATTGCTNCTCACTGGAGCCCAGGATCTCCCACCATAAATAAGGCTCCACCTCCCCCGTCCCACTCCAGTTTATTTCCCTGCGGGGCCCTGGCCTGGAAATTTATTCCTGGATCCAGAGCCCTGTCCTTTTTACAGTTGGGATAGATCCCAGCATGACTGACTTTGGAGCTGGGGGGCCTGACAGGGAGGAAGAGGACAGACCACAGGACAGACAGAGATGGGTATGACAGACTGGGGGATATAACCCTGGAGTAGCGATTTGGTCCCAAAACTGCTTCAGAAGGACAGGCGGGGCCGGCCTCCCTGCTCTTCAGCTGGGTGTCCAGATGTGTGTCCTGAACCGCCCCGTACCCAGTCTCCTGCAGTCCTCCTGGGCCTGGGCCCCATGCCAAGCCCATTTGGATAGATCAGGATGGATTAAATGCCAAAGAACCACACCTCTGATTGCAGTCTGTGCTAAGGCGGTCGACCAGGTTCTGCCAACGTCTGGTAAAGGAAAACACAGGAAATGAGTTCGGTCCCTAAACAAGGCCCCTCTCCCTTGAGCTGTGGGCCCTCTGTGCCCACAGTAAGATCTCCTTCATGCAGCTCTTTGAACAACAAGCCCCCAGGGAGCCTGTGGGCAGGGAGCCTCTCTTGGGGAGGGGGTGGAAATTTCTAAGGAGACCTCTGGGCTATTCAACTGTAAAAGATGTTGGGCACATGACCCTTTATTTTATATAAGAATAAAATGTGTGTGTGAATGACAGCTTCTCAGTTTGTTACTGAAACAAGAATTTGGCCTCCCAAGGAATTTGGGGTGGGAGGAAGTGACAAGAGCTTCAATCATCAGGGTGTGGTGATAGGGACAGTGACACTGAAATTTGAAGTGATCTGAGGAATATCACGCCCCGGTTTGGTTCTGGCAGGAGGCTTTGGCCAAGNGCCAAGTACACAGCCACCTTTGCAGGCTCCTCTGCAAGGACTTTGGGTCCGATCCTTGTGTTGGTCCCCAGAGAAGCTGACTCCGCTGACTCTGTCAACAGGGGGCCGACATCTGTTCCCACAGAAGACAAAAGGAGGCGTGACAGGGAGACCTTGGTCAGACTTGAAAAAGGAGTTAAGCCAGGATTCACTGTGCAGGGTTAGCCAGTGGGTTACACTGGATTCATCCCCCAGCTGCACCTCTAACCTCAACTGCAATATGCTCGCTCTGTCTAAACCCTGCATTTCACAGATGCAAACCCAAGACAGATTCTCAAATAAGACTGCCCAGCTGGCTAGTGGAGAGGCAGAGGATCAGATCTGACATCCAGGCTGGCGTTAATACACAGANATTGGAAGATGTGCTGTTAAGGGCTATGGTGAAATCAAGATNTTCCTTTCTGGATGCTTCTGCCGGCATGTCCATCTCAGGGAAATTTTGAGGGGCTGCAGAGGACATGGTCGGGGATTGGCGGATAAAATACCCAGTGTAGAAAAATCCCAGAGCTGGGAAGGAGGAAGGGTGGGGTAAGGGCAAATGAGGGTGACCCTTTTTGGAAACTGGGCGCTGCATGGGGACAGGGACTAGACAGTGTGTGATGTTTGCAGAGCAAAGCTTTCTGGGAGCATCACAGAGTCCTTCCGCTGTCATCTGGTAGACACATGAGCTGCAAAGCCTTCCAGAGATTGGGGCTGACAGGCTCAGGACATAAGGGCCTCTGAGGACTGAGAAGGCGGTGTTGTTTGGTTAGGAGCCCCCTCCCACAGGAACTTGGAGGAAACTGCAAGGTCAACCTCTTTGTACTCACTGAACAGATGGGAGAAGCTGGCTCAGCTAGAGAAGCTTCTGTGGGAAAATGAATATTCCATGGCATTTGTCTTGTGCCTTCTATTTTTCAAAGCATTCCCAAACATCTTCTCCTTAAGCTTGGAAGCCATCAGTGTGAACAATATACATTCATATAGAGGAGGACCCAGAAGCCCAGAGAAATGATGTGTTTCGGTGTCAGCTGAAACAACTAGGGACAGACAAACCAGNACTTGAACCCAAGATCTCTGGTGTCAGACCCCTTGTTCTACAGAGCCTTCACCCTTCCAAGTCTCTCCAGACCCCCTAGACAACCTTATGATTCTGACCCTAATTAGGTGGCTTCTGAGTGTGCGCGATTCCATTTCCTCATCCCTATGGTAAAGTACCCGAAGCCAAGCATGTTATCAAGAGAAGTTTGTTTAACTCACAGTTTTGGAGGTCCAAGGGTGTGTGCTGGTATCAGCCTGGCTCTGGTAAGGATCTTGTGGTGCTTGGCATAGCATGGGAGGTGGGTGTATGAGAGGGAGTCCCCATGTGCCAAGACAGGAAGCC
>LZPO01097136.1:0-19191 GCA_001675575.1 Neotoma lepida | reverse complement strand
CTCTTTCTTTCTTTCAGACAGGATGTACATCTCATACATCTCACTGTGTATCTCTGGCTGTCCTGGAACTCACTGTGTAGACCAGGCTGACCTTGAACTCACAGAGATCTGCCTGCCTCTGCTTCCCAAGTGCTGGGATTAACGGCGTGAGCTGCTACACCTGGCTCCTGGGTGGGGTCTTTTGACTTTGAACTTGGNTGTTCATTTCTTTTGTGGTATTTGGGGAGTTTTCTGCTCTGATTTCTCAGGGAAGGGTTCTCTCACCTTTCTGTCTAGTGGAAATCTCATCATGTGTGTTGGTGAACTCGATGGTGCCCTGTAAGTCCTTTAGGCTTCCTTCATCATTTCATCTCCCCCTTTCCAACTGAATGGTTTCAAGTGCTCTCTGTGCTGGCTCTTCTGCTTGATCAGCAAGATGCGAATCCTACAGTGCTCCGCCCCCAGTCGGTTATAGCATCCTTCCGGTCCAGAGCTAATCTGCCTCTTTTTAACGCTTTTCTCTTTGTCGACCTCTCCTTTTGTCCTGGCCTACTTTCCAGATTCCACTTAGCTGTCTGTCTGCATTCTCTTGAAAAATTGTTGTACTTCTTTAAGACAATTTATTTTGAGTACTTTGTCAGGTAGTTTATAGATTAATTTTTTCTTTGGGGTCAGCTTCTGGATTCATTTTGTTCCTCCTAAAGGGCCATGACTCTGTGGACTTGTATGCACGTGCATTATGTTCACACACGCACAGGTGTGGGCACAGGTGTGGGCACAGGTGTGGGCACAGGTGTGGGCACAGGTGTGGGCACAGGTGTAGGCACAGGTGTGGGCACAGGTGTGGGCACACGTGCCCTTTGGCTCGTTTGTTTGTTTGTTGCGAAGTTTCAAGCCTTTGAAAAAGCAACCATCTCTCTTAGTCTTAATCGATCAGCTTTACCCAGGGGACGATCTCCACCAATTAGTTCTCTAGAGTTTCCAGGGGCCGCTGAAATCTTTGGGGAGTGGGGTGTGTTTCTTGATTTGGTTGAGAATTGCCCAGCAAGGTGGTAAAGCACACTTCTTGGTATAGCATCTCTGAGGGACTTCTCAGACCTACGTACATGCGATTGAGGACGACAACTGACAATGACGATGACGACAACGATGACTACGAGGAGGCAGTGGTCAGGTACTCTCTCCTCTCTGCTGCCACCCCACGAGGGAGCAGCCCTGTTCTGCTCTGTCCATTCCATGCTGATGTTCTGCTTTGTCATGGCCATGAACAGTGGAGCCAGACTACCATGGAATAACATACTTGAAACCATGCACCAGAAACAAATGTTTCTTTCCTCTAGATTGTTTCTCTCCTGTCACAGTGACAGAAGCTGACACAACATGTATTTGTTCAGTCAGGGACATACAATGATTTCTTTCTCAGGCACTTGCATCTCTTTCCTTTATTGAAATTTTTTTTTCATTCAGTATATTTTAATCATGTTTTTCCCTTCCTGAAATTCCTTCCAGATCCTTCCCACCTCCTTCCTCACTCAACTTTATCTTCTTTTTCCCTCTCTCTTTAAAAACAAATAAGCATACAAAATAAAAGCAAACAGTAAGAAACACACAAAATGCCCAGAAAACCACAAAATTGAAAATAAAAATAAACAAACAAAAGACTAATAAGACAAAACAAAACAAAACAAATAAACAAACAAAAAACCCCACTTTTAGGATTTATTGGCAGAAGGTACCTTGGCAGGTTGGAGCTAAGTTGTGCTGCAAAGAGATCACACCACAAAACAGATCTCACATAAGAAGTTTATTGGGGTAGGGGNGAGCAAAAGGCCATCTCGAAGTGGGGGCATGAGAGACAGAGACAGACAGACAGGCAAAGAGACTGGGAGACAGAGAGAACAAGAGATAGTGAGAGATCTGTGATAGTGGGGACCTCTTAAAGGGTTGGAGACTAATGATGAGGTAGCCGCTGAGTTGCTGAGTCCTTGAGGGCCAGGCTGGTGGAGCACCTGATTTCTGACACTCACCACCAAAAAAGACCAAACAAAGCAAAATGAGACCAAAAAAAAAGTCTACAAAAATACCTTTGAGTTTGTTTTGTGCTGGCCATCTACTCCTGGGCATGGGGCCTGCCCTGAGGTTAATATACCCAGAGAGATTCCATTGGATAAAACTAATTTTTCCTTTGTCAGCAGCTGTCAACTGCAGATAGCTTCTTGGTTTGGGATGGGAGCCTGTGTCCACTTCCACCTGTCAGTGCTGTGACCTGTGCAGGTCTTGTGTATGCTGCCACAGTCTCTGTGAGTTCATATGTGCATCAGTCCTGTTTTATCTGGAAGATACAGTTTCCTTTGGAGTCTTTCATCCCATCTGGCTCTGGCAATCTTTCCCCCTCCTCTTCTGCATAGACCCCTGAGGAGCCGAATCTCAGGCTCCTGGTTTGCATTGCTGTACTGCAAGTCTGTGGTACATCAGCAAGCCACCACTCTCTCCTTTGTTCTCAACAGTTCATGAGCATATGCCCTAGGCCCTGGGGCAGCTCTGCACACATTTGTCTACTATCCAGGCTCCACGAGTTGGCACTGTGGTGGCACAGNGAGAACTCCCCCTTGCTTTCAAGGGCCCACAGACTTCCAAACCATGCCTGTTCAATTAGCGCTCTTAGATGAATTGAGAACCAGTCTTTGGTGTGTCACCCCACCCCTACCCCACCCCGCCCCCATCCCAGGGAGAAGCCACAAACTGAAGTGAGTGGTGTTAGCTTAAAGGGGTGATTGTGGATAAAGCAAAGTGACTCTTCTAACCAATTTCTTCTTTATCTATCTATCTATCTATCTATCTATCTATCTATCTATCTACCTACCTACCTACCTACCTACCTACCTATCTATCTATCTATCTATCTATCTATCTATCTATCTATCTATCTGTCTGGAGGGGGTGGAGTGCTGGGTGGTTACCACAGAATGAATGTGAGGTCAGGGGACAATCTGTGGGAGATGGTTCTTTCCTCCCACCATGTGGGTTTAGGGGATCAAACTCAGCTTGTCAGGCTCGGCAGCAANTGTCTTTACCTTGAGCCATTTTACCGTGACTCTTGTAATTTCCCTGTAGTGTTCTGCCTTGATCTCACCTGGGGAAAAACAACTAATTTCTGGAATTTTCATGCAAACATTTGGATTTATAGATCTATAGNCTGTGTTAATTCTGAGCCTCTATGAAGTAATAAAGGCTGGGGTCTACTATTCTGTCATCTTGCTAATTCACCCTGTTAGGTACAAAGGAAAACCCTAAGCACCCCAAAAGGACAGGCCTANTGACTATGTCCAAGATGACATCCTAGGCTCAGCCTGGGCTGGACGCTGACAGGAAAAACAGAAGGATTGCTGGAGGATACATTCCTCAGGATCCTGTGAAAGGGTTTCTGTCAAAGTCACCAGTGACTACATAGGGGGTTCGAGGTCAGCATGGGCCAGAGAGCCTGTCTTAAAAAAATAAGACAACCCAGACAGCGGATTATATTATACAATTCTTCTATCTTCATTTGTAAGCTTTTGGTAAGGATGCTTTGTATGACACCTTCCTTTTTTCCGAAATTTCAGTGTAGGCTGCCGTATGGCTAGCTGCGGGTGTGTGATTGGCAGATCTCAATCCCTCATTGGGCTGTACAGCTAAGGCCCACAGGAGATCAATAGCAGCTCCTCCCCTCCCCTCCCCGGCACAATTCTATTCTCTGTTCACTGACTTTCCACACCTCAGGAATGGAGTAAAGAAGTCTTCACTCTTTTGTCATGATATTTTTTCACAGTGCTCTCGGGAGTTATCTGAGTCACACAGGTCAGCGTTCTCCCTTGTTCACAGCTGTATGAATCCCTCAGAGTACATACACCACTGCATTTTGAATGGATGCTGGAGTTGCTTCTACCTCTNGGCTATTGTGAATAAAGCTGTAATAAACATAATTTTGCAAATATCTCTTCCAGATTCTAATTTCAATTCCTTTAAATAAATACTCAGAAGTAGAGTTTCTGGGCCATATGGTAGTTCTATTTTTAATTTTTTCAGGAGACTCAATATGCTATTCTATAGATACTGCATTCTCTTTCTCTTCAGCCCATCATGTGCAAGGGTTCTATCCTCACATTTTCACCAGCACTTGATGTCTTTATGTGTATATAATACTCACATGTGGATTAATAACTCGTTTTTAGCTTGAGTCTCCCTGATGGCTAGTGATGCTGAGGTCCTTTCACGAGTCCCCTGACATTTTGTATAGCACTCCAGAGTTGTCTACCTGTCGGCTAGGTTTGTTTTTGCTTTTGATGTTGGTGAGTTCTATTCAGGTTGTGGATGTGAAACCTTTGNTAAGTTATATGACGTGAATACTTTCTCCTGTTCTGTAGGTTACATTTCCAACTGCTGACTGTTCCCTTCACTGCACTAAAGTGCTGTACTTTGACACGGTCCCATGTGTCTCTTTTTCACTTTGTTTCTTGTGCTTTGTCACATTAAAAATTCACTGCCCACTCCGACATCATGAAGCTTTCCCGCTACCTCTTCTTTGAGTCTTAACGTGATTTTGCATCGATTTTTGTATGTGGGGAAGGTGGAAGTTCATCTTCATTATTTTACATCTTTGAGATCTAGTTTTCCCAGAAGCCTTTGGTGAAGAGACCTTCCTTTCTCCATTGTGTCTTGTTGACACCTTGTCAAGGATCAGATGCATATTCATGGGTTTATTTCAAGACTTTGTTCTGTTCCATTGATTGATTGATACATCTGCTTTCACGTCATTACCATGTTGTTTTATATTACAGGTGGGGAGGACACTCTTTTGGTATTTGGTATTGAACCTGCGGCCTTGATCTCCCTAAACAAACACTTTACTAGTGAGCTACATCTTTAGCCCGACCCTTCTTTTACCTATTTATTTGTTTATTTGTTTATGTGTATGATCACAGGCACGCTCATGCTATACACGGAGGTCAATTCTCTTCTTCTCCCGTGAGTGTCAAGGATTAAACTTTGGTCATCAGGCTTGACAGCAACTATCTTTACCCACTGAGCCAACTCACACTCATCTTTTATTTATATTTATTTATATATTTTTATATATATTTATATATTATTTTGAGACAGAGTTGCTAAGTTGACTAAGCTGGCTCTGAGCTTGCAATCTTCCTGCCTCTGCCTCCCAGGTAGCTAAAATTAGGGGTCACAGCCACGAGGCCCAGCTTGTATTTATATATTTTGAAGTCAGGAAATGTGATCCTGATTTCCACAGGTTATCTTCTAACCTCCACAAGTATACTATGATACATGTATGTGCATGAGCATGTTTGTACACACACACACACACACACATGCACACACTAAATTAACAGATAAGTAAGAAATATTAATAAAAATGACTGTACAAATCTCTTTCTGAGATACATTTGTATGTTGATGCTGTAGTTTATACATTTTTTTAGTGTACTTTTTCAGTTTTAACAGGTTTTTGGTGGAATCTCTAAGTTTTCCTGTTTTAACACTATGTCAAACTGCAAACAAAGATAAGTGCTCTACAGTTTAATGTTACCTGTATTGTGTGTATGCACGTTGCATGTATGCATGTTGTGTGTATATGCATGTGGGTGTGTAGAATAAAATAGATCTCTAAAAGTCATTTCCTGAGGACTGATATTCTCTGTTGTTAGATTAACAGATGAGTTAGGAACTTGTGCTATTTTTTAAGATTTATTTTTAACCNAAGTGCTATGAGTGNTNTGCCTGTATGTATGTCTGTGCACCATGTGCATGCCTGGTACCCTTGGAGGTCTGAAGAGGGTGTCATATCCTCTGGAACTGGAGTCACAGATGGTTGTGAACTGTCTCAAAGTTGCTGGGAACTGAACCTGGATCCTCGGCAAGAGCAGCCAGTGCTCTTAACCACTGAACCATTGCTCCAATCCCTGTGCTGATATTTTTAATAGCAGGATAAGCAACAGAAGTAATCCAATGTAAGAAATGTCTAAATTACTCATCAGCAAGATAAAAATACAACATATGCATTTAATTCTACCCTCACCTTGTGGGTAGCAGATCTGAAATGAAAGTTTTCCATAAGAATTGGCTGTTAGTGGNGATGTGAAATTGTGCAGCTATAGACACCAGTAGGAGGCACCTCAAAACCAAAAATAGAGCCATGTTTAATCCNTCTGGTCATGTACCTAAAAGCATNGGCNTCAGAGGTGTTTGCACAGTCATGCTTAGTGTAGTGCTATTCAGTCACCAAGAGGGGAGGCAGCTCTGGTCATCTACTGATAGCGGGGGCAGTGAACAAAAGTGCAATAGAATACCTCTCAGCCTTCAGAGAGGAGGACTCTGTCACATACCACGAGGGTGACACTTAGGGACATNATACTAAGTGAATCATATCAGCCACAAAAGAAAGGCCTGTGGCTCACTTGGGCAGNTCCTCTGCATAGCGAACGGCAGACGGCACATGGCACCCTGCTTTGTAAAGACTGTGAAGGCCAAGCATGATCACCCATGGCCAGTTTGGAGGCTTCCGTGGACAGAAATCTACTCNCAGTGAACTCCCCCTCTGCTGCTCTGGGAGGGAGTCCATTTGACGTGAGTCTCTTTTTACCTCTCTGACCTCTGACCTCTGGGGGTAGGTAGAGGCTTTCCTGTTTGGGTGATTCCCTGAGTCACCCACACTCTATCTGGTGACCAGTCTCTCATGTGGTCTGTGTTAACCTTCCCTGGCTGATAAGGTTCCTGAGAAGGCAGTTCACNACAGTGAGGTCCTCTAGGGCAGTGGTTCTCAACTTCCTAACACTTTAACACAGTTCCTCGTGTTGTGGTGACCCCCAACCACAAAATTATTTTCGATGCTACTTCATAGCTGTAATTTTGCTACTGTTATGAATTGTAATGNAAATATCTGATATTCGGCTGGTCTTAGGTGACCCCTGTGAAAAGGTTGTTTGATTCCCCCACGACCTCCAAAAGAGGTTGTGACCCACATGTTGAGAACCACTGCTTTAGGCGGGTTTAGGCAGGTAGAGGTTGCTTAGAGAAAGCCACGAATGCCCAGTGTTCCCTGAGTGCCCTCAGTAGAAAGGAATCCACACATCAAGGTGCTGTGTGTGCTGTGCCATCTCTTGCTTGTGGCAGCTAGCAGGAGCACCCCTCTTCCTGAGGGGATGCTTATACCCAGTACTTCCTTTACAGATGTGAATTACTTTCCCAAAGGACTTTTTTTTTTTAAAGAGCTGCTCTTAAAATAACTCTTTTAACATTGCCAGAAAAGACAGCAGCAGAGTGTTCTAGTCTCCTGCAGTCAGGAGAGCCTGGCTCCTGAGCCCACACGAGCTTCCTGCACACTCGCACATGGGTTCCCTGGCTCTCCCAGCCTTCTCTGCCTTCCCCCAGCTTTCCCAACTGTACTTCATGCTTAGCTTCATTTTGAGTCAATATATATGTTTTAAAAGNATAAAGAGTTCACAGGTGACCTCAATCCATTTGGCACTGGAGCCCACAGCCGCTGCGGTTGGCATTTGTCTGCAGTGATGCAGACTTGTGGACACAAAGTAAAACTGGGGCAGACAGAGGGAGCCTTTCAGTTAAAAAGGAAAAAGGGGGTGCAGGAGAAGAGGGACAGCACTGTTAAGAGAGATCTAGGCTGGCCCAGATCAGGGCATGGAATAGGCCCTTTTCTCGGTTGCTGGACATGCGTGAGGGCNGGCGATTTTCTGCTAATTATAAAGATGTTGTGTGTATGCGAATGTGCACACGCCCGTGTGCATTCGTGAGCTTGAATAAGGGCATGTGTGTGCCATGACTCGGGTGTGGAGTTCAGAGGATGGTGCTTGAGGACTGGCATTTTGCCTACACGTATGTCTGTGTCNGGGGTGTGTGGGGGTGCTAGAACCCCTGGAACTGGAGTTACAGGCAGTTGTGAGCTGCCATGTGGGTGCTGGGAATCAAACCCAGGTCCTCTAGAAGAGCAGCCAGTGCTCTTAACCACTAAGCTATCTCTCCAGCCCTGACACCTGAGGTCTTACACTTGTTTGAGGCAGAGCCTTGGCTTTTCTTGGTGACCACAAGCTTCTGGGAATTCTCCTGTCTCCACCCTCCACCCCTATCCCCTGCCCCTCGGGATGCTGGGGCTACAGTGTCTAGCCTCTTTTGTGGTTCTGGGAATTCTATCTCAGGTCTTCACACTTGCCTGGCAAGTTCTTTTACTGCCTGACCTCAATTCCCAGCCTTGGGGTGGTGTTTTAAAAGAAGTTTCTTTCTTATATTTGAAGAAATGTTTTTCCCATGTAAGATACAGATTTGAGGCCAGTTTGCCTTTGGGGATCTTGTGGCACCACTCTGCACCTGGCTGGTTTGCATCCTGTGGTGAGAGTAGGAGAAAGCGTCTAAGGGGCAGATCCATTCATACTTGTCACCTAAAAAGACCAAGACTCAGTTTTGTGGGTAGCAAGATATTGATCAGCCTCTGAGGCTCTCTCCAGCTCTTGTCTCACTGGTGTCCTTGCTCTTCCTTAGTAGGACAGAGACAGCACAGCTTCCCAGATTCCCAGCACCACAGAGTAAGATGAGCTCAAAGGGACATCATTGATAGTGCTCTGTTCCAGGCTGTGCTTCTCTCTGGCTCAGAGTGGGAGGTTCAATGGTCAGTCATTTAAACATGGGGAAACCTGACATTGAAGTGAAGGCTCAGCCCTGATAAAAATGACAGACATAATGATGGGGACAAATTCATAGGGTGTCCACTCTTCCAGCTTCATTTAAGAGAAAAAAATATTAAAGTTTGTACAACTCTATCCTGGACAATTTGCCAATAGTGAAAAAATCCAGAGATGGTGTATTCTGTGTTTTAATACAGAATTTCTAAGGTGGACATGAGCAGGGCAAGGCTTCCAGGGAGGCTGGACCACCACTAACCCCAACATCAAGGAATTAGGAAATTGAGTGTGGCTTAGAGTGGAGTGAGTGCTTAGCAGTGTGTGTGTGTCGGGGGGCGGGGTGTGTGTGGCTCCCACCTCTAAATTGAAGATGAAAAGAAAGTTGGGGCAGGAGAGTTGGCTCAGCAGTTAAGACCACTGGCTGCTCTTGGCAGAGGCCTTGGGTGCAATTCCCAGCATCCACATGGTAACTCACAAGTGTCAGTAATTCCAGTCCTAGGGGATCTTTGATTACTTCCCAGGTTGTGGGAAGTAATCAAAGGTAGGCTGTCATTACAGTGTGCTAGAAAATGTGGAGGACATTTACTGTCAGGCGCCTCTGACCCGCCCGCACCCATTCTGTATTTTTGAGGCAACCCAAAGAAGGTAGGAAATAGTCCAAGCTGAGCCCTGTTTGACTTGGGAGCAAAATACCAAACAGCAGGCTCACTGGGAACTCCCTCTGCAAACGAGCATCATTTGTGCAGTGACCCTCTCAACAGTGTAAGTCCCCAAAGTCCAGGCCTATTGGCCACAGGGGACTAGAAAGGAGAGTGGAGTTAGAGAGCCACGTGCTCCTAACTGTATCCTGAACTCAGAGAGAGGCCTCAGGAGGGGGAGATGCTGGATATTTCTGAGGCCAGCTCAGACAAATATCTGCATGCCTTCCAGTCCAAGTGAGAACAGAGGCTCCACAGATGGACACTGGAGGGAGCTTCGTGAACTGTGCCTCTACCCATGGGGTCAGCCAGGGAACCTATTAGTGATTCTGTGGGGAGAAGGCAGAGCCCCCCTGAGCACTGACTGGAGGCCTTGCATCTACACGGGACACTGGATTCGTTACTCTCTGTGCANTCTCTCCTCCACCTGTGTGTGTGGATGGCCATGGTCCCTGGAATGGTTCGCCCCTGGGGAGCAGCTAGCACAGCAGCTCTTCTCCTACAGTCCTGACAGTCATCTTGCCTCGCACATTCTGTAAGCAGAGTTTTCTCCGCATGGTACACCCACATCCCTATCATTCAGGGGCTCCTCTCATGTGGGCAAGGCTCCTATCCTCACAGTGACCCGTTCTGTCTCTCCCCCTCTGAGGAGGTTTTGCCTCTCCTAGAACCTTATGTCTGAANAACTATACACCATGTTCCCTGTAAGGGAAAGCTTCCTTCANGAGGTCACTGTATGTGTCTTTGCCCAGGTGTCTTCCGTCCTTCAGAAAACATCACATGCAGTCCGTGCTGCAGGTGGTGCAAGCCTGAGGTGGCCTCCTTAGCCTTCAATTGCTGTGATAAAGAGCAGGACCAAAAGCAGCTTAGGGAGGGAAGCATTTATTTGACAAACTCATCCTGATTACACAGTGAAGGGACACTAACCCACTCAAGCATGTGGCTCTGNCAGGCCTTGCNCTTCTCCCCATTCCCTCTGCCTGGCTAAAAACAGTTAGATTACATTCCTAAGGCTAGCCACCAAGGTCTGTTCTCTTATTGGGCCGATTCCTCCTCCTCAGGCTGACTACCAAAGTCCAGCTATCAAAACCTCCTTTTGGTTCACCTATTTAACAAGCCCAATTAAAATTAAACCTCATCCTAACACGGGGTTTCCCCTTTACCTTTATAAACCACCATCTGCCTGTGGGCCACGTCTGTCTCTCTCTATCCAGAGGCAGTCCTTTGTCCCTCNGGGAGAAATACCTCTTTCCCCTTTCCCTTGTCCCCTTCCCTTTCTCCCTCATCCCCTATCTCCTTCACCACTGCATCCTCCCCATTCTAACCCAGACCTCTCCTTCTTTGTCTCTTAAAAACCACACCTGCAAGGTCATCCTGCTGCTGTTTTCTGCCTGAGTCAGAACGCAGACTCTTGACCTTTTCTTCCCTGCTTAATAAAGAATCTCTCTGTGAAAAACAGGTGTTTGGGTGTGGTTTGTGCCTAATCCGGGGTCTGGGAGGGAGCCCCCACTGTTTGGGGGGTCTCCCTCATACAGTCCAACAGTGAGGGAAGCCAGGGTAGGAACTCAAGTGGGCCAGCAACCTGGAGGTGGGAATTGAAGCAGAGACCATGAGAAGCACTGCTTGCTGGCTTGCTTCCAGGCTTCTTAAACAGCCCAGGTCCCCCTGCTCAGGGATGGCACCTGCCATAGTGGGCGTGACCCTACCACATCAATCATCAATCAGGAAAATGCCCTACAGACTTGTCTACAGGTCCATCTGATGGAAGCAGTTCCTCGGTGGAGATTCCCTTTTCCCAGATACAAGTAGGTGTGTGTCAAGTTGATGGATGCTCTGAATGAAGTCTCNGTGAACAATCTCGAGTATGTCGTGAATGGAGATGAACAGCAACACAGCATGTGGAGACCGAGGACTTTCCATCATCTCTCCAGGTCTCAAGGACCGGGGGCAGAACTGTGCGGGGTCACATGACCAGGCTATGCAGTTCGGAAAGGAGTCTGTGACTCCTGCTGTCACTCAGCAGGCTGAGGGCTCTTTTGCTCCACCCACATAGAAAGCACAGGCCGCGGAGGTCTAGAAGAAAGTGCTCAGGANGTCTCTGTTCTCAGGCAGTGGACACGCTAAGCAGCGGAGCATGGCGCCCTCTAGTGTTACAGTCTGGTTCAGGCCTCTCAGCTGCCTGGAACCTACGCCCTTGGCAATAGCCAGGACTAAGAGTGCTCATCCTGAGGTCTGAGACCCTGNGTCTTTAAGACCTGACAGATCTTTGGAACACTTGTTAACCGGGACCTGCAGTTTCTGTTTTCTGGGTCTTTAAAACCTTTTATTATTTTCATTTATTTTTTTGAGGCTGGGACTTACATAGCCCAGGCTGGCCTTGAACTTGCTTTGTAATTGAGGATGAACTTGAATTCCTGTCTCCACCTCCCAAGTTCCAGGATTACAGACTTGGGCTCCCACACTTGGCTCCTTTATCCTCCGTTAACCAGCCCCACCCACTCTAGTCTCTCCTGGCACTAACCTTCCTCCTGCCCTGGCTGCTCTCTGGTTCAGCAGCCTCTCTTTCAGCTGTCAAGCAGCGGGCTGCTTTGTTGCTTTTGCGTCTTGGCCTGATGACTGCTGAGCTGCTGCTGCCACCTCTACCATGGCCAATGCTCTTTGCTGTCTCTTTAGCTTCTTTGTGTTGCCATTTCAGCTCTCACTACAGAAGGCAAGTGAAGATCACTGGGAGTAGCCTTTATGGGGTTTTTAGGGGAAGCTGGGTATCTCCCCNCCAATTCATTGAATGAACTTGCTTATATAGCCTAGGAAGGATGTTAGGGCCAATCACAACTGTTTGTTTGGGCCAATCACATCCCAACTCTTAGGCTAGTCTCAGCAGCCTCTCTGCTAGACCCCCCAAGGGAAGAATCTTCCTCTGGCCAAGGTGGAAATAGTTGCAGGATTCCTTAGAAATCTCTTTGACTTGCCATGATGAAACGTTGGGAAGAGCTGTTTCAAACAGCAAGGACTGGGCTGTGTCTGATTGCCCTGTCATTTTCTCAAGGTGTCTCTGCAGTGTTCCAGATGGCTGGTGCTAACCTGAGGCTAACCTGCCAGTCTGTTTGACTTCTAGTCCTTTGGCTTACTTTAGGCAGCTATTCCAGCCAGGGAGAGTCAAACGGTTGCTGATTGGGGAGTTCAATACCCTATCCATAACTCGCTGCTTATTTACAGGAAAATGAGCATCAGCAGGAGGGCTTACAATATAAACTTAACTCACCACTGATCTGAGCAAGGATTTTAATGGTGCTTACAGCCTGCCGAGAGCCCACTGATAGATAGACATCCTCACCCCCACTCCTGTCTGCCTCAGCTTTTCCAGGCCCTCTGGTCTTGACTATCAATAGCTTGAGAGGAGTTAGGGCTGCTGGACTTCTTACCCCATCATCTTGGGTCCCGACTTTCATTTATAGCCCTGTGATTAACTCCAAGCCTCTAAGGGGTGAAGAAAGGAAATGGCTTTATTCTCAAATCCCAAATCAAGTTTGCCTGTCCACTGCGTAAAAAACTTCACATGCTGGACAGGGATGCTGGACGGAGGAAATTTAATAGATGTGACTGGAACAAAATCAGTCAGTCTCCCTTCCCCAGAGAGCTTAACTGTGGGTCATATGAGGGAAGAGGCATGGGAGGAAGAGTTTGAAAAAAAATCAATGTTTTCAGACTTTTCAATGCCAGTGGACCACCGAGCTTATTAGCTGTCCGAGTCACCACTGGTACTTTCTCTGTTTGACCAACGGAAACAATGTGCTCTGTATTTAAAATCTTGGGCTAGCAGGTGAAGACAGCTCTGTCTTTCAAAGAAGAAATCCTTAATTACTTTGTTATGAGTGCTCAGTGTATAAATTGATGACATGACCACTCCATGGTATGGTTAAGGGGATGGTTTTTATTGTAGAAATGACAGAGAGAACAGCCAGAGGCATCTGGAAGGGTCCAAAGCAGAGAAAGAAAGAAGTGCACTGGACATGGTCCAACAGCATGGACCTGGCCAGGGCTATCTGCAAGAGAGGAGACAGTAGCAGGGGACAGAGAATACATATGGAGAAAAGCAGGAGCAGAGCATTAAAAGAACATAGCGAGAATAGCAGGATTATGAGGAGAATGAGTACCTGGGGGAGGGAGGCCCATGAGCTGAAGGGAGTTTAGGGCAGGGGAGGAGGTGAGCAGGGGGAGGATGCTAGTATGGACTTTGAAGGATGTAGAGGTACTGAGGGAGCCTGGAGGCCAGCATGGGCTTTGATGTGCTGAAAGGCGCCTCAAGTATATGTTCCTTCTGAGTTCNGTTCCCAACATGCATAAACCCCGCTTTATAATGCTTTATAATGCTTCCCAGGACCAGGAAAGTGGAAGGGAAGTCAGGAGTTCAGGGTTGATCCTCTGCTACACATTGAGTTAGGCTAGCCTGCTCTCTCCCCCAAAGAAGAAAAAAAGATTCAAAAGAGTCACGAGTCCTAAAGTGTTGTCAATCTGAATGGAAGCGTAAGCAGAAAGTCTGGTCTGTACGACTTTGCTGTAGGTAGACATAGGAAATTTGGTCACTACTCATCTCATGCTTGTAGAGAACCCAGATTAGGGAAATGACAGAACTCACCCCTCTAGTCCTGGCCAGCTTTGTGCCTTTGAAGCCCTAAATATTTGAAAGCCAAAAATCGTCCTACCTGGGACTCATCTACACACACGTCCATAATCAGTAAGGCATCTTTTAATGTCGCAAATAGTTTTAGAGTTGTGTTGTGACTGTTTCCCGTTAGATATGATCTTTCTCAGCTTAAAGCAAAGGAGCTGAGATCACACCCATGGGAAGGTCGACTTCCCCCATGAAAGAAGGGAGGAGGCTAAGGAGGCTCACGCTGCACTCCCCCACCCCTGTTGTATACAGGCGGTTGACAGTTGCTGGGAAGGGAAAACTGGGGTGGTGTAGCAGCCACAAACGGTATGTGTTTCTGCTGGGAACCCATCTCCCAGGCTCCCAGTGGTGGATCTGATCCTTTGATCTGTTGTTGGGGTCCTGTTTGGGGTGAACAGACATTTGTTTACACATCCCCAGGAAGTCATACAAGTTAAAATGTTGGCCACGGAAATTTGGGTGACCTATCCAGGGTCACATAGGAACAGGCCAGCAGCGTGTCCTGACACAGCTTCTCTGGCTCTCTCTGTCTTGGCAAACCTTCTCACAGTAGACCTTACTTCTCTCTACTGCTGCAGACACTGCGGGCCCAGAGCTAAGTCTGGGCAACAGGGACAAGGCTCTCCCTTTCTCAGCTCGCAAGGCGGCAGTCAGGCTTTGAAAGAGACCGCAGCGAATTTTGTCTGTTGACGAAATTCCAGAGCTCTATCTTCCACGGAGGCCTCCTACGTGCAGCCCACATTCACCGTCAGCTGCATTTTNTGGAAGTATGGCCTGTAGGCTTCAAAACGTACAGAGCTCAGATCTCCAGTCTGAACACATCTCCAAAAACGGGTTTTGCCAAAATTATTACATGGGAGAGTCCCACATTCCTTGGGAACTGCTAGACTCTGCTAGCTGCACCTCCAGCTGTTACCAAGAAAGAGAACTTTCCCCCTAGGCACCCATGTCCCCTGTGAGGCTCCAGTCCCTTCCGATATCTCTGAACACGCATGACAATCTTCTAGCAGGACATATTCTGCAGTAAGCTTTGTGTTACTGTAACCAAACAGTTGTCGTAAGTGAAGAGGAGAAGTTTATTTGGATCCATGGTTTCAGTCATCATCAATTGGCTCTGTTGCTCTGGGCACATCATGGTGGGGGCACATGTTGTGGTACCTGTTCACTTCCCGTTGACAAGGAAGCAAAGAGACAGAAAGTGGTCAGGGCCTTAATATCCCTTTCTTAGATACATCCCCAATGATCTAACTTCCTTCCCCTTGACCTCAAGTCCTAAAGATTTCATCATTTCTCAGTACTGCCATTGACTGGGGACTAAGCCTTCAACACATAGTCCTGAAAGAGATATTATGAACAAGAATATGAACCTTTCAAAACCATTCACTTAGATTTACGTGGGGCTAAACTGACCAACATCATCGGAAAAACCAAACCCCAGGTCACAGAAGCTTNCAAAGCAGGGAGGACTGAGGAGAAGGCAGAACAGTTAGCGTGTGCTGTTCGGATTTTCCCTTGTTATGAGCTGAGGATAGGGCTCAGGCGCGAGAGTGCTTGCCTGGTATGCATGAAGCCCTGGTGTCAACACATGGCTGAGGTTGTCACTTCCCATGGAACAGTGGGATGGGCGAATAACATAGAGGGAAAACCCTGAGAATGGACCATTCAGTACATGCTGAGGCCATCCCAGATGTGCCCCTCAGATCTTCCTCCAGAAAAGAACTTGCTCTCTACTTACAAGGAAGGTTAAGGCACAGGCTCCAGCTGTCAATCTTCTACCTCAGCTTCCAAGCTGTCATCATTATCCAGGAGCAGCTGAGCCACTCCCACAGGATACTGGGTTCCTCTTAGGAGCTCTCACCAGCTGGCTGAGACAGGAGCCAGGCATGCCTCCCATCTGTCTGCTCCCTGCCCATGTGGTCCCACATGCGTCACTCCTCCAGAACACCCTAAAGCCCCAGCAGATGCAGGAAGATGCAGCCTGCAGTAAGTGCAGAGANCGGGGTGTTTCTCAGTGGTTCCATGCTGTGCACCATAAGTGTGCCTGGTGCTTGTAGAGGCAAGAAGAGGATGTCCAATCCCCTGGAACTGGAGTTACAGCCGGTTATGAACTGCCATGTGGGTGCTGGGANNTGAACCCTGGTCCTAACCAGANGACCCATCTCTTCAGCCCTCTCACTGCTTCATAAGTACATAATCTCTAGAGAAAAATAAATGTTGGGACAGAGCATTTAAAACATTTGTTACCCTGTGATCCCAGGACGAGTTTGCCTTTTTCAGTTTTACACAAGAGTGTCAGTTCCCTAAACCATGGCGCCGCCTGTGCCTCTCCCTCTCCCTCTCTCTCTCTCTCTCTCTCTCTGTGTGTGTGTGTGTGTGTGTGTAGGTTCCCATAGAGGCCAAAGGTGTCTGATCCCCATGGAGCTGGAGTCACAGGCAGTTGTGAGCTGCTGGGCATGGATACTGGGTCCTTTGCAACTGCTGAGCCATCTCTCCAGTCCTGCTTTCCCATTCTTAAAAACCTCCATTTTTACTATTTTTCTGTGTGTCCCTGATAAAATCTTGAGATGCAAGAACCTGGGAAGTTTGGTGGGTACCCCTGGGCCTCAGGGCCACACTTCTAAAGCTGGGGGGTCATGATGGGTGTGAGCCAGGCTGTTCACTTGTCTCTTCCCTGGACTCCTTTTCACCTGGGTTGCTTAAGGACCCAATGCTGCTGCGTCCCCAGAGTGCTACCATGTTTGCAGGTTTTTCCAGGCCCTCTGCANGCATTTGCACACTGAAACTTTCCTTATACCTTCCCAGATACACAATGGGGTGACAGGAACTCAGATGAAGCTCCTGGCTCATCACCTCCATAAATGTTGTCACCTACAGGCTCATAATGCTCCCTCACTTCTAGTTAATTCGGTTCCCCATTTTTCTGTCAAAATACCTGTTTACTTCCCTAACTGCTCTCATTTCCTCCCTATTCATTTAGCNTGGACAGTCCTATNCCAAGAGTATGGATAATTCTCCAGAAAAAACACATTGCCTTGAACATTGGATACAAAGAAAACAGCCTCNCTCATCTGNACTTTTAACCTGATGATTAAAAACTCAAAAGACAAAACAAAATACAAATCCATTCAGATAGGCAAGCCTCTTCTCTGAATCTAGCAGATGAATTCTTGAGGTGTTGTAAATATTTAATTTACGTGTGTGTGCANGAGTATTTGTGGACCATGTGCATGCAATACCCAAGGACACCAGAAGGGGGCGGGGGTGGAAGATCCCCTGGAACTGTTGTCAGCCACCAAATATGGTTGCTGGGAACTGAACCCAGGTTCTCTGGAAGAGCAGCAAGTGCTCTTAACTACTGAGACATCTCTCCAGGCCCAGGTTTGTTTGTTTATTTGTTTATTATGTATTTTTTAAAGCTTCTTAGGAAAGAAACCCCTTTTCATTAAGGTAAAAGAAATAACTTTAGAGATGCTCATGGCAGGGACTGTTCCTGGGAGCGATAATGTTTGCAATTGTTTTAAACTCCAGTCATAGCAGAGGAAGAGCAGCAGAGTTGAGGATTCAAGGCAGTGTCTGGGACCTCTTGTGTCTACAATCTGGCAGGGTCAAAGATGTGTGGGTTTGAGAGACAGGAAGGAAGGAAGGACACTCTAACCCAATTGGTCTCTTGGGAGACTCTGAGAATGGATGAAAGGAGAACCTCTCNCCACTCCAGAGACCCTGCTAATTATTTTTCACTTACTATCTTGTGGACTACAAAGTAAGGTTAGCCAGGCATGGTGGCACACACCTTCAGTTCTAGCACTCAGGAGGCAGAGGCAGGCAGATCTCTGTGAGTTCAAGGCCAGCCTGGGCTACCAAGTGAGTTCCAGGACAGCCAAGGCTACACAAGAGAAACCTTGTCTCGAAAAACAAACAGAAGCAGGTTCTCTTACATGGATCACCTAAGAGTTGAGCTGTAAGAAGCAACACCTCCTCCTTGCCTCTGCCATCCGCCAGGCATNCGCAAAGCAGCAACCATGAGTGAGTGCATCTCCATCTATGCTGGCCAGGCTGGTGTCCAGATCTGCAGTGCCTGCTGGGAACTCTACTGCCTGGAACATGACATCCAGCCTGACGGCTAGATGCCGAGTGACAAGATCTTCTTCAGAGACAAGTGCTGGCAGTGTTCGTAGACCTGGAACCCACAGTTATTGATGAAGTTTGCACTGGTACCTACCACCAGCTCTTCCACCCNGAGCAGCTCATCACAGGCAAGGAAGATGCTGCCAATAACTATGCTCATGGTCACCACACCGTTAGCAAGGAGACCATTGACCTTGTTTTGGATGAATTCACGAACTGCCTGACCAGTGCACAGGTCTTCAAGGCTTTTTGGTTTTTCACAGCTTTGCTGCGGTGCAGGTGGATAGGGGTGGAGGATAGGGGGGCAGGGGACACGACTGGCTCTGGGTTCACCTCCCTGCTGATGGAACGGCTCTCTGTTGATTACAGAAAGAAGTCCAAGCTGGAGTTCTCCATCTACCCAGCCCCCCAGGTTTCCACTGCTGTGGTTGAGCCCTACAATTCCATCCTCACCANCCACACCACCCTGGAGCACTCTGATTGTGCCTTCATGGTAGATAATGAGGCCATATATGACATCTATTGTAGAAACCTTGATATTGAGCGCCCAACCTACACTAACCTAAATAGGTTGATAGGTAAAATTGTGTCTTCCATCACTGCTTCTCTCAGATTTGGAGCCCTGAATGTTGATCTGACAGAATTCCAGACCAACCTGGTGCCCTACCCTCACATCTACTTCCCTTTGGCCACATATGCCTCTGTCATCTCCTCTGAGAAAGCCTACCATGAGCAGCTTTCTGTAGCAGAGATCACCAATGCCTGCTTGGAGCCAGCCAACCAGATGGTAAAATGTGACCCTTGCCATGGTAAATACACGGCTTGCTGCTTGCTGTACCATGGTGATGTGGTTCCCAAAGATATCAGTGATGTCATTGCCACCATCAAGACCAAGCATACCATCCAGTTTGTGGNCTGGTGCCCTACTGGCTTCAAGGTTAGCATTAATTACCAGCCTCCAACTGTGGTACCTGGTGGAGACCTGGCCAAGGTCCAGAGAGCTCTGTGCATGCGGAGCAACACCGTAGCCATT
>LZPO01097135.1:502203-527132 GCA_001675575.1 Neotoma lepida | reverse complement strand
GATGCCAGACAGGACAGAAAGATGCCCGCACCAGACACCCCATGAACATGTAGGATCAGTGAGTGAATAGAAAGATTCAAAGGAGCAAGAAAGGAGTAAATGTTGGCAACAGTGTCGGGGAGCAAGAGCATTGTTCACTACTGCTGGAGATTGGTGTAGTCTGTGTGGAGGTTTCTCAAACAACTAAAAACAGCTACCATAGAACCAGTTATGCCACTCCTGGGAATGTATCAAAAAGGACCCTAAGCATCCCCTAGACATGCTTACATATCCTTATTACAGCACTACTCATAATAGCTAAGGTTTGAAGTCCGCCTAAGTGCTGATCAACAGATGAATGGATAAAGAAATGTGGTATGTCTACACAGTAGACATTTATTCACCTATAAAGAAGAGTGAAAATGTGTTTTTCGGGAAAATCAATGGAATTGGAGACCATCCTGTTAAGTGAAATAAGCCAGACTCAGAAAAGCATGCCGTGTGTTCACTCCCACACATGGAACCTAGGTTATTTATGACAAGACAGTAGAAGGGGAACCATTGAGGGGAGAAAGAAGAGTAGCATGGGAAAGGGGAGCAAAGGAGGGTGATCTGGGTGAATATAAGCAAAGTAGGTGACATATGAAAATGTCAAGGTAACATATGCTAAAAAAATCTTTTTAAGTAAGAAAGGAATCTTTAAAAATAAAAAGGATAGCCTGCTGAAGAACTGACCTTGGCTTTTTTTGTATGGTGAATAGACCTNTAAAATCTCATCATTAGTGAAAATGAAAAATGAAGCAGACATTGCTGTGTCAGCCTTTGGTTACTGCAACAACTAGCTGAGATAACTAGTTTATAGAGACAACAGGTTTATTTTTGGCTCATGGTTTTAAACATTTTGGTGCAAGATCTGTGGCCCATGGCTTTTTGGACCTGTGAGGGAGGCAGTTCCTCATCATAAGAGCACATGGTGAATCAAAGCCATTCACCTTGTGGTCAGAATGAAAAAATTTTAAAGGGAGAAGAACTGGGGACCCCTACATTCCCAATCCCCTTCAAGGGTACACCTTCAAGTCCTCAGTGACCTAAGACCTCACAGAAGGGCCCACCTCTTAAAGTTTCCATCACTTTCCAGTTGTTCATTGCCTTTACCAAACCTTTACTACAGAGACCTGTGAAGAACATTCCAGAAATAAACTATAGCATTCAGTAAGAGTTATCAAGACTCTCTTCCATTTTGCAGAGATCACTGAATTGGCAATCACCAAAATGAAGTTCAGTCCTTTTGTGACTTCTGACCAAAACAAGAACCACAAATGGTATTTCAGTGCATCTTCTCACATTTGGAGGAAGATCCTGTCTTCCCCTCCTTCCAAAGAGCTAAGTCAGAAGTATAATTCAATCTATGCCCATTTGAAAGGATGATGAAGTTCAGGTTATCTGAGAAAACTACAAAGGCCAGCAGACTGGCAAAGAGGTCTAGGTCTACAGGAAGATATATGTCATCTACACTAAACAGGTGCAATGAGAAAAAGCTAATGGCACAACTGTCCATGTGGGTATCCATACCATCAAGGTGAATATCGCAAGGCTAAAGGCGGACAAAGACCACAAAATATATATCCTGGAAAGGAAATCACCAAGTAGGAAAGGAGAAGGACAAATACAAGGAAGAAATGATTGAGAAGATACAGGAGTAGGGGAAGTTAATGCATAATTTTTATTAAAGATTGCTTAAGTGAAAGAAAAAAGTTCCCAAGGTGTCGATTTCTTCTCAATGTAAGGAATGTCCTTAAGAGTTCCAGTTGCCTTGAGGTGCAATAGCAGGGTAGATATAGCATTAACAAGACTAGTGTTGACAAGTGGCTACCATTGTCTACTTCAAACAGCACAGCCCATCCATGCTACCAGCTAGAGAAAGCCAGTGACACAGAGGTCTGCTTAAGTAGAAGTCATATGAAATCTACCCAGTCAGCAGTCCCTGAAAGACCATGGTCAAGTCCTAAGAATCTAGGAAATGAGAATGAAAACCACCTCTTAAATTAGTTTTAAATTTGTGGTAAACAAATCCTCAGCACTCTCGAGGCCAAGGATTATAAATTTAAGGACAGCCTATAGACTACATAGTGAGTCGCTACTTGGAAAAACAAATGAACAACAACAACAACAAAACCCACAGAGGACAGAAAAGATCATGATNCTACCCTACCTCCTCTCAAGGAAGGCGGTTTTAAGAAGAGACTGGGGATAAACCAACACCCTGCAATTCCTTGGCTTTTTAGTTCTGTCCATTTTGCCTCTAGAAATCCTGATATATCAATGAAATAGTTGCATCAAGAAAATTTCTTACAAAAATCTAGTGAATGTGAATGCAAATTTGGTGCTTGTTGGACACTCATTAGCAAGCCCACTCTAAGTACTGATGAACACACTGAAACTAACATGGTGCTGGAGAAATGTCTCTGTGGTTAAAAGTGCAGTTTGCTCTTCCAGAGGACCCCAGGTTGATTCCTAGCACCTACATGATTTCCAGTCTACAACTGTCTATAACTCCAAGGATCCAATGCCCTCTTTTGGCCTCTTTGTGTAAGAGGCATGAATGTGGTACACNGATATACATGCAACAGGAGAAAGTTGACATAACAAAGCAGTGTCCTTATCCTCTCCTTCTCTTTCCCTCTTCTTCCTGAGAACTTGATTGACTTCACAGGAAATGTGTGTTCATAGCACCCAACTAGCCTAACTCAGTGAAGGTCACACTTACACACCGTTTTCCCTGGCCAGTTGCTTTTATGCAACTTCCCCTGAGTCTCAATGCTCAAATCTCTTACCCCCAAATACTGGGAAAACTTGAGTGCCCCCAGTGGTTGAAATTTCTTGTGCATTTTGTGGCAAGTAGTAACAGGATGTTAGCAGAAAAATGTTCCCCATATAACTAGAGCAACAGAATTTTCCAGCATCATGGTGAATTTGTTTAGGACCCATACTCAAGGCTGAATTCTCAGGGCCAACAATCATTGCAGAAAGGAGATTCTAGAATGGCACTGATAAGTGGTCTAGAGTTCAAGCTATGAGCCTTGTAGAAGCTGACTCATTTCCAAGAACCATCTCAGGGAACATCAAAGGTTTTAAAGAAAGCTGAGTCATTTGTGAGAACCACCTCAGGGTAAATCCAGGGTCTTCAGACCTCCCATTCTGCCTAGGATGTGGTCCATCCCAGGTGAGATGCCTACTGCTTCTAAGCATTCTGAAACTACTAGGTTTCAGGAGGCCCTGAAAGAGGTNTACAAAAGGGAGACGGCACCAGATGAATCAAAAGGAGAATCACCCCTGCTAGAAATCCAAGGGAGGGTCTTCAGAATTTCTACATCTTTGTTTCCTGGCTAGGATGTTCTCATGTCCACCTGCCATAGACATTTCTACTGGACATGAAGCCACCCTTCCTCTCAAGCCTCTGCACCCCCCTATGCGTCCATCACAGTGAAGGGCGGCTCTGTCAATACCCATGAGATGCCCTCTTTTCAGGAATGCTCCCCAACCCAAGGTATCCCTTCACTCATTCTCCACTGATCCCTTTCAGCCCCCTTTGCTTCTGTCTCTCTTACTAGCCACATTCTGACCTCCATCCCTCTCCACAGAGTCTTCCTGGCAGCCTAGAGGAACTTACCTCCAATTTTGCCTTTTTAATTCTCTTTCCTCACTGCAGCTCAGTGCCATCTACCCAAGATGCAAACCCGATTGTATCACCTCCACTGTAAATATTCAACGGCCTTTCTAGTCTGCAGCAAAACATCCACATTCTGTCAAACCCATTAAAAGCCCTGAAGGCTGTGCCCTGCTTGTAGCCTGGTGTGCTTCCCTCCTGCTCACAATGCATGCTATGATCATTTTAAACTGTGGACTGTGCCCTCAGCCCTCCAGGTCACCTCTAGATGTAAGCCTTTGTCCAGGTTATGCTCTTTATGTATACCACCTCCCCTTCTCCCTGTGTTAGCCTACCAACTGGTAAATGTCCCTCTGGGCCGGCCAGTCTTCTTTGAAGACAGCCCCTTAGCCCACTCCTTTCATAGCTAAATCAGCAAGTGGCCTTTCTACTTCCTATTCTACATGGGGACTCCTGAAGCAGAGACATGTCCTCCATGGTGTTGCTGGTACNAAATTATGCCTGTCATGTGCATCTCAGAAGGAGCCCGGAAAGCAGGAGTGTGGAAGTGGCTATGATGGTCCATTCTGTGTGTGAATGTGACTTTATTGAAGGACACCAGAGAACTGTAAACCTTGCAAAGTCTGCCTGATCCCTAGTATGGGAAGCATTTGGGGGTGAGGGAGACAAGGATATCTGCAGAAACCAGAGTGTAGGTCAGTGAATTGAGTGGGAACAACCCGTCTTGAATATGGGCTGTGTTGTTCAGCAAGCCAATCGGGATGGGGTGCAAAGGAAGAAGGACACTTACTCCCTCCTGTCTCTCACAGTTTCCCTTGCTGAGGCTAAGGCTGTCACTGTAGACTTTGGGGTTCTAAAGTCTTTGAATGAGGACATGCACTACAGCTCTTTTCTTTTTCTTTTAAAGATTTNTTTATTTTTATTTTACATGTATTGGTATTTTGCCTGCGTGTATGTCTGTTACAGACAGTTGTGAGCTGCCATGTGGGTGCTGGGAATTGAACCTGGGTCCTCTGGAAGAGCAGCTAGTGCTCTTAACTACTGAGCCATCTCTCTAGCCCCCTGCACTACAGCTCTCAAGTGAGCTTTAGGTTTCAGGCTGGGTGGGGCCACACATTGGGCTCTCCTTTTGAGGCACTGGATTCTTCAGCTGGATAACTGATGACTGTGATTATCCATCCCAATGATGGCCATTGTGGGATTCTTCAATTTCTGACCCCATAGACCCAATCTAATACATTCCTTTAGAAATACAAACACACACACACACACACACACACACACACACACACAGAGGCGCACGTGTGCATGCACGCACACCCACACCCACACATCAGATTTAGAATGTGCTACTTGGCCTGGAGAGATAGTTTGGCTGTTATAGGCTGGGCTTACAACCAAAACTACAAAATGTGTTACTCAACTCCTTCTGCTTTGGTTTCCACTAATGGGCTTCCTGAGCATATGGTATTGCTTAGATTGCACCCCACCCCACTCCCTATTAAGGGCTTAGATGGCTGCACAGGAAAGAACTTTGGAAAGGCTGTATAAACCTGGGCATGTGTGGANTCTGCTGTGTGCATGGGCACGTGTGAGTGTGTGTGGACAGCTCCCTGGTTAAATGCAGAGATCCCAGTCCCAAAAGAGAGAGAGGAACCCAAATTTGTGTTTGTTGGGCTAGTTTCTCCTAAGGCTGTCCTCCTTGGCTTGTAGATGGTTTTCTTCTGCCTGGGTCTATCCTGGGTTTTTTCTTTGTACATGCCCCCTGATGTGTGCATGCATGCATGTGTGCCTGCATGCGTTCATGTGTGTCTGTATGCACATGTGTGGGTGTACATGCTCATGTGTGCATATGCATATAGGTCCATAGGTTAATATCAGCTGTCCTCAGTCATTCTCCTATATTATTTAAGGCAGTATTGCCCACTAAACCTGGGGCTTATCAATTCAGCTAGACCAACTCATCAGCAAGCCCCAAGGAGCCTCCAGTCTTTGAGTCCACTTCTCTCTGCTTTTTATGTGGGTTCTAGGGATCTGAATTCAGGTTCTCATGCCTGCANAGCAAACATTCTACGGACTGAGCCATCTCTCACCTTTGAGCTCTTTTGTTAAAATATTTTCACTATTGCAGTATGTTGTGCTTTGATTGTAATCTACAAGGAAGGGAGGAGTATTCTTTGTGAAAGGGTGGACAGTGCATCCACATCCTTACAATGGACTTACCCTCTGTATGTAATGACAGTCCTCATTAGAGGAACCACAGAGTNTGAGAGGACTCTGAGGGGTGGGAGAAAAACGAGCTACTGAGGTGCCAGAATGTCTCCTAGGCAGTAAAGCTTTCGACATGGGACTTCATCATTATAGAATGTTAGTTATCAGAAATAGGAGGTAATAAACAGAGCAGTGTTTATGCAAGATTAAAATATAACTAGCCAGTCATAGTGTGCCCACCTGTGATCCCCAACACTTAGGAAGTGGAGACAGGAGACTCATGACCTTGAGGTTACCTGGGTATCTAGAAACCTTGCCTCAGTGCAAAAACAGAAAGAAAATGACCCAAAAAGGAGACAAAAATAAATNTAGTTGCTGGAAAATATATATTTTGCTATCAATTCCAACTGTCTTTAAAGGATCACTCATCCTAAACATGCTTTTCCTCGCAAATAGGAGAAAATGCAAATAGATGTTAAAGCAAAGATATTTGGGTCTCCTTTTCTAACCACACATTCTTAGTACTCAGGCTGNGCCACAGGGCTGCAGGGAAAAAACGTAATTCATAAAGAACTGAAATTTTAGTTCCTGTTCTTACCAATTCTCAATTCACTGGGCTGGCTATAACAAGATAACATGAGTTGGCTTACCAACANCAGATTTACTGTTCACAGCTCTCAAGGTTGGGAAGCCTATGGTCAAGATGCTAGCAGATCCGGTGTCTGGATAAAGGTTCATTTTCTGGTCATACACAGCATCTTCTTACCATGTCTCCACATGGTGGAAGAAGGGAGCCAGCTCTTGTCCTTCTTTAATTTTNTTTTTTTTTTAGATTTAGTTATTTTGTCTTCCATGTATGAGTGTTTTGCCTGCATGTATATATGTACACTATGCACATGCCTGGTGCCCACAGAGGTAACAAGGCAGCACCAGATTCTCTGGTACTGGAGTTACAGATAGTTTGAGCCAATATGTGCGTGCTAGGAACCGAACTCCAGGCTACATGTTCTTAGTCACTGAGCCATCTCTCCAACTCCTGGGGTCTGCTTTATAAGGGTACCATTTCCAATCATGAAGTCCCCACTCTCAAGACATAACTATCTCCTGAAGGCCCCATTTCCTGTTACCATCACTTTGGAGATTATGATTTGGGTAAGACACAAACATTCATATCACAGATTCTCTTCAGGGAATGTTTTTTCTTTCCTTTTCTTCTATCTTCTTGGTGGTGGTGACAATTTGTTTGGTGGCAGAATTCTTCTGGGATAGGGTCTTGCTATGGCCCCGAACTCCTGATCCTCTTGTCTCTGCCTCTGGCATGCACCAGCATACTTGGCTGCTTTTCACTTTTCTCTCTTTCATAAAAGTAAGCACTTGCTATGCATGTTAGCATACCCAGGTTTGACTTTATAATTTCAGGGACAGGGGGCATGTTGCTTTGGTTTTGTTTTGAGACAGAGTCTAATATATCTCAAGTTGGCCTCAAACTCCTTATGTAGCTGAGGCTGGCCTTGAACTCCTGATTTATTTTTCTTTAAGCAGCTTACAATAAATTGCAAAACTTTGGCTTTCAAATTTTGAATGAAACTCTTGTTGGCTGTGTTCCATCCTGGGGTAATACAGACATTAGTGCTTGTTTTTGTACATGTGATGGCAACTCTGTTATGTATCCGTGCCATGCCTGTGTGGGTACTGTATGTAGTCTTTCATAGTGCATTAGAACTCAGAGTGTTGGGGTGTAGTAGAGACTATTANAAGATTTTATAAAGTAGGGCTGTCTTTCAAGGCCCCCATGCAGGCATGAGTGAGCAATTACAGGTACTCACAATTTACTCATTCTTCAAGCTGGCAAGGAGCTGTCCCTGCACTCACATTGTGAGAATGCTTTTTATAAGCAATTTGGTTAGGACTCAGGCTGATTCACAGGAATCCTGATGAATTAAACTTGTTAAGCCTCATGTGGGATTACAAAGTGGCCATTCCTCAGGGAAAATCATCCTGAAATACCCACTTTTCTGATTCTTTCAAAATTCACTCAGTCATATTCCCCAAGGATACAGCCTGAGGTAGTATCAAGATTAGAATGAGTTGGTCCACTCCTACCTACCTCACCAGCAAAGGCTCTGTTGCCTGCCTGCCACAAAGTGCCGAATTGACTTAACGCCATTTCTTTCCAAGAGTGATTCCCATTGCTCTCCCATTGATTGGCCTTATGTGGACCATGCCGGGTTCCAAATAGGAAAAGCAGCTTCCAGACACACAGCTTCCTCATGATGAGAACTCCCATGGCTCTCCCTGTGACCTGCCCAGTGACCTCTTCTACATACAATAGAATAGAGATGCTAAAGAAAATNGGTTAGGATGGAGTCCCTGGCTCAAAAGCTCCTACCTGTGTGTTCTTCTGGGACTTATCAAGCCGCATGGAGCCCACTCAGTTGAGTGTGTGGAGCATGAAGGTTCATTTTCTCCTCATCACTCACTTTATGNCTCTACTGTAGGCCTCATACTTTGTTCTTGTTGCTGGCCATGTCTTAGTTCTTTTGAGACCTGGAAAGTTGTTCAGTGTTCTGCCTGTTAGCAATGCCCACACTCTTCACCTCTGTCCCTCATTCTGGCATGCTGCCTACCACAGAACAATGAGCACACTGCTGTGGAGTGACATCCTCGTGCTCTTTAAGAATAGAGCTATTGCCTTCATTAATGAGGGGGGAAATAAAAAGCAAAACCAAAGCAAACTTCTCATTTGCTCTTGTAGCTCCCTCACAGAACTGGTTTTGTTTGAAGTGATGTGGGTCAGCTTCCCAGCACTACCACAAAAGAGACAGTCAACTTACAGAGAGAAGTAAGTGGGTTGAAGAGATGTCTCAGAGGCTGTGCGGGCATGAGAATCTGAGATTTGGCCTCTACGACCCATGTAAATCTGGACAGTGCATGTCTGTAATCCCATCACTCCTTCAATGAGATGGGTAGGTGAAGGCAGGAAAGCTGGCTTACCAGCTNGCCTGGCATATAGAGCAGCAGTAAACAATGGAAGACCTTGTCTTAAGCAAGATGGGAAGTGAAGATCAACACCCAAGGTTGTCCTCCAACACCCACAAGTTTATGCCGTGGCACATGCACTCTTGTTTGCTTGCTCGCTCTGTCTCTCTCTGTGTGTGTCTCTCTGTCTCTCTGATTCTCTGTCTCTGTCTGTCTCAGACACACACACACACACACACACACACACACACACACAGGGAGGTATTTAAAAGTGAAAAGGGTAATTTTGTATTTTGGCTCACTGTTTTGGAGGTTCTAGCTATGAGGCTTTAGGCATGTGGAGAGACAGCACATCATGATGGGCAGAGCATATGATGAAGTAGGACCACTCACAAGGTGGGCAGGAAGCAAAATGTAAAAGAGAAGGAAGAGGAGGTTGTTGTTGGATTTTCTTTTATTCTAGCCCCACGATGGAATGCCAAAATGTAGTTAGTTGTTTTTGCTCTTTTGGGGGGCCTGCCACCCAGCTCCCAAATAAATCACACACGGAGGCTTATTCTTAATTATAAATGCCCAGCCTTTGCTTGGCATGTTTCTTGCCAGCTTTTCTTAACTTTAAATTATCCCATCTACCTTTTGCCCCTGGGCTTTTTCCTTCTTTTCTTATTTCTGTAATCTTACTTTCACTCCTACTCTGTGGCTTGCTGGGTGGCTGTTTCCTGAAGTCCTCCTCTCTTTGCTCCTTCTTCTTTTCCTCCCAGATTCTCCTCCTGTTTATTCTCTCTGCTTCCAGCCCCGCCTATCCTTTCTCCTGCCTTGCTATTGGCCGTTCAGCTCTTTTAGACCATCAGGTGTTTTAGACANGCAAAGTAACACAGAGTTAAACAAATGCAACATAAAGGAATGCAACACATCTTCGCATGATTAAACAAATGTTCCACAGCATGAACAAATGTAACACATCTTAAATAATATTCTACAACAGGAGGTGGTGATGACAACAGTGGCAGCACTGGCCAGATCCCTTTTGGGGGCACATTCCCACTAAAATGACTTCCATTCACTGGGTCCCACCTATGGACCAGACCTTTACCATATAGACCTTTGGGAATACCTGAAGCACAAATTTTAGCAGAAGCTGAACCCATCGCTTTCCCATGTTTNGGTCTCCCCAATTCTTCTGTTAAGTTGGTGATGCAGATCTACATCACTCTGTGGGGCTTTGAGAATGGCAGCTATATGGGCATAACTGAGTACAGGACACTCACCGGTCGTCTAAAGTCAACCAGAGATAGTGACTCTTTGACTTTGGTAGATGCATAGAAGCAAGCAGAGCACCAGCAAGCTCTGTTTTGAAAAAGCAAAGTGAGAGAAAGCCCAGGGACTGGGAGGGATTTTCATAGGACTTACAACAGGAGCTAGACAAAGACTGGGGTAGTTTCTAGTGCATGCCAAAATATGAACCAATAAGGGGTCATACACTCTGTNCATGCTTTTCTCGTCTGGCTAAGAAAATGGCCATGTGTTCATATGCTGCTACTACCNTTAGGTGTGGTTAAGCCCACTCTGTTCACCTCTCACTTCTGCTTTGTTAGCTGATGAATTCGACTATCTGCTGGCTATTAACCCTGGCAGCATTGCCCCTTGTTGACTTTGCTTGTGTTGCTGGACTTAGAGCTTGCTGGGGTCTGCTAACTATTAATTGGACTAAGCTCCTTTGCCTGTCATCTTTATATGACCAGCTTGAAGTCTGCTGTGTGGTGGAGCTGACTCCCATCACAGTTTCCAAGATGGAGTTCAAGTCTTTCTGGTTACCTCATCTCCAGCTCCTTGGCCATGTGGTGGTCTCCTTTCTGGGATAGATGGAGGCTTTTTAGAAGCTATTCTTACAATCTAGTCTGTCACAATTAGCTGTTTTAGAAGCAAGATGAGAAAGGGCAGCAGTGCTGGATAACGTTCTTCAGGGAAGGGAGGGGCCTCTCTGGAGTGAGAGCCTGCCAATGCCGACTGATTACCCCAGAGCTCTGGCCTTCCTCTTCTCTGACCAGTGTGGCTAGCTCATAACCAGCTACATGCCTATTTATCTCTTATTCCTAGTGTTCCTAGCTCCATCATTTTAGCCTAACACCCATTTTTAAAGAAAAAATGACTTATGTATTTTTATCTTATGTGTATAAGTGTTTTGCCAGCAANTATGTATGTGCACTACATGTGTATCTGATGCTCAGGGAAGCCAGAAGAAGGCATCAAATCTCCTGTAACTAGAGTTACAGACAGTTGTTAGCCTCTGTGTGGGTGCTGGGAATCAAACCTGGGCGTCCTCTGGAAGAGTAGCCAGTGCTCTTAACAACTGAGCCATCTTTCCAGCCCCCTTTTACCGTCTCTTTTAGACTTAATATTTCTTCCATAATGAAATGCTAAGCTCCGTGAAGGGAACAGACATTTTTGCCTGTGTCCTGTCCCCTACACCTACCCAGATCATTGTCTTACATGTGCTGCTCAGTTGTTTTGCCAATTTGACACAAGCTAAAGTCATCTGAGAAGAAGAAAACTCAACTGAGAATATGTTTCTATAAGACTGCCTGAAGGTGGCTGGGTGGTGATGGTGCACACCTTTAATCCCAGCACTCATGAGTCAAAGGCAGGCAGATCTCTGAGTTCAAAGCCAGCATGGTCTACAGAGTTAGTAGACCAGGACAGCTGGTGCTATCCAAAAAATTGTAAAAAAAATAATAAAAAGACTGCCTGTAGGTAAGTCTATAGGGCACTGTAGGGTGTTTCCTTGATTAATGATTGATGTGTGAGGGCCCAGCCCACTGTGAGCAGCCCCCTTACCCCCGACCCCCCAGGCAGGAAGTCTTGGGTTATATAAAGCAGCTAGCTGAGCAAGCCTTGGGAAGAAAACCAGTAAGCATCATTCTTCCATGGCTTCTGCTTCAGTTCCTGTCTCCAGGTTCCTGCTTGGTCTTTATTAGAGCAATAGANNGCTAACTGGGACACATGTCCAAGTGATCCTGTTAGCAGGGGGTGCTGCTCAGTGCTAGAGGGCTTGCCTACTGTGTTTGGGATCCTGGGTGTAATTCCTAGCACCATGATGAAATACCAATAATAGCATTATTAGTGATAAGCAACCCTTCAGAGATGAGGAGGGGAGGAGTGGTGCCCCTATCTGGTTCTTATCTACCTACACTCATTCTTTTGTTTTCCTGGATCTGAGGAATGGAACCCAGGGCCTTCATGTGCCTAACACATCACCACTAAGCTACACAATCCCACTCATGCTATTGTAAATGCTTGCCAATTTTTCTCAGTCTTGCCTTTTTTGCTTTGTCATCTGTCTGCTTTGATGAGAAAACAGAGCATGGTGGCCATACTGTGGGGTCTGTGGAAGCCCAGGCTAGACCATCTGCCCTGGATAAGTACAGTGACTCCTCCTGCCTACCTTCTATTGTTGCTGCTTAAGAGAAAAAANTGTGAATTGACAAGACCTCCTGAGGAGGTTTCAAATTGCCAGTAGTTCAGAGTCAGACATTGTCNTAGGGATGAATTCACTGTTGCTCTCACCCCCCAGACACCACTGCCTTGTGCTCTGAATAATTCAATGGTAGTGACACACAGGCTAACCACTTGTCCCAAATCAAAGTGTCTATTAATATTTAGAGGGTTGTGTTTAACAGCTGTGAGTTTTAAAATAGATNCAATTCCATCGCTTACCTTCTAGCCTTTCATGGAAGAGAGCAGACAGAATCACACAGATAGGGAACATGAAGTCACTTGTGTAATGTGGTGTATGATATATCTAGCTCTGGGCCACATGCAACCTAGGTAAGTGCTGACCACTGAACCATCTTCATCTTTGTTTTCCAACACTGGGTCTCATTATGTTGCATAGTCTTTTCTCAAATTCCTGGGCTCAAATGATCATCCTCCTTTACCTCTAGCTAGCTGGGATGACAGGCATGCTCCACCACACTTGGCTTGGCTTTGCCTCTTAACAAGAATTATCCATGTAATGNTGGAGTGACTATGATCACATCCAACAATTCCTGCCTGCCTTTGATTCTTCCCTCCTTNTTCTCCACTCTATCTCTGTCTCTGTCTCTCTGTATGTGTGTCTCACTCCGTCTCCCTCTCCTTGTCTCCCTTCCTGTTANGACAAGAACATACAAGTATGTAAACATGAAGAATGACAGGCTGGATCTTGCTCTTGGACCTTGTTAGAGGGACAGCGCTTACAAAATAGGAAGGTTTTCTTCATTGTTGTTATTGGCTTCCTGTTTATATTTATTTTAAATACTATTTTGATTCTTTGAGAATTTCATACAATGTATTTTGATCATGTTCACTCCCACACCCACCTCCTTCTGGATCCACCCCATCTCCCTACACACCCAACTTTGTGTACTTAACAAAAACAAAAACAAAACTCCAAAGTTCAATTCGTGCTGCTCAGATACTCTGATGTGGGGCATACACTGGAGCATCTGTCTACCAGAGGTCACAATCTTGAAGAAAACTAATTCTCCAGGTCCCAGCAGTTATCNGTTACCAATAGCTCCTCAGATAGGGGTGGGACTTTGTGCCCACCTCCCCACTCCATGTTGGACTTTTGCCTGGCTTCAGCTTGTGCATGGATATCACAACCACTGTGAGAACACATGTGTACCACCCTGTTGTGTCCAGGAAACTGATTTGTTGGAGTCATCTACTGCCTCTGACTCTTACACTCTTTCTACCCCTCTTCCATGATGACATCTGAGCCTTGGAGAGTGTGTAATATAGATATCCCCTTTAGGGCTGAGTACACTGCAGTTTCTTATTCTTGGCACATTGCCCAGTTGTGGGTCTCTATGTTAATCACCATCTATTGCAAAAAGAAGTTTCTCGGACGAGGGTTAAGGGATGTACCAATATATGGGTATAACAATAACTAACAAGGATGTGGTTTAACACTATATCCATTCAGCCGAGAAAATAGTAGGCTCTCTTATAGGCCCTATGACCTATCCAGCCACCCAGGTTCTTGGCCTCTATAATTGTCCCATTTTTGGGTTCAATTCTGAGGAGTGGACCTTAAGTCCAATTAGAAAGTGGTTGATTACTCCCATGATATTTGTGCTGCTATTACGCCAGTGGTATATCTGGCCAATCATTATTTTAGAGGGTTCACAGCTGGGTAAAAGATTGATGATTACTTTTCTGCTCTAGTAGTATGGGTAGCACCTGCCAACATCATGAAAGCTAGCCCTCAGGGAAGAGTCTAAATCAGTACTAGCTTGATCTCTCCATGATCTATGACTCAAGAATGTGATCTCTTCAGCAATAGAGTCTTACTGTAAAGCTTTAAAGGGTAACCAAGAGCAATGATAATAGCCTGTGGTATTTAGAGATCTATGGGCCTCTAAAGGCCAACAACTCACAAGGAGGTCACCCATTCCTAGTCCTGGGACTTTTATTTGGTAGCTTGTCATATGTAATAGGGGTGTTGTTCCTCATTATTCGATAGCTTCATTTTAACTCTTTTTGTATGTGTGTGTATTTTAGGATGCTTCTACAGTAGTTGGTTCACATGTTGCTTTTATGTTAATTATTCTTCCATGCTCTTCCTCCACTACCCTGCCCCCATCCCCCACCCCACTTAACACTTCCTCTTTCATTTACTCTTTCCTCTATATCATTACATTCTACTTTCCTTCCTTTGAAAACCCCCAAACCCCTGCCATGGCCCCTTACTAGCTTCCTGACCTGTATGAGTATTCCAAATGAGACATGCATATCTGCATTCACTCATGAGAGCAAACATGCAGTATATGTTTTCCTGAGTCTAGGTTACCTCACTCAGCATGACTGTATCCAGCTTCATCCATTTACCTGAAAATTCNGTACTTTTATGTTTCTTCACAGCTGAATATCCCATTGTGTAAATATACAACATTTTCATTAACAATTCATTAGTTAATACACATCTAGGTTGTTTCAATTTTCTGGCTACCATGAATGAAGCAACAATGGATGAGCAAGTATCTCTGTAGAAGAATATAAAGGCCTTTAGGTATAGGTCCGAGAGTGGTATAGCTGGATCTCTTGGTAGATCTATTTCTAGTTTGTTGAGGAACCCTCAGAATGATTTCCATAGTGACTGTACCAGTTTGCATTCCAACCAGCAACAAATAACTGTTTACTTTTCACCACATTTATGCCAGCATTTTTTTTTTATCTTAGCCATTCTGACTGGGGCAAGATGAAATCTCAAAGTAGTTTTGATTTGCCTTTCCCTCATCCCTAAACATTTAGAAAAATATTTCTTACCATTTCTATTTGTTCTTTTGAGAGCTTCCTGTTTAGTTCCCTGCTGCATTTTTAATAGCTTATTTTTTCTGCCCTTGATGCTTCTTTCTTTTTTTAGTTCTTTGTGTATTCCAGATCCTAGTCCTCTGTCTCATGTGTAGCTGATAAAGGTTGTTTTCCCCCAATTCTGTAAAGCATCTTTTTACTCACATGATGGTGTCCTTTGCTGTACAGAAGCTTTGTAAATTTCTGTGGTCCCATTTTACAGTTGTTATTAATGACTGCACTGCCAGAGTCCTATTCAGAAAGTCCTTTTCTGTGCCTACACATTGAAACCTATCTCCTACTTTCTGCTCTTAAAAAGACGCAGGGTAGCAAGTGTTATGTTGAAGGCCTTAATCCAAATGATGTTGAGTTGTGCAGGGTGAGAGATAAGGATCTAATTTTATCCTTCTACATATAGCTACATGACTAGCACCATTTGTTAAAGATGCTGTATTTTCTCCAGTGTGTACATTTGGCCTCTTTGTCAAAACCACTTGCCTATAGGAGCATGTGCTCATATCTGGGTCCTCAATTAGAGTCCATTGATCAAGTGCTTGTTTGTGTGGCAGTGTGCTGTTTTCATTACAACAGTTCTGAAGTACAACTTGAAATCAGGGATAGTGACGCCTCCAGCAGTTCTTTCATTATTCAGGATCGCTTTGGCGTGTGTGTGTGTGTGTGTGTGTGTGTGTGTGTGTGTGTGTGTGTGTCTGTCTGTCTGTCTGTCTGTCTGTCTCTGTGTGTGTGTGCACTTCCATATAAAATTTAAGATTTTGTTTTCAATTCTGTGAAGAGTGGCTTTGGAATTTTGATGGAAATTGTGTTGAATAGGTAGATTGATTTTGGTAGGATGGCAATTTTCACAATATTATGCTTACCAATCCATGAGCATGGAAGGTCTTTCCATGTTTGGATGTCTTTTTCAAGTTCTCTCTTCAGTGTCTTAAAGTTATTATACAAGTATTTCACTTCTTTAGTTAAATTTACTCCAAGATTTTTGAATCCCCAGATTTTTTTTTTTTTTTTGGATTTAGTGGTTGTTGGTATATAAGCTGGTTATTGATTTTTGTGTGTTAATTTTTTACTGCTATTTTACAGAATGTATTTATTAGTTGTAGGAGTTTTCTGGTGAAGCCTTAAGGTATTTTATGTACAGAATCATATCATCTGCATATAACAATACCTTGATTTCTCCCTTTCCTATTTGTATCCCCTGTGTCTCCTTCATGTGTTTTACTGTTCTAGGTAACATTTCATGCACTATACTGAACAGGAATGGAGAGAGCTGACATACTATCTTTTTCCTCATATTAATGAAAAGTCTTCCAGTTTTTCTCCATTTGATATGATGTTGAGTGTAGGCTTGTTATATATTGCCTTTACTGTGATGAATTATATCTCCCATATCCCTAAATTCTCCTGGAATTTTATCATGAAAGGATGCTGGATTTTAACAAAGGCTTTTTCTGCATCTACAGATTATCATGTAGTTTCTGGGCTTGAGTCTATTGATGTGGTGGATTATATTTATTGATCTACATAAGTTGTGTTGAACATTTCTATATCTCTGGGATGAACCTGATGTGAACATGGTGGATAATTTTTTGATGTGCTCTTGAATTCAGTTTGCATGTGTTTATTGAGAATTTCTGCATCTGTGTTCAGCAGCGAGTGGCCTATAATATAATTTTTATTGGGTCTTTATCTACTTTCAGTATNAGGATGATACTAGTGCCATAAAAAGAATTTTGGAAGAGTTCCTTCCTTTTCTATTTCATGAAATAATTTGAGGAGTATTGTTATTACTTCTTGGAAGGTATGATAGAATTCTACTCTGCATCCATCTGGCCCAGGGCTTTTTTATTTGGGAGATTTTTAATTACTGCTTGTTGTGGGATATTTATACACTGTGTGAAGATGTGTCACTGTGATTGGTTTAATAAAGAACTGAATCTAGGCATGTAGNTTATACCAGGGAGATGCCAGGAGACTCTAAAGAAGCCAGACATATGGAACAGAGCAGAGGTAACTGGGCCATGTGGCAGAATGTAGATTAATAGAGACAGATTAATTTAAGTTATAAGAGCTAGTGGGACAAGCCTAAGCTAATGGCCAAGCTTTCATAATTAATAATAAGTCTCTGTGTCATTATTTGTGAGCTGGTAGTCCCAACGAGAAAGTACTACTACATATGGCACCCATGGTGGGACTCAAATATCCAAACATAGGGCCTGAGAAAGCTAAAAAAAAATTCTGGACAAGGAGCCAGATGTGCCTTCCTAGTCCTGTAGTCTCGCAGGTGGGCTGGTGCCAAGCAATGTATAGAAGCATGGCTACTGGCTGCTGCGTGTGGGCTGGAGCCAGCTGCCAGCAGGATGAGCCAGGCCATGTGCTAAGCTGAGCCAATGCAGTGGCTGACATGGTAGTTTAANATTTGTCTCATGTGGTCAGAGAATACTGCAGGCACTTAGTAAAGCCAGGGTCAGACACAGAAAACCTCTAAAAAGGTGCAGTATATTTAAAAATGTACTTTGATGCTAAAGAAAGAAAAGAAAATGGGTATAGTCAGTCATAGAAAAAATATTTTAAACATAATAAAGTCTTTAAAGAAAGAGTAAAGTAATATAAAAAGAATAGCCACATAAAGATGGGAAATACAGGGTGTCTGGATCCTGTATGGTGTTTTGTTGACTTTGAATTTTTAAATGCTAATGTACAAAAAACAATAACTACTGAAAGACATTGGATTATGGAAACTGCTAAATTAAACCAACCTATATATTTTAAGAATGTCTTAACTTCAAAATGGAAGTAAAAAATATGTTGCATTGTGGGAGAGGTTATGCCATTGTTTCCACAGAAAACACAAAGTTATGGTTCTCTTCAAAATTAATGAAGATTTGATTGGGGGACACCTCCTGAAAAACTTGGCTAGACATAAAAAAGAAACCAAGAAAGACTACAGGATAGGTGATGTATATTCTGAGTCTCATAATTTTCTGAGCTTCCCGAGTCATGGGAGACTTCTTCCTTCCTCCTGGAAGGAGTGTTTCAATATAGAGGAAATTGCTACACAATGGGGAGGTGGGGGTTGAGGGTGGTGTGTGTGATGGGGTGTAAACTACTTCCTTAACCTTAAGTTACCTGGGTGAGGGTTCCTCCCTAGTTATCGTGAAGCTGTACCCTGGGAGCAGCATGCTGTTGCTCCTTCACTTCTGTGCTAGACTAGCTTACTGCTTGGCAGAAAGCTGTTATCTCTCTCTCTCTCTCTCTCTCTCTCTCTCTCTCTCTCTCTCTCTCTCTCTCTCTCTCTCCTCCTTCTCCTCCTCCTCCTCTTCCTCCTCCTTCTTTCCTTCTTTTCCAAAAAATAAAGAAAAAGAAAAAAAATAAAAAAAGCAAGTCACAACAATCCTTCTGCCTCTTTCTGAGTAATGTGTTACTGTATTTACAGGAATGTACCACCATGCCCATCTCNGAAACCTATCCATTTTTTTTCTTGTTTGTATTACCAAGACATGGCCAAGATTTTGGCGGGGGCTCAATACACTGAGAATGAATNAATTTTTAAAAAATAGAGAACATGATGCCTGCTTCATAAAGTTGTGAAGACGTGGGAGTAAGCTCAGGTGTGCAGTGTTTTCCTGAGGTGAAACACTAGCAAGCAGTTGGAACTAAGGCCTTCTAACCATGAAGCCATGCCAGTTCCACTCTNTTACCTATCCTACTATTTTGATGGTCAGCCACTGCCTTGGCTACTGCCTTTTAATGGATTTGGCACTGCCTTTTAAAATCCCAACATTAGAGCTGGGGCTATAGCTCAGTCAGTAAAATGATTTTTGAGAATTTGGCCACTTGTGGGTTTCCCACTCTCTAGTGGATGGCCCCACACCCATGAATAGGAAGCGCTACTGGACTTAAGTACATTCTCAAAAAAACCCAAAAAGATGTGAAGTTGGGAGGGGGCATGTTGAGGGGATATGAGAGAAGTTTGAGGCCCTGGGTTGCATACCCTGTAACACACACACACACACACACACACACACACACACATACACGGCGGGGGGCAGGGGAGATGCTGATTGAATTTAAGGCCCGCTCCATGATATGGAACCCTTACCTGATACTGCTAAAGCGGCTAAGAACCTGGGACTAGACAGGTTATGGACCTGGGGAAAACCTACTATTCTTCTAAAGGAGTGTAGCAGTAAATGACTCCTAGGGACATACTACTGTATCCATAGACCAGAGCATCATTCAACTGTTAGGAGAGAAGATTCTTCTCAAAGTAGGTGATAATTAACAAAGAGATTCACAACTGGACAGGGTGCAGATAACTAGAGACTTTGGATCTCTCAGCCTTAAACGGGATGTTTAATCAATGAACTTTCTCAATGAAGTGTCATGAGGTCAATCAACTACACTCTAGGATAAGCCTCATGCCAGGAGCAGTTGGCTAACACAAAACAGATTTCATACTTTTGTGTACTTTTTTTTGGTATGTTTGTCTTGTTGATTTTCTTTTTTAAAGCTTGTCTATTTTGACTTTTTTGTCTTTTGCTTTTTGTTCTTCCTTTTTTAAGAGAGAAAGACAAAGAACAAAGTTGAATGNTTAGGGGGGGTGAAGAGGCTCTGGCAAGAAGGGTTGGGGAGGGGAAAGCATATGATCAAAATATATTATGTGAAAAATTTAAAGCTGTATTTATTTTTATTTTATGTGTATGAGTATTTCTGAGTGTATGGATGTGCACCATATGTATGCCTGTGCCCACAAAGGCCAGAAAGTTGCATTGGATCTCTGGATCTCTGAAATTGGAATTAACAACTGATCGTGAACCAGAATGTGGGTGCTGGGAACTTAATTCAGGTTCCCCAAAAGGGCTCTTAACTGATAAACCAGCCCCAGTTGAGCAGACTTTGATGATTTTGAGTGTCTGGTATCTTGGGTTCTCAGGTCATACACAACTAGGCTGTGAAATGTCCTGTCACTAGAGAAACCCTGCATCACTCAGGACATGAGAAGCATGTGATGAGCCTCCCAGGGTAGGAATAGGTGTCAGCTCATCTTCATTTAGGGATGAGTGTTAGTGCTATGGGCCATGAGTTTATGTACGGGAACTAACAATATCTATTAAACATATAAAAGATGTGTGTGTGTGCACCAATAATACACACACAAAATAATTTTGGTGGAAGAAATGTTACAACCAGGAGTTCACAGGAACCAGCTTTAGTTTAACCTGAAAGCCCTCAAAGCCCCACCCAAGTGTTATTGGCTTGGTTACTTGTCTGTGGTTGCTATTGGCAGATAGTAGAACCTTTAAGAGATGGAGTCTAGTGGGAGGAAGTTAGGTCATTGGGGGTATGCTTGGGGTGATAGTGAAGTCTTGGACTCTTGTTTCCCTCTTTCTCTGCTTCGTGGCTACTACAGGATGAGCAGTCTTCCCCACCACATGCTCCCCCTGTGAAATCTCATGCTACTACTGGCCCCAAGCAAGAGGATCAAGTGACCAAGGATGGAGACCTTGTGTCAGATACCTTCCTTTCAATGTTATCTTGGGTATCTGTTACTGCAAATGGAAGCTGGCTAATCCAGAGCCCTGCATTTCCCTCAAGCACTCTCCATTCATAAAGTCAATGTTTGTGGCAACTGTAGAGGCCATAACTACTGTAAATTTGTCAATTTTTAAATTTCACTCCCCATTTATTCAGTAACCCACTGGTGATTCAAAAGTGATTTGTTCAGTTTCTATGTGTTTGGATATTTTCTGGCTGTTGATGTTTGGTTTTATTCCTTTATGATCTAATGACAATATTTTTTAAGAGCCTCATATAGGCCAAATAATATTCTAGAAACTTATTTATATTATCTCTTATTCTTGGCCCTTAATTNAGATTCATTATCCTCAAATCACAGATGTGGAAAATTGAGTATCACCTTCTCAAAGCAGCTATCATGTGAAAATGTAACCGAGAGCACGAAAAATGTAAACTGTCAGGCATCACTAGGTCTTGATGGAAGTCCCATCTTAGGCTGCTTCCTGGCTTCTCAGCCCTGTTTCTTGTTGTTGGTTGTTTTTTGACTCTTTTTTGGTGGCCCGCCACCCAGGTCCCCAATAAATCACTCACAGAGGTGTATTCTTACTTATGAATGCCCGGCCTTATTTTGGCTTAGTTTCTAGCCAGCTTTTCTTAATGTAAATTATCCCATCTACCTTCTGTCTCTGGGCTTTTTCCTTTTCTTACTTCTGTAAATCTTACTCCTACTCTGTGGCTGGCTGTGTAACTGGGTGGCTGGCTCCTGATCTCCTCCTCCTTTGGCTACTTCTTCTTTCCTCCCAGATTTCTCCTTCTATATATTCTCTCTGCCTGTCAGCCCCGCTTATCCTTTCTCCTGCCTTGCTATTGGCCATTCAGTTCTTTATTAGACCATCAGGTGTTTTAGACAGGCACCGTAACACAGCTTCACAGAGTTAAACAATGCAACATAAACAAAAGTAGCACACCTTATAATAATATTCAACTACAGTTTCTTCTTCTGCACTGCCTTCTAAGTGGCCAGCCCACCTCTCATCCACCCTTGTCCTTTGTGCTTTTTTCTCCTGCAAGTCCACTTCTATCCTCACTGTCTTTTTTTCTCTCCATAACTAGAGGCATTTTTGATCTCTGGGGAACCGGAACCTCAGCTCTGTCCCACAGAAAATCTCAGTAATTAATTTTGGGTTTTTCTATTTTGAAAACACCATCAAGAGCAGCTTGTGTGGACAAAAAGATATTCTTGATTACTTGATACTTGCACTATGGGAATATATATATATATATATATATACACACACACACTGAGTCTTCTCATTGTAGGATGAGGCTACGGGGAGAGATACAGTGACTTTGCTGGTAGGTAGGGGACTGCTGGAGTTCTGTCAATGAAGATTTCCCAAGTCATAGTCTAGACNTGGCACCCACACTGAGGTGCAGATCTGTGCTTACCTCAGTGGTGCAGGAATTAGCAATATGGTCAAGATCTTTGTGGGTTGTGGGGTAGTGGTAGTGGTGGTGGTGGTTATACTTTGTCATAGAAATGACAAAATGAACATTTTAGGACTTCCTTCACAAGTGGCTGTGAACATATTTTGAAGGAGGTAATGGCTTTGTGTGTTCACGTGTACATAGGTGCCATGTGTGTACAAATGCATGCACATTTGTGAATGCATATGGATGTCAGACATTGTCTTTCCTATTGTCATGATGAAACACTATGACCAAGGAAACTTGTAAAAGAAAGTATTTAATTGGGGGCTCACAGTTCCAGAGGGTTAGAGTCCATGACCATCATGTCCAGAAGCATGGCAGCAGGCAGGCAGGCATGGTGCTGGAGCCATGGCTGAGAGCTTACACTCTGATCCACAAGAAGGAGGCAGAGATAGAGAGCTAACGGGATGGCAAAGACTTTTGAAACCTCAAAGCCTAACCCCAGTGACACACCTCCTCCAATAAGACCTCACTGCCTAATCCTTCCCAAACAGTTCCACCAACTGGGGACCAAATATTTAAAGCCTACGAGCCTATTGGGGCTAGTACCATCCAAACTACCACAGACATCAACTTTGGGTGTCATCCTCAGGTGCAGTTCACCTTGAATTTTGAGGCAGCGTCTCTCATTAGGACCCGGGCTCACTAATTCAGTGAGTCCTGTCAGCCAGCGAGCTCTTGTATCTGTACACTTAGATTAAAAGCATGTACCACCATGCTTGGCATTTTATGTGGATGCTGGGGTTTGCACTCAGGTCCTCATGTTCGTGCCGAGAATATTTTACCAACTGAGCCATCTTCCCAGCTCTCGTATAGAAAAAGTTCATTGGCTAATTAACAGAAGTTTTCTTTCTTAGGCTAAAAGTAGCTGCTTGCATTATATCCCAAAGTGCCTGGCTTTCCTGATGGAGACAGGCAAGCATAGCTACAAGTCTGGAATGTCCTGGGAGGGTAAGAATAGCCACACACAGAGACGACTCCTGCTTCTGGGCCCCGCAGTTGTCAGGAGTGTCTCATTGGCAAGCAGCTTAGGGCTGTCTCAGTGTGGTGACAAGAGACCTGACCTGCCAGGCCTGAGAGCACATCTTTATTTCCACAGCTTGGCACTCACCTTGAAGTCTGATGTAGAAAAAATTCATTGATTTTTTTTTTTAAACATCCTTGGGGTACACAGGCCTCTCAGCCCTCCGGCAGCCCAGGCCTGTGGCTCTCTGCAAGCATGGAGAACCTGGACTTGTTGGGGTTCCTCATTATCACCTTAAACTGCAACATGACCATTGTGGGTGAGTCTTGGGGAAATAAACCCCAAATCTTGTTCTGGGTTTATTGCCATATTTAAATTGAGTTCCTTTCAAAAGTTTGTCCCAATTCAGTTTGTCTGACCCATGCCCAAAAGAAAGTCCAGCGTATCACTGTTGCTGTGGGAACCCTGACAAACTTCACTGGGGTCATACCTTGCTCCCATCAACATGGGAGGATGTGGGGGGGGTGCAGCATCAGTCTCAGGCAAGATCTGTTCTCTCAGCATTTGGGTTCTGAATTTGAAGGCAGAATCAGGTGGAATAAACGAGAAAATAATGCTTTTGTTGTGCCTCCTCATCTATCCTTTTAGGTTTTATCTTTGAAGATTATGTTATAAATATGACTAATTTCTCTTAAGCACTCTAACATAGATCCCAAGTTTAATTTAGTTGTTTGTAGTCTTGAGGATAGAGCTCAGAGTATCAGTCATGAGGTACTGATACACTGAGGCAAGGTGAGCTGTGTCCCCTGCCCCTAGTGANATATTCATTCTCTGTCCAGTTTGCTATATAGCCGAGGCTGGCCTTAAACTCTGACCTGCTTCTGCCAGAGCTTTGCAAGTGCTAGGTTGTAGTCTTGCATAACCATATAAAGCCCTAGCTATTCTTTTAACAAAAGAATAGTAAAAATACCTGAGATTGATCCAAATGAGTCAGTTTCAGAGAGGCTTAGGTGTCTGAAAAGAGGGTGGAGAAAAGGTTAAAATTTTCCTGATGTGAGGTTGATAGTTTTTTCCACTCTTATTTTGTAGAATTTGAATAAATAAACCTGGTATTGGAAGGTTAAATCTGTGACTTCCTCACCTACTGATGCTTCTCTCTGAGCTTGACTTCCTTTATAAACGATAGGGTTGTTTCTTTTGTCTTCTGTTTGTTCACAGTTTTTGTTAATGTCATTAATACAGTGACTGGGCTAAGGTGAAAGGAATCTAAAAACAGCAGAAAAGGGAGCATTCTTAAAGAAATTCATTTTCAAGGACCTGGAGTCACAGTAGCTACAGCTCTAGATGATAGGGACCGTATAGGCTGGTGTCATAAATAAGGGAGACACTGAAATTACCAGCTTTGGTTTGCTCAGCACGATGAGGGGAATATTCTAAGGTCCTTTAAAAAGCTTAATCCCTAAGAAAGGTGAGATCGAATCACATCATAGATTTGCTCAGCCAAAATGCTCTCTGGATCTTTCAGTCCAGGCCATGCAAAGGCATCGTTAGCGCATGCTGCACTTTACAGATCTGCTCACTGGAAATATCTTACAAATAAATAATTTCAGGGCTGTTGCTGGTACAGCAAAGGCTTAGGAAGTAATCGCCCTAAAGGGTTGGTGGGGCTCAGTGGCAGAGTACTTTTATAGCATAGCATGCAACAGGTTCTGGTTTCCATGCTTGCTACCGCTGGTGTGCGTGCGTGCGTGCGTGCGTGCGTGCGTGCGT
>LZPO01097135.1:463412-478515 GCA_001675575.1 Neotoma lepida | reverse complement strand
AAGACCGCAGGTGGGAGGAGCCAACTTTCCAAAAGCCACACAGCTGGCGAAGTTTCTACTGTTTTTCTTCAGTAGAGAAATGTCAAATACTGAAGTTTAGAATTACAGTATATAAATTGAGTAGTTAGGTAAAACAAACTGACATTTGAAAACTGAGGCTGAAAATAGTTGATTTTGGCTTTTAATTGGCATTAAAAAATTTTTAGAGACAAAATGAAGCTTGAGGATGTGGAATGTGGAAAGTTTGGGTAAGAATATTAAGTTCACATGAAATAACAAGCAGACAAAAGTTCAGACTTTCCGAAACCATGGGCTATTTGAAGACGACTGATTTGAGACATCAAGCCACACGTTGAAAATGAATGGAAAGTGACTTTTAACTGAGAAAATACAACAATGGCATTTAACATTTATTAAAGGGCTACTTAGCATTTCAGAGTAAGAGCGGTGTCAGGAGCCAGGGAACATGTAAAATGGCAGGCACAATAAGAGAAACCCAAAATCATTACATGCATATGTATAAGAAAACAGTGATTAAAAAATGTAACACAGCTGTATTTTAGGGGTAGAAGATAGTTTTAGGAATGACAGATACTAGAAAGTTCAAGTTACTTGTCCTCCAGCATAGTAACAAATGCGTTAGCTTCCCCTCACTACTGCTGTGGTTGCAGTTGGAAGACAGAGTTCTTAAGTTCCTGGGGTCAATTTCCAGCACTTCAGAACAAAGCAAAACGTGTTTCCATTTAATGCCTATCAGAGACAGGAGACAACCTACTTAGAGAAGAAAGTCTTCTCTTGTCCCATGGCTTTGTAGGTTTCTGTCCATGGCTGGCCCCAATAATATTGTGGTGAATCCACATAGCACTGCAGGGAGTGTGTGGCAGAACCTATCTCGTAGCTGGAATACAAAAGACAGAAAAGAAGGGGCCCCTAACAATTCCCTTTAACCACATGTCCACACTGACCTGAAAATGTTTAAGGATGCCCATTTTGGGGCACATTCTATATNCCAATGATAGCAAAGTTAAAAGGCACACATCTACTTCTGGAGAAGAAAGGCTTAGAAAATGTGGAACACTCTGGNGACTCCCAAGAGTGTCCTACTGATATCTAAGCATGTCTGAGGAGATGATATGAGGGTATTGCTCCATGGGGGAGCACCTGGCTAGCATCTAAACACACTGGATTCAATCCCTAATGCCATAAAAAAACAGGGGACCGGGTGTATATAATTTGCTTAGCACACATGTGCTCTATACCCACCACTGCNTGATACTAGATGTGCTCATACCTGTAATCTCAGCATGGGGGAGGAGGCAATGGAGGATCAGAAATTCAAAATCATTCTTGACTATGTAACAAATTGGAGGCCAGGCTTGGCTACAAGTGTCCCCATNTTAAAAATAAAAATGAAACAAAACACAAGCAAATAAGAGAGAGCCTAAAACATACCAATAAAATGATATGTTCCAAAAAGTATATGGAGAATTATTTTATAGCTAATGAAATTTCTCAGGTTATACCTAACACTGATTATTTCTTTTAAGANCTTATTTTCCTTTAGAAAAGTGATCAAGCATTATATTGCTAGAGAATATGAATAATCAGGTATCTTGGCATGTTTAAATTCTGTCTTTCCAAGGACATTGTCTTCAGTCCTCCATAAACAGAAGAAAAATCAGGATAAACTGGTCTGATGTCAATCTATGGTTAAATAAACAGGGGTGCTGCTGTTGGTCTCCAGTGTGCCCAGACACCCGCACGTTAAAGATATGTGCACTACCATGATGTTATTGACATGCAGTGGAANCTTGAGGAGACTAGTCCTGATAAAAGGAAGTTAGGTCATTGGGGGTGTGGTCTTGGAGGGGGATAGTGAGACCCCATTGTCTTCTTCTCTCTTCTTCTGTACCACTGTGAGGCGTTCTGTTCCAGCACGTACTCCATGCTGTTCTGTGCACTCTTGCTATATAGGACCAACCAGTTGCGGACTAGAATCTCTGACTCTTTAAAGTAAATGTTCCCTCATTTTAAATTGGTTGATCTCAGATGCGTGTTACTGTAACAGGAAATGGAACAGTATAAAAGGTTTGCTTATTTTTTTTAAATTCTTCTATTTTCATAAGCTCTATTAAAGCTTCTTCCCCTCTATTTTCTTCACCTCTAGGGAAAGTCCTGTAAGAGGAAGGACTTTCACTGTGTCTGAGGTGCAAGGTCCATGTGAAGAGGGTGTCAGTTTCTGGGTGGCACATACAGAGCTTCAGATTTGATGCTCACTTTACATGTATCTGCCATTTTAGAAATAGAGATGACACTGTCACCGAGTAACTTTATAACCACTCTAGGATGTGTCTTAAGAGACAATAAATGATTCTTTTTGTCACTTATAGTAGNTTGGCCAGATGCATCTTAGGAGATGCATCGTGCATTAGTTTGGGTGATTTGAGGTGCTGTAAAGACCTAAGAAAAACTGGTTTGGCCAAGGGAGGTAGTTCAGATTTCAGTATTGGTTCCTTAAGTCATTCATAGATGTNGGGCCTGCTTTCCAGCTTGTTGGCTTCCCATGGAGCTTACTGGCAAACTTCAGATGATAGCAGCCAGAGCAGGAGGTGTAACAAGTGCTTGCACTGGGAGCCCCCACCTCCTTAGAAAGAAAAGTCTGCTCTGAAACTGGAACAGCTTCCCCTGAGAGTACCNTGCTCTGAGTGTCAGTGCCAGTCTTAGCTGCCGGAGANGACTGAAGTGACACTAGAATCTGGTGACAAAGAAGGGGGAAGGGGAAAGAATAGGGTCAGCTGTGCATTTGCTATATCAAAATAGGAGTTTTGGAGGGTGGGGAGATGGCTCAGTTGGTAAAGTGTCTCCTGTACAGACATAAGAATCTGAGTACATATCCCCAGGCACCCAGATNAAAGCTAGGCAGGGGCAGCAGAGAACAGAGATGGGTGGATCCCTGAAGCTCATTGGGCAATCAACCTAGCTAAGTGGATGAACCCCAGGTTCAGTGGGGGATGCTCTCTCAAAATGTAAGGTTGGAGAGATATTGAGAGGTAATATTGACCTCCACACATGTATGATACATGGGAGCACACACACACACACACACACACACACACACACACACACGAAAATGTATATTCACTCCCTGTCTCTCCTCCAACACACCAAGAAATGAACTTTTAAGCATTATCACTGGTCAGCAGCCCTAGTTTTCCAGTGTGTTTTCCTCAGGGTTGTGAATTAATTATGGCATAAGTTGCTGGGTGCTGGTGGCACACATCTTTAATCTCAGCACGTAGGAGGCAGAGGTAGGTGGATATCTGAGTTCCAGGCCATCCTGGTCTACAGAGGAAGNTTCAGGACAGCCAGTGTTACACAGAGAAACCCTGTCTTGAAAAAACAAAACAAAACAAAACAAAAAGTTGAAGACAACTTTGATACCAACATGCTTCTATTTTTGAGGTTTACTTAAAACAGATGATTGGTCAGTTGTGGGCTTTGTATTAACTGCCATCTACTGCCAACAGTGGCACATCACAGTGCAGAGAACAAGAGACTGTGAAATGTTCATCTCTAAATAGAATATCTATTTACTATCTGGTCTATCCAAGGCTCAGGGATTATCCCAGAAGAGTGGGCAGAAACATCACAAGAGTCAGAGGTAACCAAGAACTGCTGTGAAACAGTGTTTTCTGGTCATGGCANGCATGTTGCACACAGGAATTCATAGTGGGTGTGACTGTGTGCACAAGACCTGCACAAGAGTAAGCCAGCAAAAATCCCACCACAAGTGGGAGAGGTGTGGATGAAATCTTACCTATAGCTGAGGAGCTATGGGCTGGCTGCTAGGGAAGGGAGAGAGTCAGATTTCTTTAGGAATGTGACCCCTGACAGGCTGCTACCTGTGTTCCTGTGGATGGCCCTACAGCCATGAATGCACTGACAGCACTAAGTTTCAAAAAGAGTGTGTGATGATGGGTGGAGGATTCAGACAAATTGGAGGGGAGAGAATGGGAAGCAGATTTGAGCAAAACACACCAGATTCATAGATGAAGTTCTCAAATAATATATTTTGAAAGTTGAAAAAAATAACAATATAAATTTTATGCTTGGAAAAATTATCTTATGCTGGGTGTTGCCANAGGCCTCTAACCCCAGTGATTGGAGACAGAGACAGGAGATTTTAGGGGCTCATTGGCCAGCCAGTCTAGCCAAAATACTGAGTTCTGGTTCAGTGAAAAGACCCTAGCTCATCAAATAAAAGGAAAAGAAAAGGGCACCCTGACATCAACCTCTGGCCTCCACCATGTGCGCAAGCATGGGCACACACCTGGACACATGTAGACATTCACATCACACATACACAAACACACAGTACACACACATTGTGGAATATTAGTTTAAGATGTGTTACATTTGTTTATGCCGTGAAATATTTATTTAATGATGCAAAGATGTGTTGCATTCTTTTATGATGCATTTGTCTAACTCTGTGAATCTGTGTTACTGTGCCTGTCTAAAACACCTGATTGGTCTAATAAAGAGCTGAATGGCCAATAGCAAGGCAGGAGAGGGATAGGCGGGGCTGGCATGCAGAGAGAATATAGAGGAGGAGAATTCTAGGCTCAAGAGAAGGGAGAGAGAAAAGCTAGGAGCAAGAAAAGGAGGAGAGGAGGATGCAAGGGGCAGGCCACCGAGTAGGANTAAGAAGGTAAGAAAGACATATAGAATAAAGAAAGGCAAAACATAGTGTTAATTTAAGTTAGAAAAGCTGGCTAGAAACAAGCCAAGCTAAGGCCGGGCATTCATAAGTAAGAATAAATCTCCATGTATATATTTGGGAGCTGGGTGGCTGGCCCCCAAAGAGTAAAAAAATCCAACTAAACACACACACACACACACACACACACACAAACACACGCACACACACAGAAAAATTACCTTGTCCTAATATCTAATATGTGTTATTTTGTATGTTTTTATTTTTCTCAATGAGAAAAAGAAATTACCAAAGGGTAGATTATGGCTTAGCTATCTTCCCCTTCATGTGTGATCAGAGATTATTCAGGTATTTTTGCTGCTCCACGGACTGGTTTATGTCTTTCCCTTTGATTGGACTGCCCAAACCCACTGCCCCAGAGTGTCTTTCTGATTGAGCACCTGTGGTGTTTGCCAAAAACAAGGGCTGGGAAAGGAGNATGAGGCTTTGCCTTTGCAGTTGGGAGGCCACCAAACTGACCTTAAAACTCTCAGCATCAAGTATCATTGATGGAACAGCCATCAGTTTTTCCTAAGCTGCCCATCTACTGCCCATAACATTAGGTCATCCCCTGATATTGCATGTTGACACAAAACTATTAAACTAGTTACAAGCTAAGGAAAAGAGACTGAAGAAGACTATGCGTGATGTAGAGAAGACAGTGCGTGGGCCAGAAAATCCCAGAGGAGTCCATGCTACCTTCCTGGACATGGGGCAACAATCTATTTGCATTAGTTATTTTTCTGTTGCTGTGATAAACACCATGGCTACAGACAGAAGCAAGGGTTTATTTGCCTCACGGTTCCAGAGTGGTGAGAGTCCATCATGGCAGGAAAGCCTGGCTGCAAGCATCAGACTGGGCANCTGGAGTAGAAGTTGATGAGCCACAAGCAGGAAACACTAAACTACCCTCAGTGACACACTTCCTCCAGTAGGGCCACACCTCCTAAGCCTCCCTAAACAGTGCCACCAACTGGNGACCATGTATTCAAATACCCAAGACTATGGGGGGCATTTCACCCCACACTGTCTGGGCATTCCCTTCCTCCTTCACATTGGCATGTGGAGTGACTATTGTAAGCTTTCCTCGTGGCCTGCATGTGCTCCATGAGGTCAAAGCACACTCTGTTATTCATCGCTAAATAGAGCGGTATCACAGTTAATCTTAGTCTTTTTTTTAATAGCATCTCTGACTCTGTATGCCAGGATTGTCTCAGACTGGTGACCCTTCTGCTTCATATTCCACAGCATCTGGAGGGCAGTGTGCTCTACCATATTCCACCTAATAATTTAGTCTTAATATACAGAATGGGAGGAAATGTATCCGTGATCTCAGAATGACCACTAGATGAAGTTACCTTCCCCCTTTTCAATGGTAGAAGGATCTCTTTTATGTCTCATTCATAAATTCAATATTTAGTCCAAACCCTTTTGTTTACCATGGGTGTATAACAATGACTCCAAACACCAAGGACTTAACAAGACATTTTATTTGTTCGCGTTTTGAGGGTCAGGGCTTAGGCAGATTGACTTGGCACCTTTCCTGCCTTTGAGATCCCTTGCCTTGAGGACTGAATCATTGGAAGACTTGATGCTGAGCAACTAAGGTGGCACTCTCTTGTGGTTGTTATAGATGGCAGATGTCGACCAGAGCCCTCTGTGTCCCAACTCAGTAGCTTCAGGAGTCGGGGCTTGACCCCTTGCATGGTGAGGCATTTGAGCAGGTGAAAATGGCAGAATTCTTTTTGTGAATTATGCTATGTTGATTGAAGCCATTTTAGCCTGCTCGGACTCCAAGGCAGGCATGTGGCTATCTCTCAAAGTTGAAAGGAATGTTCAAAGTTTGAGGGGCTGGATTAATTGGTTTGTAGAACTTTTGTGTATATAGGTGCATGTTTGTGTGTCTGTGGGTGCATGTGTGTGCAGGTGTATGTGTGTGAATGTGTGTGGAGAACGGAGGACAACCTTGTTTGTCATTCTTCAAGTGACTCACCTTGCTTTTTGAAAGAAGTTCTCTCACTGAGACTTGGAGATCCTATTTAGTCTAGGCTGGCTGACCAGTGAGCCCCAGGGACCCTCCTGTCTCCATTTCCCCAGCACTGAGGTCACAATTACATGTCACCATGCCCATTTTATTTTAAGTGAGTGCTGTGGATTGAACTCAGGTGTTTGTACGGTAAGCTATCACTGGCTAACTTACTGCCCTAATCCCGGCAATGCCCTTTTTCACAACCTAACTGAAGCCATCTGAGCCTGCTTAGATTCAAAGGCAGGGCTGTGGATGTACCCCTAGGTTGAAAACAATGGCCAAACTTGGGGAGGAGGCTAGATTTATCTATTGTTTGTTTGTTTGTTATAAGTTTTGAAACAGGGTCTCACTTTGTGGTACATGCTGACTTCAAACACATGATCCTCCTGCCTCAGTCTCCTGAATGCTAATATGTCAAGCATGTGCCACCATGCTAGGCTGGGTGGAAGTGGAGGCTGTATTTTAAAACCACCACATCATCTCAGTATCAGGCTGGTGCCAAGTGTCAAGTGGCTGTGATATTTTCTTTTATATGAAACTCCGGGGATAGCCACAGATATACAGCTGCAGAGNTGTGAGATAGTCATTCACAGGAAAGATATTAGGAAACAAGGAAATGTTCCTAGAGGCTGAAACGGGGTCCAATCAGGCCTGAGTGCTGCTCAGGCACTGAGGGAGAAGAGGAGGCCCAGGTGTGTGAGGGAGTAGCTGAAGATAAAGAGCGGCCTTTATCTAGGGCGCTCACGTGATAGCAGTGGATTTCCCTGGACAGAAGCATTTGTGTTTGCACCTGGCTGAGTCTGTGCCCTTGACTGAATTGCCTCTAGTGACTGTTCGTCATCTGTAACAAGGTTAAAGGTCCTAGAGCACTCCGTCCTGACTGGGTGATGGCTGCAGAGCTGTTAATTCTGCTGTCCTGAGTCACTGAGACCTCATTCTCTCCATAATTTCCCTGTCTGCCTCCAGGGGTTTCGTTTGTTCTGATGGTTCCACTGTGGCTGAAGGTCAAGGATCATCTTATCGTGTGTCAATGTCCAGAGGCAGGGAGAGGCCCTTGTTGTTCCTTGGCCTCTTTTTAAGTGTCAAATTGACTTCATACCACTTCTAATGGGCCAGAATGGGGTGACAAGCTGTATTAGTGAGCTCTGGCATGGCCAGAGCCATCATTTGGATAACATGATTTTATTAACTGGAAGAAGGGTGGTGGGTTGGCCCTAAGTAGTAACCATGGTGTCTGCTCAGAGCCAAGGTNTGCTGCAACCATTAGCAGAGGCCAGCACCTTTTTGGGTCTTACTTTTCTGTCCAGGGCCAGATGTCTTATAGCCCAGATCTTTGGAGGTTTTTATGCCCCTGGAGTGTTATTATCAGCCAGGCTGAAATCCTTTCTTTCTTTTCCTCATAACCATGTNCAGGTGCACTCTATTAATAAGGTTATGGTTGTTTATCTCAGGAACATGATGTGTAAAATGATATCCCTGATTTAGAAATATGATTGCTTATGGAGAGGTGAAGCTGGACCAGGTACAAGGAGGCCTGTGGAGCAGAGGGACCAGGGTGAGCACAGGGTTGTGNGTGCTCCACCACACTACCTATTCCCCCGTAGTATAGTGATGTGAAGAATAGCTCATCCCTCAGCCAGGAAGCATGCAGGGGTGAGGTACTGCCAGAGATGAAAGGTTATCTCTCACCCATGTGTTTTCCAGAAACTCAAGGGTTGAGGAATAAATAGCTTCTAATCTCCTGTGGTGTGCAGAACCGAGACAACCTTGTGGGTGTTTCAGGCTGTGGCTAGATCCAACCCCTGAGGTTAATGCCCCTCAAACAAATGAATTTCTACAGGACTATGCCCCACGAAAGGACTGGGGTTCACTTATTCTTAATCTGTCCTCTGACACTCTGTCTTTTCAATATATTTTGTTCTCTGTACCCCACCCCCTTTGTGTGTGTGTGTGTGTGTGTGTGTGTGTGTGTGCCTGAGCACACTAGTGAGTATGTGTGAGCCAGAGATCAACTTTAGATGTTCCCCAGGAGCCCTTCACCTTGGTTCATGAGATGGGGGTTTCTTACTGGGACTTTGGGCTCACTGATTAGGTGAACTCCAGGGATCCATGCATATCTGTTAGGCATGTGCCACCACTCCTGGATTTTTCTGTGGGTGCTGGATATCAAAATCAGGTCCTCTTGAGTATGTGGAGAGCACTTTATCAAGTAAACCATCTCTCCAGCACCACTGTTTTCTTCTTTTAGCCTCACTNTCTGTTCTCAGGAAAAGGTTTATGGCACAGTGCCTGCATTCTGCACCTGGTGGCCATCTTCCTTCTGTCTTCCTAGTTAGGGAGATTACTTGCTACTAAGTCTTGTCTCTTCAGAGAATGTGCTTGAGGGCTTGTTGGAGTGCACTTCTCCAGATTTCCCTTTCCTACAAGGTGAGCTGACTAAAGCTAAGGGGATTTTCACACTCACACATTTGTTTCCACTGCATTTTAGGGCCTCAGTGAGCAGCTGCCTCCCATGAGAAGGCTTGTCACAGAAATGTGGGTTTTAGGAGGATGTGTTGTTTTGAGGGCTAAAAAGAAAGAATTCAGTATCACCTTTTTTGGGTCACCTTGTTGATTATTAGTCATTCCATTTCCCAGTGGAATCCTGTGATCTCTAGGCTCTTGTCAGAAAGTATGGCTTTTCTATGGCTAGGGAGACAGCTCAGTCTATAAAGTGAGGATCTTTATAGACTGAATTCTATCCATCAACACACACACACACACGTTTTGACATAGTAGTTCATACTTGTAATTCTGGAGCTCAGGAGGTGGAGATACACAGATCCCTGGGCCTCACTGGCCGGCCAGCCTAGCCTAATTGGTGAGCTCCTGGTCCATGAGAGACTTTGTCTCAAAAACCAAGGTGGATGGCACCTGGTGAGTGACACCTAATGTTCATCTGTGACCTCTACACACATGCATGCACACATGGTGCACACTCTCACCAAAATGTGCTTCTTCTACTTACTGTTACACAGTCTNCATTCTGATCTTTTTGGGTTTTGTCCTTCAGGTTTTTTTCAACTTTTTTTTNCCTTTTTTATTTGTTTTTGTTTCATGCACACTGGTACCTTGCTTACCTGTATNTCTGTGTAAGGATGTCAGATCTTCGAGTCACAGATAGTTTTAGCTGTCATGTGGGAGCTGGGAATTGAACCTGGGTCCTCTGGAAGAGCAGTCAGTGCTCTCAGCCAAGGAGCCATCTTTCCAGCCTTTGTCCTTCAGTTTTAAAATACACAGAACAGAAAGACTCCCCTTATATCTTATCTGTAAAAATCTGAAACTATTCATTTCTATTAGGATTCTGTTAGGGTTTGGTACCTTGCAGTAACAAGACACCAAAGCTTCTGTGGGAAGGCAATCTATTGAAATTATACATCCAGAGTTTTTTTGATTAGAGGAAAATGTAGGAATAATTAAATCGAGTGTATGCTAACATGTAATTCATAGTAGCAGAATGATGAGAGTGAACCTTGTTCCTGAATCCCCATGTGAGCACTGAAACCTGTACTCAGAGCATCTTGCTAAGTCTGAGCTCTCTGCTAATAGTTCCTGTAGGGAATAGACACTTTGCTTAAGAACAAGAGTGACCAGAATAAGGAAGGAAGATGCTGTGATCCATGTTTTAATGTTACCATACTGGAGGACAGTGCGAGAGGAGATTGTTGAACCTCCACTTATGACATGCCTCTTTGATACCAGGCTCTGGACTCAACCCTAATTTTTTTTAACATCATTTCAGGGCTAGTCCCAGGCATCCCAGATCACATTGGCTCCTGAAGATGTAAATTACTGCCTTGTGCAACAAGAAGTACAGAAATAGGGCAGACTCCCAGGTTGGTGGATAAAGAGTTTCATCAAGGACTAAGTTTCTTCATGTTTCTTTCCAGGGCCCTCTCCAAGGTGTCTATAGTGATGACCTCNGGGTTCTAAGGAGGCTGCAGCATCCCTAAGCGTCTTCCTAGAAGTCTCCTAGCAGGTTTTGCTTAAATTTGCTTAAATTACCCCAAATCTGCATTTTGAACCCAAACACAGGCAAGTAGAAGNGTGTCTCGGGATTACTGTTCCTGTGATGAAGCACCATGGCCAAAAGCAACCCAGGAGGGCAGGGTTTTTTCCACTCACACTTCCCTGTGTTCATCATTGAAAGCAGTTAGGGTAGCAACTCAAACAGGACAGGACCCTGGAGGCAGCCGTTGATGCAGAGGCTGTAGAGGGGTACTGCTTACTGGCTTGTTCCTCATGGAGTTCTCAGAACCCAGGATCACCAGCCTAGGAGTAGCATCACCCTCAATGGCCTGTACCCTTTCACATCAATCACTAGTTAAGAGCATGCCCTACAAGCTTGCCTACAATTCTCAGTTGGGATTCACTCCTCTCAGATGACTCTAGCCCGTGCCAAGTTGACATAAAATTTGCCAGCACAAATGGGATTATCACAGTTGTCTTAAAGACAGCAGGTTATCCTATCTTATGAAGTGGTAATTTGTAGGNGAAAGTTTGTCTGGTCCTGATCTCTGATCCCGCCCGACTCCCACGGCTCTTAGACCCAAATAAACACACAGAGGCTTATATCATTTTTAAACTATGGCCCTGGCAGGCTTCTCTCTAGCTAGCTCTTAATTAACCCATTTTATAAATCTATGTCGCCACGTGTTCCACGTGGCTTTACCTGTGTGCCGTTACATGCTGCTGCTTTCTAGATGGCAGAATGGCGTCTCCCCAGCTCTGCTCTTTGCTTCTCTTCCCCTAGTTCGAATGTCCCGCCTAACCTTATTCTGCCTCACCATTGGCCAAACAGCTTTATTTATCAACCAATCAGAGCAACACATTTTTAGAAAGACATTCCCATCAGGTAATTAATTCTTCTTGTGCTTGCCTTGGCAATCATAGAGAAGGTAGAGANGGGTGAACANTGGAATAGAGTTCAAGTACATAAGAAAGAAGGGATATGAAGTTCGTGTTGGGTTGGTAGCTGACAATGTATGGCAGGTTTCTCATCATCTCTAACCCACCTCCAGCTTGACATATGTATACAATCTAAGTCTCACAGAACATATGCACATTAATATGGAAGCCAGGGTGGGCAGGTGGCACACTTGGTAAAGTGCTTGCTTTACAAGCATGAGGGCCTGAGTTCAACTCCCGGAACCACATTAAGAAAGCCAGGCATGGTGGTACACAGCTGTAATCTTAGTGGTAGGGAAGCAGAGACAGGAAGAGCCCTGGGCTTTCCTGGCCAGCCAGCCTTATCTACATGATAAGCTCCAGGCTAGCAAGAGACCCTGTTTCATAAAGGGGGGGGGGCAACAGCTGAAGAACAAAACCCAAGGCTATCCCCTTGTCTCTATTACGGTGCACACATGTACACAAGTACCTGCACACACACAAACACAAAAGTACAAAAGTCAAGGTTTACAAGTGAAACAGTCTATCAACACTCATTAGCTCAGATCTAAAACTTTCTTCATATGCAAACGCCTTTTGCTGGAGAGATTTTCATTCATTCAAGGGTATATCCAAAAGTATAGAGCTATATAAAACCAGTACACACAGAAAACACTTACCGATAACAGATCATGAAGAAATGNATGTTAAAATATTTTTATTTATTTTTTTGCTATACGTGTTNTGGTGGTTTGAATGAGAATGGCCCCCATAGGCTCNTATGTTTGAACTCTTGCTCCCTAATTGGCAGAACTGTTTGGGCAGGATAATGGAGGTGTGGCCTTGTTGGTGGAGTTATGTCACTGGAGGCAGGCTTTGAGGTTTCACAAGCCCATGCTATTCCTATTGTGTTCTCTGCCTCTGGCTTGTGAATTGACATATGAGTAGCTAACACACACATACCCTTTCTTTTATTAAAGATGGAAGAAAAATTGCATGCTAAATGAGATGGACCTGCTTATTTGTGTAACACCATGCATTCAAAGAATTGGTTTGATATTTATGTGCTGAGGAATAAATGTTATTGATGTAGACAAATGTTAGATGCCTCTGTTTTCCTTGATTAAACCATTGTTTCTATAAGAGCATANAACTTTGTATACACAGTAAACACCTTGCAATCATAGACTACAATAGCCTCAAACCTAGCAACATTGTTTCAGATGGCATTTGTTGATACTGTGAGGCATGAGGGCACACACAGTGCAAAACATGAAGGCTATGTATTTACAACCAAGGCTGCAGTCCCCTCATGTAGATGTGCGATATGCCAGGGCTGCTGAAACAGTTCAGATTCATTATGTGTTGGGTTATGGTTGTGTAATCAGAAACCTTAGAATGTTGCCAAATTTTGGCAACTCTGACATTCAGTTATGTGACCCCCNTGTGAAGGACGCCACCCACACTTTAGGAAGCTGGCTTTAGATATAGTGCTTGCATGCANCATGACTCCATTTTTTTTCTTTTTATGAAACCCTGAAGGCCAAACAACACATATACACACAAAGCANCAAAGTTTAAGTTCAGATTAGGAAATGAATCTCTAACGACTTGGTGGAGCTATTCTGATGGCACAGACCTTTGAACACATCAGCCTGGGTGGCGTCCATGGCATCTGATCTGCTTCTTGGGTCAGAAAGACCGTCTTTGCTCTGTATGCTTCCTTGCCCTGGGCTCAGGAAACACTCAGCTATCCACAGGCATGGCATAGCTGTTTTATTTGGAGGAATCCCCACAAATGCCGATCTCTCGCCACAAGCCACTGCTGAGGGTTTTGGGTTAGCACAGGGTACATAATTTTGGAGTGTCTCCACCCATCTTCTAGAAGGGACATCTCCCCTGGCATAAGCTCCTGGCAGCTCCCAGGTCTGCTGGCACGGTAGGCTGGGAAGGCTGTGGTTTAGGGAGGAGCTGTTGGTAGTGCATTGGCCCACTCTGCTCTTCTTCTGGGAGTTCTGTTTTCTCAGAACCAGACACAGCACTGCCAGTGGCCGAGAATAGGCCTACTCAGTTCTGCAGTCGGAATGAGGGGCTGCACAAGCCGCAAATAAAAGCCACATTTTCTAATATTAGCTTCATCGGTTCCAAAAGCTTTTAATTTTAACAAAAAGTCTACCAGATGCCTCGTATCTTGTTTTACAGCCTGGGGTTTATCAAGTCCCTGCTTGTCCTCATCCTACTCTGACATAGTCTCAAAAATACAAGGTGAATGGCATCTAAAGAGNAATTAAACCTAAGGTTGATCTCTGGTCACATGCATGCCCCTGCAAACACACATATACATAGGATGCAAAACANAAAATCTGAAAAATCTCAAACACATCGAAATTATAACAAATTATCCAAGCCATATTTAAGCNATAAATATTTTGACATAGTTGTTTCATATTTATCTTNCTTTACATAAAACTTCACAAGTATAGCCAATATTCTGCAATCCTGTCCACCACCACCACCNCCCATCTCCAGATGTACATTCTAACTCAAAAACTGTATGAATTGGACCTTTGGGTAATTTTGTATAATTATGTGTACTTAAACTCTATTCTTGTATGTCTTTTTAAAATGATGTTAAAAATTATGTGTATGTGTGTGTCTCTGTATGTCCACATATGTGCCAGTGCTCACAGAGGCCAAAAGAGGGCATTGCATCCCCTGGAGCTGGAGTTAAAAGCCATTGTGAGTCACCGGTCCTGGGTGCTGGGGACCTATTGGGTCTTCTGAAAAAGCAGCAAGCTCTATTAACTGCTGAGGCATCTCTCCAGCCTTCTAGGTTCTTTTGTGGAGTTGTGAATGGATCCCAGAGCCTTAGGCATGCTAGGCTAAGCAAGCGCTCTCTCACTGAGCTACACTGTCTGCTCTCAGTGATACTATTTGAACAGATTTTGAAATATTTCCACGGGATTTCATACCTATCATTTTATAGGCAGCTTTATAGAGTCAATATTAATGTGGTTAAATGTTTAAAATGTCATGGTATTCCACACTTTATCATCTGCTGCACAACTGAGGAGAAGATGGAGTGTTTCTTCATCCACCCAGTGCAGACAGGGCTGCAGGACATCTGTGGAGAGACCACCATCCTGAGAGAACTTCAGGAGTATCCCTAAAGTAGATAGCTAGAGAAAGAATGACTTCTGTGTAGTGCATATTNACCCTGAAACTGACCAAGTGTTGCCTAGCTGCTCTTCTAAGTGACCAAATCAAATCCCAAGGTTTCCTAAAGCCTTCTCAGTGCCTAGGAGACTGTCCCAACAGTTTCTGGTAGTTCTGAAACCCAAGCTCACCATTGCAAGCTGCCCCTCCCTTCTTCTCTCCCTCCCTCCCTT
>LZPO01097135.1:440417-454029 GCA_001675575.1 Neotoma lepida | reverse complement strand
GCCCTGCTACGTGAGTTGTTTTTATTGCCATGCCTTTGTATGTTATTATGGACTCTAACTCCTGGAACTGGAAGTCCAATTAATGGCTTTCATTTATAAGTTGCTTTGGTCATGATGTTTTATCACAGTGTTAGAAAAGTAAGACACCAAATTCTCATTGGATCTAAGGCCTGACCCACAGGAGAAAAAATATGCCTGGTACTATAAACACCTTCAAAATCCACAGTCATAGGTCTTAGGTGGGTGGGAATTGAATAATGTTGTTTAGCTAAATCGACAGCATCAAACTGTCTTCTAAACATCTACATTTATACCTGTAGACAAATACTATACCTCCTTTTTAACCAGAGAAGCCTCTCCATCCTGAGAATGATAGTCAATGCAGAGACTCATGGCTCTCCATGATGCTGAGAATAAGCAGCAAGTGATGTATGAATGAATGCTCAGTCCTAAACCAGACATTTATGTCATCCCCTCTCAGGCTCAGGGAATGTTGTAGAAGAAGAGGTGGAAGGAATGTTTACTGGGTCTGCACAAAAACAGACCTGTCAACAGGAAGGCATGGGTGGAGAAGGGTTTCGGGAGGCCCCATCTCAGACTCTGAACTATTTGTTACTGATATATTCAAGGGTAAGGGGACTCACTGCCTTCAGTTTGGTCACACAGATGGCTCTGGTTAAACTAAATGAGCCACAAAACAGTCAGAAGTCATGAATCTGGGAACCAGACTAGAAGGTATGAGGAGGGGAATTGATAGGGAGGGAAGGAGATGAGAGGGGATAAGCAGAATAAATCATATACATGTGTGAAATTGTCAAAGAACAAAATTAATTAAAAATAGGTTATTATCAATGCTCTCTCTTCAGACTAGCAGCAAGTTTAAAACATTTATTTATTTTATTTAGGTTTTATTTGAGGCAGGTGCCATGTATTCCAAACTGGTTTTGAACTTACTATGTACTGGGTGATTACTTGAATTTCTGATTCTCTGGTCTTTGCCTCCTGAGTGCTGGAATTATAGCTGTGTGCTACCATTCTTCTTTTGTGTGGTGCTGGGAATGAACCTAGGTCTTTGTGCATGCTAGGTATCTCTACCAACTGAACTACATCTCCAGCCCCAGAGACTTTTTTAAATTAATATTTTTAGTAGCATGCAAAACGACAGAATTCATTGTGATATTTTCACACACACACACACACATACACACACACACACACACACACACACACACAATTTGCTCATATTCTCACAGCAAACTTCCTGTCCCTCTGGCTCTTACAATCTTTTTGCCCCCTTTTCGGCATTGATCCCTGAGCCCTAGGTGCAGTTGTCTTGAAGATGTGTCAAATGGGGCTGGGCACCACACGGAAGTCATTTGTCCTCTGCGTTTTGATCAGTTGTGGTTTTCTTAAAGATATTTAAATCTAGAATCTGCATATGAGAAAACATGCCTGATATTTGGCTTTCAGAGTCTGGGCTTTTTCACTTAACACAATGACCTCCAGTTGCATCCATTTTTCAATAAGGGGAGGGATGTTTCCCATTTCTTGTTTAGTGGGACAAAAGAAACCTTTCTAGGATCTTTCTCCCCANTGACACGTGGAATAGGCCCACCGAGGCCCCCTTCCTGCTAGCCTCTTTGGATTCCCATTTCTCCTTGGCTGCTGGCTGCTGGGAATTTCTCTGTCTTCTGAGTTAGGTTTGAATTCCATTTCCATCTTACCCTCTGAGGTGCTAGATGGATTCTGTGCGTGTTTTGGCATTGTCTTGTTCTGTCTCTCTGTGGACTCCCGAGAATGCTGCAGCTTCCTCTTTGCAATGTATTTTATAAATATTTAACATAGTTGACTGAATTAATATTTAAGATAGTTAGAACTATATTAAAAAGTGAAATTCTAGTGATTTTTTTTCAACTTCTTTTCCCATGAAATCCTTGATACCTGTGAAATATGGTTGTCAAGTCTATGTGCTAGCATAGGCCTCAAAGTCACTGCTAGTGACTGCTCTGGTCTGAGATCCCAGGCCTGCTATGAATAGACAGACTGTGGTTAGAAGTTTCCTCTGGAAGCTTGTGTTCTTCTACAGGTACTTACCTGAGGTATCAGAAGTCATTCCCATTGCTGATGTCAAGTTTTCCTCTCAGGGTAGCTGTGGCCAATACACTTGTCAGCCACTGGTTTGTAGCTAAAGTAGGGAAGAAAAGATGTCCTCAGAGACAAGTAGAGTTCTATAGTTTTGTCTGTCTGCATTTGTTTCCTTCATGTTTGAGGGAATCACCTACAGATTTCTCCCTGACATGACGTGAAGGGTATCAATACCCTCACAGCCTCTTGGTGTGGTTCCATGGGGTGAATCTGGCTTAACTCTGTACTTCAGCTAGGCATTAGTGTATAATGGACTACTTCCAAACTTACTACCCATTTACAAATCAGAAAAAAATGTAAACATATCCATTCCTTAACATCCTTATGAGTGAGCTGGGCAGTGCAGGCCAGCTCAGCTGAGACAGTAGAGGATGATTTCGTTTGCTTGTAGTGGTGTTGATAGGCTTGATGCTCTGCTACAGGGACTCTTGTTCCCNAGGGGCTTAGGCTGAATTTCAAACACACAGGGCCAGCCTTCTGAGGGCAGCAAGAAGAGGCAAGATATCCTTGTTCATGACTCACAGGCAAGGCTAAGTCCAGAAGACTGACTTACTGNATGGAACAACTAGAAAGTTGCATTGATGAGTGTATGCATAGCTACAGAGAACACTTCTTGGCCACTGTTCTCGTGCACCATGACATAAAAATATGTAGTCTTGATGTCTATATTAGTGGATCCTTCCTTGCACATATTGACCTATGTTGGACATAGGTAAGGAGGTGGGCTGGTGATGCAGTTAGTGGGTAGAAAACTTGCCTACATGTACAAAACCCTGGGTCTAGTTCCCAGCACTGCATAAACTGGGTGCAGCACTCCAAGCACTTTGGAGGTGGAGGCAGGAGGATGTGAAGGTCACTCTCAAATAGTCATCATATTGGAAGTCAACCCGAGATACACAGTCATGAGACTGTGTCAGAAAAAGAAAAAGGGGTTACATCAGTGGGTAAGAGCACATGCTGTTCTTGCAGAAGACCAAGAAGATTTGATTCCCAGAACCCACATGGTGGCTCACAACTATCTGTAATTCCAGTTCAAGGCCAACCAGTGCTGTCTTTTGAAATCCAAGGGCATCAGACACATATGTAATGTGCATATATACATGCAAATGAAACACTCTACACACAAAATAGCAAAATCAATAAATCTTAAAAATAACAATAAATAGGAATAAAGAGAAGGAAGAGGGGAGGGGGAAAGGAGCATCTTATACAAGGTTTATGTCAGTGTCTCTTAACTTCGGAAACTGCTGTCACGTGTTGCTGAGAATCTGTAGCAACTCCAACAAAACACTGGTGTTCCTAAGTACACAAAGCAGAACAGGATGGACTCCTGTACATGGCCCTACAAAGACTTTAAAATCTATTTTTACTTATGTGTGTGTGGGTATGTTCATATGAACGCCTGCAGTCCCTGGAGCTGGAGCTACAGATAGATAGTTGTTAGCTGCCTAATGTGGTGTTGGGATTTGAACTCCGGAAGAGTAGTATGTGTAGTATGTGTTCTTAACTGTTGAGCCATCTCTCTAGCCCGACTTTTCTTCAAGTGAAAAAAAAGTCCAGTTTGAACTCTGCACATTCCATAGATCCCAACAGATATACAAAACTTGAAAGCGTCCAGGTTCTCTGGGTATACAGTGTTTTATGCAAGGGCACTGGCCACTGGANGCATATCAGCAGTTCCTTCTTAGAAGGTGCTGGATTAAGTTGGGTTTGGTGGCACACACCTTTAATCCCAGAATTTGAGAAGCAGAGGCAGGGAGATTCCCGTAAATTTGAGACCAGCCTGATTTATACAATGAGTACCAGGGCAGCCAAGGTTCCATAGTGAAAGCCTTTCACAAAACACAACACAACAAACTAAACAAAAACAAAAAAGAAAGTTCTGGGTTGANTGACTGTCAAAACCTGTTTGAGCTTTTTTTGGTGCATTTTTACAAAAATAGATGAAATCCCATGTCATGTGTCTAAATGAAATCTAAATTCAACCTGAAGAAAAGGAAGTACTTGGTTCAGTTCTCAGGCTCCGGTTCCAGTCTTTCCTTTAACTAACTGGAGACTCACACTTGTAGTCACATGTGCTTCTTAAAAGAGTGTTCAAAGGTCAGGAAAGCAGATCCAGGCAAGGGCAGGCTCCTGGGATTTTCACTGGTAAAAAGACAGCGTTTAGTCCAGCCATTAAGAGGCCTAAAAGGCCAACCAGGAGAACTCAAACTTGTTCAGCATCAGCATCCTGCCTGCTAGCACCATGCCAAATAGTGNGGTATCCCTCCCCCCTACTAGTTCCAGCACAGTTTGAGTTTGTTACCAACTTCTCTTTTGTGAAAAATTCAGATTCTCCTGGGCTGTAATTTTGAGGTTAACACAAATGCAGATAAAATCATTGCTCTTTCCTGTTCATTCCAGCCTAAATCTTTATCTTTCAAAAAGTTCAATATGGGAGTTGACTGACAGTTTAATTATTATCTTTCTGTTTGTACCAACATTTTGTGGTTCTATGGGAAAGAAGTAATGCCAGTCAAAATACCAAAGTTATCTCTTTGCTATGTTCATGTCATTTACGGAAAGTGGGGCAAGATGTGCTTCATTATTGACTAATCAAAGTAGAAACAGACAGGAGCAGTAAAAACTTTAACAGAGCCATACACTTCAGAAAGCACTAATGCTACTAATCACGATGTGATGATCTTGTCTTGTTGGTGCTAGGTATCTGCACCATGTTAATGTGCTTATATACAGTATATTATTATATTGATATTTCAAAGGGAAAATCTAAAACTGCTGTTTCAAAGTAAAGTTTAATGTAAAAACCTTTGAAACACAAAATTGTCCACTTTTATGTGCAAACCACAGGTTTGAAGTCTTTATGCTCTCCTCTCCTACTGTTTATTTATTTATTTTTTTATTGTTTAAGAATTGTATACATGTCTGTGGTGGTTTGAATAAAAATGGCCCCCATAGGCTCACAGATTTGAATGATTGGTCATTAGGGAGTGATACTACTTGACAGGAATTAGGAGGAGTAGTAGGGATTCAGAGGCCTTGTTGGAGTAGCTGTGGCCTTGTTGGAGGAAGTGTATCACTGGCAGTGGACTTCGGAGTGTCAAATGCTCAAGCCAGGTCCAGTTTCTTACTCTTCCTGCTGCCGGCTGATCTGGATGTAGAACTCTCAGCTACTTCTCCAACTCCATGTCTGCCTGCATGCCACCATGCTTCCTGCCATGATGATAATGGACTGAACCTCTAAATGTAAGCCAGCNGCAATTAAATGCTTGCCTTTGTTGTTGCTATGATCACNACATCTCTTCAAAGCAATAGAACACTGATTAAGACACTGTGTGTAATGTGTTTTGATGAAATCCATCACCCATTCCCTCTCCTGAGATTCTCCCCTAGAGTGTCTACTTGGTGCCGCTCATATGTGCATGAGTGTAGAGCTGTCCATTGGGGTCATGGGTGACATCTCAGGGGCCTCATCTCTGAAGCAAACTGACTAACCCCTCTCCTTGAAGCCATCAATTTCCAATATCTCCTCAGTTAGGACTGGGACTATGTGACTCCTTTCCCATCTGTGGTAGAATTTTGGCTAGCTTGATTTCGTGCAGGTCTTTGTGCAGGCAGTCGCAGTCACTGTGAATTCTTGTGTGCAACTTCCCTGTACTGCGTGGGCAACACTGCTTTGCTGCAGCTGTCTACTACCTCTGGCTCCTAAGTTTCCATCTCCTCTTGCATGATGATCCCTGAGTCTTGGAGAAGGGGTTATAATATAGACGTTCCATTTAGGGCTGAGCACTCCACAGACTCTAATTCTGTGTACTTTGATTGGTTGGGGGTGTTGGGTATCTTTGATAATAATCATCTAATGCAAAAACAAACAAACAACAATTTCTTTGATGAGGGCTGAGAGAAGTGTTACTTTATGGACATAAAGACAAGTACTTAGGAGGTAGTTTAATACTATGTTCATCTAGCAGAATAATAGTAGTAGTTTCTTTCCTAGGCCTATGATCTATCCAGCCATGGGTTTTTACCCAATTAAAGGTGCCCAATGAGTTCTGTCTTGTGGAGCTGACCTTAAGTCCAATCCAAAAATGGTTCCATACTCCCACACCATGTGTACCACCGCTTCCCTGCTGGGTCTATTTTGCCAGACCACTCACTACTGTAGCTCACAGAGTTCATAGCTGGGTAAGACTGCTTATGGATTTATATCCCATGTAGTACCATGCTCAGCACTGTGAAAGCTAGCCGTAGGGCATGCAGTTTCCAAGTCAGTACCACCTTGATTTCTCCATGTTCTATGACTCAGGTATGTGATATCTTTAGCAACAGGTTTATCATCACTTTCTGGAGGGTGTCAAAGAGCAATGGCAATACCTTAGAATGTTTATGTGGTCTATTGAACTCCGCTTATCAGCAATCCAAGCCTGGCACTGGGATTTTTGTTTGATAGTTTATGGTATCTAGTAGAGGCATTGTCCCACTATTGTAGGATAACTCCATTTAAAGTATATACATATGTGTNTATACACTTTTTTATAAAGTATATATATATATACGTTTTTTATAAAGTACATTTAGGAAGCTTCCGTAGTAGTGGGTTTCCATACGGTCATTTCAGAGGTCTTTATTGTTAGTTATCCCTTCCCATACTCCTTCCTCTAACTTGTCCTTCCATCCCCACCACACTTAACCCTTCTAGCCCCATTATTCCTCATTTCCCCCTTCATACCTGTTTTTTTTTTGTTGTTGTTGTTGTTTTTTTAATTTGGAGGATTTTTTTTGTTCCTGATTCAGTCTTATTCTTATATTGGATATGCTTAATTTAAAATTTTTCTTCTTAGTTTAACTTTGGAATGTCATATATTAAGACATTCATCCATTTCTTTCAGATTTTTCCAATTTGGTGAAATAAGGATTTTGGAAGTAAATAATTTTCATCCTCTGGATTTCACTGGCATCTGTTGTAATGTCTTCTTTTTTGTCTCTCTTTTTTTTATTTTAGTTTTCTCTTTCTTTTCACTAATTAGTCTAAGAATTTGTCAGTCTTGTTACTATCTACAAAGAATCAACCTTCTGCTTCATTGGTTCCTTGTGTTTTTAATATTTATTTTATTATTTTCTGCTTTGATTATTGTTACTTTTGGGGGGAGTTGTTATTAGAATAGCAACTTCTGTTTGTTCCCTGGTCCTTTTGTTTTTTTGTTTGTTTGTTTGTTTTGTTTTTTGTTTTTTGTTTTTTGAGACAGGGTTTCTCTGTGTAGCTTTGCGCCTTTCCTGGAACTTACTTGGTAGCCCAGGCTGGCCTCGAACTCACAGAGATCCGCCTGCCTCTGCCTCCCGAGTGCTGGGATTAAAGGCGTGCGCCACCACCGCCTGGCGCCCTGGTCCTTTTGTCCTGGAATACCTTCACTCATTCTTTCCCTCTAAGGTGTTTCTATCTTTGGAGGTGAGGTGTGTTTCTTTGAGGCAATAAAGTAAATTTACTTTGCTAGTCTATACCTTTTAGTTGGTGAATTAGAACATTGATGTTCAGTTATTACTGAGAAATATGTACTGAGTCCTGCCATTTTCCTAATTTTATGATATTTCTTTTCTTGGCCTTCCTTTGTTTAACCATGGTCCAGTCCTAACATTGTTATTTATTTTTCATTGTTACACCTTGGAGTTGCTTATTACTTTCTTCAGTCTGACATGTTCCTTCCATGATCTTCTGTAGACCTGGCTCAATGGTCATGAATTTCTTTAAATTTATCATGAAAAGTTTTTCTTTATCCTTCAATTAGGACTAATAGTTTTGCTGATTAGTCTGGGCTGGGATCTGTAATCTTTCAGAATTCGTAGAACATCTATCAAAACTCTTCTTGCTTTCAAAGTCAGCTGTTGTTCTCATGGGCTTGCTTTCATATGGGACCTTTGCTTTCTGTCTTGCAGCTTTTGATATTCTTTCTTTGTTCTGTACATTTAGGGTTTTGACTATTAAATGACATGGGGAGCTTCTTTTTCAGTCCTGTTTATTGGGTGTTCGGTATACCTTTTGCACCATGGTAGGTACATCTTTCCTTAGATTTGAGGAAATTTCTTCTATGGTTTATTGGAAATATTTTCTGTGACTTTTACCTTCATTTCTTCTCCTTCTTCCATATTTATGATTCATAGGTTTGGTCTTTTTATAGTGTTCTATTCTTGGTCTTTGTCAGATTTATCATTTTCTTTGACTGTGTGATTCAATTTCTCGACCTTGTCTCCAAGTCCTGGTATTTTCTCTTTCACTTGACCCATCCTATCGGTGAGGCTTTCCACTGAGCCTTTTATTTGACTTACTCAGTTTTTCATTTCAAGGTTTATTTCAGCTTGGGGGTTCTTCAGAAATTCTCTTTATTAAATTCTGTTTTCATGTTTGAAATTGATTTCCTTACTCCATTTAGCTGTTTGTCTGTGTTTTCNTGGTCTTGATCTTCATCCTGGCATTAATTCATATCCTTTTTGGTTCCTTGAATGACTTCTATTTTGAAATCACTGTCTTGTGTGCCATATAAGTTTCTTCTCTCAGGGAACATGACCTTTGGAGCACATATATTAACCTAGTTGTTTGTGTATTTGCAAGAAGATATAGGCCTCTGCATTTGGTCACTGGTAGTGTTTTTGGTATAGATATATGTCCCATCTTTGTTTCATGGGCATTTGGATCTCTTCTGTTACTGCAATTTGTCAGGTCTTAGACCAGCTGCATAGTGCTTAGGGTTCAATCTTGGGGCCACTTAATATTAATGTGTGAATGGGGTATCAGAAGTGGTCCTAGCTCAGCTAGTTGCAGTTTCTGATCACAGGAGCAAACCTTCTGTAGAGCTGGTTCTTGCTGCAGATCATCAGAAACCTGTGGAAGGTCATAGGGTTTTACAGTGGTCCCCTAGGGGCAGGACTGGGGTCTTGGGGGTGGGCAGTACTATCTGTGGGAGATGCATACTGAGGTATGATTCCCATGTAGTAGGACTGNGGTTGTGGTAGCAGAAAACAAAGCATTTGTCCCGACAGAACATTCTATATAAGTAAGGTCAAGAAAGAATTTCTCAAACTACTTCATATATATAAAATATAAAACATATTACATATACAATACTTTTCTTATTAATTAGTACCAATTTTCTTCAAAGTGAGTGGGTTTATACCATAGCTACATTTTTAGCTCAAGGAAATTAACATGGCTTAATGATTCAAGTCACTCNGTCACTGAAAGTTTCAATTAATAGTGACATTTCTGAGAGGTCTCTTGCTCTAAGTGGTGTGGATTTTCATTCAGCAAAGATGATTTCCTACTTTGTTTTGATAGATGCTGATTCCACATTTGCAAGGCCATTTTTATCTAATAATNTGATATTGAAGGACTGTAGGCTCCTGCCTGGAAGAAACACTGACTTTGACTTCTCTGAACTCCTTTCACCATCTTGTGTACTGCATTGTTGACCCAGATATTTATGAGGCAGGGCTTTCAGCTCCTTCTAATATCCTCACTTCCATTTACCTCCTTCTGGGTTTACTTAGATGCAGCACACTGCTTTGGGGAAAAGGGAGGGAGATTTCTATATGCCCTCTTAGTATTGGGCCTATAAAGAGAGATCCATGTTTTGGGTTTTGTCTTTTATTTCCTTTAGCAAACAATGTCCATCCTTTCAGCAACCCATGGCCACATTCACAGCTAGTGAGGAACTGACAGATTTGCCAAGTTAGTTTTCTCCACTCCAAGACAGTTCACAGAAGGCAATACCTATGTGTATGTGATCCTCACTGAATGACTTCTTTCCATGATGGAAAAGGGCCATCTTTCTGGTCTCTTGGGACTGAGTTCCGTGATCTATTCAAACCTGTTTCTGGGTCTGATGAAATGGTTCTGTGGGTAAAGGTCCAAGGTTGAGGACCAGAGTTCAATCCCTGGAAATCACATGGTGGAAGGAGATACAGGCACACATAAATGCAAACAAAACAAAATAAAAACCTGTTTCTGAGATGTACTTAGGGCTCTTTGGCTATATTTAAACTCTTTGAAAACAAGATCTATTGATTTGTTTACTTTGGCAGTTTTCATCTGCTTCTTGTAACAAGGAATACAGGAGGCTATGAAACATCTTTCCATTCTAGGCATTTCTAGGAGGAGCTGCTACGGTTCTGTCAAGTCTTGAGCTGACTGGTGGACTACCCATAGTTGTGTAAAGACTCCTTGATCTGTCTCCAGCAAAAGCCATGGTGAATTGTCTTGAAGCTGATGTGTCTNCTGGAGCTTCGTAGAAAGGTCAGCACAGTCATGCACTTGAGATTTGTCCAGGGTGAACATAGTCACTTTTTCTCAGACTTACCCCTATATGTGACATCAATAAATATGGAAATGAAGGCTTCAAATCCTGCTTCTGATGAAACAATATGCTGTCTAAATTCAGTTAATTGTAAGGTACCTGGTGTTGAAAGACAAAGATATGCTAATCTTATTAAAATATGCCTGGTTAAATTTAGCTGTAAATTCTACTCAGAGAGAGGCTTCTGCTTCCTCCACTGTTACAGTCAAAATGTCTGGAGTGAAAACCACCCACTCTGCAGGCTACAGACTGAGTAATTTGGAAAGGTGAAAAGTTTAATTATGAGTCTATCTTCTGGGGAAAAGTAAAACAAGGCTGAATTCTTAATTTTTTTGTTTGTTTAGATTAAACCAACTGACGGCTTTCCCATTGTTTACACTTGCGCTACTCTGACAGGAGGAAAAGCTTTTAGCATGACTCTGTGTCATTTGAATTATACAAGCGAGGGAAGGAGCCCTGACTGGAGTGGGAGTTCAGCACTGTTTACTCAGGCTCCACCAATCTCTAATTTCCCAGACAAAGAAGATAGCTTTTATGATTTGTGGTCAAAGGCTTCAACCCTGGGCTTTCCCCTTCATGCTTTTGTGTAGCTTCGTATTTGTTCATGAGTGTGTGTGTCATGTATGTACTTCCGTTACATAGAATCTGGAGTAAGACAATAATATAGTCCAAACGAAGCTTTTATTTCTACTCCCATAAGGTAAAAACTGTTCTTTTTTCTAAAGATTTGTTTTTATTTTTAGCTGTGTGTGTGTGTGTGTGTGTGTGTGGTGTGTGTGTGTGTGTGTTCACACATGTGTAGGGTTGTAAACATGAATGCAGTGCTCACAAAACCAGAAGAGGATATTGGATCTGGAGTTACAGGTTGTTGTGTGCTGGGAACAAAACTCAGGTCCTCTGAAGGAGTGGTGTGTCCTCTTTAACCACTGAGCCATCTTCTCAGAGCCCTCTGACACCTGCCAAATCTATTTTTTATAGAACACTTATAAGCAGTCAAACATAAAATTCATAAAATTTGGATACATATAACTGTGTATGTATGTATGTATGTATGTATGTATGTATGCTCAGACATGAAGTATCACGCACAACTCACATACTCAGAGATGAACATAGGCAGCTCACAGGAGCCCAGCCATTCATTAGCAAAATCACTAGCTTCCACAACNTCTGTTTTAATAACCTTTGTATATTTAATTACTGTATGGTGACAGTTTTCTCATCTTATATTCTCCATATAATGGCAATTTGTTTTGAAACACACACAACTTCTTGAACCAGAACCATAACTGCTATGTATTTGTTTCCTCTTTCTTTTTGCTGCTCGCTGCATTCTCAAAATGATTGTGTTAATGTGTTTTAAAGGCATGTGCAAATCCCATCACTGTAATGCTTATTGTACTATAATAAATATATTTGGGATAAAGCTTTAGTTTCTGACAATTTTATTTTGTCTTAAAATTATATTTTTGATCAGTTCAAAATACAAGTATTTGGGCAGATGATTCAATGGGCAAAGTGTTTGCTGTGCAAGGACCTGAGTTTGAATTTTTAGCATTCTTGTAAAGTCAGATGTGTTAGTGCACGTTTATAATCCCAGAATTCCTTTGGCAAGATAGGAGGCAGATACAGGAGACTTCTCAGAAGCCTGGGGCTTACGTAGTCATGAACAACAGAAAGATCCTGTCTCAAGCAAGGTGGAAGGCAGGAAATGGTATCTGAAATTGACCTTTCCATGCACTCTGTGGAACATAGTAACCCCATACTCACATGAATGTGCGTGCATACATGTGCACCCCCCACCCCCCACCACCCCACACATACACAGAGGCACATACACATATTGAAATAATTTTTAAATTTTAAATAATTTAGAATATTAAAAAAATTTAAGATAGTGTTCAACTATTTACATAGATTGCTGAAAAACCAAACCCTGACAATAGATGAATTAGTGACNGAATACCTTCTGAGTCCTTTTCTGAAATAAGCAAACAGAACAGATACTTTGTTGTACACTCATCAAAAGTAACTTCAAAATGAATACACAGGGAAAACACTAATGGTGTGTAACTGGCAAGTGGTGAAATCTGACATTTGGGCATGTACAAATGGTCTCCTCTTGAAAGAACAAAAACTTATATACCTAATGTACTCCTGGGCTTATATGCTTTTAATCCTACTTATTCATAATTTATGTCTGTATGTCTTTATGTATGTGACTGTGTATAATAGGTATCTGCCGAATGTGGTGAAAACAAAATAACACATGTACTGCTTTATACTTGCAGCCTTAAATATTTACACATTTATAACACTCAATAAATACCTGAAGTGATAGAGTGAGTATAAAACTGATTAAACTGATTCTGTAAGTGACCCCAGTATTACCTTCTGTCTGCAAGACTGTGGCACAGTGGTGTAGCAGCTACTCTAAGCAAAAGATCTCCCTGACTTCGGCCTGGTCTGGCTTTATGACTTGCTCCAGCAAGCAGTGGCAGAGTTGGCAGGAGCCACTCCTGGACTGAGCCAGGGGAAACTTTTCGTCTGCTGGGCTCCTGCTGCCCTCAGCCAGGTAGTGGAGGAGAAGAATCTGCTTGGAAAAGAGTGCACTGTCCCTGCTAAGACCATGTCAGATCAGCCAGCACACTCAGAGGTGTTCCTCAGAGCAGGCCAGGTCGCAGAGTATTTAACCAAGTGGCAGGCTTGTGTACAAAAGGCAACGCCACACAAACCTGTGTTTGTGGTTGTATGGGTGTATGGTTGTGTTTATGACTCTAACATTGAACTATACACACCTGACAGAGTTGGTCACTGTGCAGTAGTCTAACTAAAGCACATCTGTACACAGGTACAGGGGATGTTATGCTTATCATAGATAAAGTAACAAACCCAGAAATCGGAGTGCAACCCTACCAGTAGCCACAAGATCCTGATGCCCACATCGATAAAACTAAATAGCAGCCACAACAACATTTCAGTGGACCCCAGTGCTTGTGGAGACCCTAAAACAGGTGATATCTGGCTAACAGGATGAGAAGATTCAGTAGAAACTAGTAGGAAAAAAAAGAAAAAAGTTTTGTCAATATTATAGTTATTGAAGGAGCAAAAATACACAATGA
>LZPO01097135.1:415339-428649 GCA_001675575.1 Neotoma lepida | reverse complement strand
ATTGATGAAATTATAAGTATCCTCCAAATGTGTTCAAGGCTGGTTACTTAGCTCATGGTACCACCACTTAAAGGAGCAATCTCTAAGAGTGAGGCCTAGTGCAGAGGGCATTGGGTTATGCAGGCATACCTTTCCGGTGGCCATGGGACCCNATCTCTCCCTCTTCTCTTGTCTTTCTTATGAGGTCAATGGCTTCCTCTGCCTAAATGCAGTGTGGCCAACCACTCATGAACAGAAACCTCCAAACCTGTGAGCCAAAACTGACATTTCTCATCATGAATTGACTNTCTAGGGTGTTTGTTGCCTTAACAGACACCTGACTGACACACAGTGGATCATTTATGTCAGCAACAAACTGGCTTCAACACTGTGAGACTGGAGGACATAAGTTCCCACCTTGCATTGTTTAGCAATCTATGTGAATACTTCTTGNACACCACAAACACATGGGATTTCTCAAAAGTGGTCTAGTCACCTTGCACAGGCATGTGTTGGCTATACACAGGACACAGGAGAACACAGGAAGCCCAGCCCTGTGCCTCTTGGCTAAGGTGGTCCTGCTTGGCCTTGATTCCCAGCTCTGTGCTTATGATTTCCCTATTTTTTGTTATCATAGCTTTTCTCCCAAGATTTGCTTCTAACAAAGTTTCAAACTGTTGGAAAGNTTATCTTCTCAAGAGATTGCAACAAAGACCCTCTTTTTCTTTGCCCTCCTCTTCCTCCTTCTGTCAGAGTTTTCTTCAGGATAACAAGAAACACAAGAACACAAGAAACACAAGAAAATTAGTAAGTAATAAATATATTTGTTTCTTATTTGCAGCTCAGGGTCAGAAACTCTTCTACCAACACCGGCCAAGTAATACAACAGAAATCAGATAGAAGACTAAAGAAGGTGATGGGGGCAGGAGAGCCCAGAGAGGGTGGGCTGGTGCTAAAAGGAGGGGCTGACACTCAGCCCAGCCAATTATAGCCATCTCTCTGAGTATGGCCCGTTATTGTCAGAGCCTCTAATTTAATTAATTAGATTTTTAAAGATTTCAGTGACCACGCAAACTAATGCTCTGTTTTGATATTCCCCTATGTGTCCACCGCNGTATTCTTCTCATCCTCCACCTCTCCCCTCCCTACTCTTCACTCATCCTCTCCCCACAAGATTCTGGTAATATAAAAGAAGTTGGAAATGTAGGCTTTGTGTAAATGTTCTCGATTTTTAAAATATTACTTCTTAAAACTCTACACTTTGTCTTGAACAAATAAATTATATCCATGTCAGGTTGCTGGCTGACGAACTTGGCATCAGACAGTTGCAGTCTGGGACATTTCCTTCTGTTATAGAGTAACTGGGAAAGCTGATTCATTCTTGCAGATTCAGATGCTTAATATATTTGNGTCCATTTCACTAAATAACATTTTTTAATCAGAAGTTCCAATGCGCCATTCTGGAGGGAATCTGCTTAATCATATTTTATTTTTAAATTACATTTCATTTATTCATTATTATTGTGTATGTGACATAATGTGTGACGTGTGTGAGATCTGTGGTGTGTACATGTGTGTGTGTGTGTGTGTGCTGTCTCTTATACACATCTAGATGTGTGATAGGTGTGTGTATGGAGGTTGGAGCAGTCAGTCTGGGAAGTCAGTTGTCTCCTTCCTCCAGGGGTTCCAGGGATTGAACTTGGGTCCTTAGGCTTGCACAGGATGTACTTTTAGCCACTGAGCCATCTTCTTACTTTTAAATGCAGACTTAACTGAGTTAACCTTCACTGTGTGATGTTTAATTCTGGCTGTAAGTCACACTTCTGAGAATCTGTGAAGGCACTTCCAAAGACAGATCACTTTGGTTCTGACCTAATCAACAGCTTACATTTTTGATATCATTTCATATTATCATACCTAATATGACAACCATCTTGGGAGGAAGTGAAAGGTAGGAGGTAGGGCCCTCTTGGGGGAAGCTAGGCCCTGTGGGCATGTCTGTGGGGCTATATATTGTCCTGGACCTGTCCTGTAATCCCTTTTTCTTTTCTGCTATTGAATCACCGTGATGTAAACTAGTTTGCTCCACCTCTCTGTCCACAGCATGGAAGACTGACAGACATTTTTGAAACTGGGAGCCGTTGTTGTGAGTGGTTGTTTTCCTGGGTAATTTGTCACAGCAGCCAGAAGAGTCACTAATCGCTGCAGCTTTTCTGACTGGATCTCTTAACTTGCTGGTTACCACCAGGGCAGGTGAAAGGGGGCTTACCTCCAGAGGTACTTNCTAATGACAGATGCCAGTGCCAATCAGCTTAATTCTGCTAGGGTTGTTGCCTGTTACTCGTTGACCACTGTCCAGAGGGTGGGAAAGGATGGNTTGACTTGCTGATCCTTCAGTGAATCTGACAGATTCAAATCTGCTGTGTTACAAATCCTAAAAGAAAACAGTGCCTACTGCAGCACTAACCANTGTCTCCTTTGGGTAGTATAACCTAATGAATACTGGTTGAATTATAATCTTCTTGCCATGAGATCCAGTCTGGAAAAGGAATAGGACTNTAGTGCTCACGATGTTTCTCAGAAGGATTGGCACTTAGGTTAACCCTTGTATGAACTTTACCGTGGGAATGAATTATTAAATATGTCTTGTTGGGTCAGTGAGATGACTTGGAGGGTAAAGATGCTTGCTGTCAAGCCTGATGACAGGAGGTGGATCTCTAGTATCTACATGGTAGAAGGAGAGAACTGACTCCTGCAACTTGTCTTCTGACCTCCACACAATGGCTGTGGCACATGTATGTCCACACACATATACATGCATGCACCCACAAAATAAAGAAATATAATAAAAAATCTGGGACNAATATGGTGGTCAGTATATGGGGAGGTTGTGAAGAGGGAGGGTGTGTGGGGCACAGCGTTACAGTGGAGGTTTCTGGAGAGGGACAAAGGTGCATATCAGAGTCTTCATTTTCACTGCTAGCTTATGGCAGTAGTCCAGTGAGCGCTCCCTCATGCTGGAGTGGAGTGAACATGTCATAAATCCCTTCTTATCAGTAGTGGGTGTACTCCTCCTTATCAGTAGTAGTGTTTACTTAGTGGATACCTACACCAAACAAAGCTAGCAACAAATCCCATTTATAGTATGCACTTTCCTATCAACACATTTCTATAATAAAGCTTAATTTATAAATTAAGTCTAGCAAGAGATAAGCATAATAAAAAATAACAGACAAACCATAACCATGTNTTGAAATAAAATTGCCAGCACCTCTATTCTTGTAATACAGGACCATTAGTAAATAACATGTCATTTGAATGTAAGCTCACAATACCCAGTCNCTGAAATGACTGAGCCACTAGCACACAGCTAGTCCATACATTGTTGACACTCTGGACAAATGGGCAATTCATATCCAGGTGGGATGGGGCAGACAGTCTGAGATGTCATCAGACTACTTTGAAAGGAATACAATTAAAAACTTATGGGTAACTTATTTCTGGAAGTTTTTATTTGATATTTTCAGACTGTGGTTGACTGTAGGCAACTGAAACGACAGACAAACCCCCTGGAGAAGACGGCTATTGGCAGGGAAGACCATGAGGAAGGGGGGGTGGCTGCATCTGCAAGGAGTGACNGACAGGTGGACGTCATTGGAGGACACAGATCAGGATTTTGACTTGGGGAATCTGTAGCTATGGGCTAGGTTGGGAGGGAACGGTAGAACTTTAGTGGTAACTTAGCTCCAAAAATTAGAGGCTGAGGTCTTCGAGAACTGTGTCACAGTCATGGGACAGAGCTGGGCCAGCCTGTCACTTACTCTGCCTCTTGTCTGCTTCCAATGGCATGTGAGGACTTCAGACGGAATGTCCTGGGGTACCAATGGTGTAGGGGGACATATTTGCCTCCTGTGGGNAGCTCCACAGTAGAGTCTCTTTATCTTTGGTGTTGGGGGATGCGCAGGGATGGACCTCTGCCCCTGCTGTCCTCCACAGTGACTTGTGACCCGGCCCTTCCGCTAGACCACTGGCTTCTTTTCCACACCAAGTTTGTGAGCTCCAGGCTTGAACTAAGGGGCTGTGATTTGACCAAAGTCTCACTGTATTTTTGTTTTTAGTTCCTTGGACAAGGAGATGTGAAAAGAGATGTCCAGTTTTTTAAATACTCAGGTTAGATTTCTTACTTCTTTGATTCTGTGGAGTTGAGTGACAAGACATGCATAGTCTGATGACCCAAGGACAGGACAGTGGAGAATGTTACTTAGTAGCACCTGTAAGGATTAGACTAGAGTGATGAAATGCAGTTTTTTTCTCCTTAATCCTCNCCCTGGCCTGTGATAGACTCATATTTAAACGGATGTAGAAAGCAAGACATATTAGTTACTTTTCTATTGCTGTGATAAAACACNNAGACCANAGCATAGAAGGAAGGGTTCATTCTGGCTCATGGTTCCAGAGGAAGAAGTGTCCATCNTGGCAAAGAAGCAGCAGNTGTGGTGGCTGAGGTAGCAAGCTCAGNGTTCACATCTTGAATGATAAGNGGGAAGTAGAAAGAGTGAGCTGAAAATGGTCCACGACTCAACTCTCAGAGCCTGCTTCTAGTGACATACATTCTCCAGCAAGGCCATACTCCTTAACNCCGAAAATGGAACCATTAATTGGGGACCAAGNATTCAAATNCCTGAGATTGTAAGTGCTATTTCCCATTCAAACCATCCTACCTGAGATTGGCAAGTGGCAGAACTCAGCTGAACCTCAAGGCCTCCTGGATGCCAAAGCTTGTTTCTCCTGTGAAGTAACCTTGTTCAAGATCCATAATATTCTCCAGGTTAACTTTCCTGGCTCCATGCTGGGTAATCACACTCAGGGAGCACAGGAGGTACTTGTTCCTTTAAAAAGATTCTATGAGATGGAGGTTCAGTTAGATACTGTGAATGTGTGACCTCAGACTAAGTGCAGACAGTTCCCCCAAGGTAGTCCTGGAGATCCTGTCACCTGAAGTTCTCAAGAAGACAAAGTACCTGCAGTGGGGCTTACTCCCTTAGTTGGCCATGTGGTCATGTACTTCACATAGCTAAAGATGGATAGGGCTATGCATCTTGAAAAGAGTTCTGTGTTGTGAGCCATGTCCACTCTCAGAAATCCATCGTTTTTTGGCTAAAAACTATCTCTAGACACCATTGTATAATTTGAAAGTGGTAGGAAACTGGCTGAAGTGAAAACCCCAGCTGGAATCATGTAAAAGTATTTGAAAATATTGGAAAAACCTTGGGATCCAACAGAGGAGTTATACAAGTTACGTTAGTGGCGAGCAAGTGCAGTTCAAGGGGTAAAAGGCAGCGAGCACTGGAGAGAGGAGAAGCAGGACGAGGTAGATGTGGAGCTAGAGAGGGTGCAGGGCACAGAAAGGGGCAAGAAGGGGGATGAAGACAAGGTGATGTAGATGAACTCTACCTGCAAGGAGGTCAAGCCCTGCCCGTGCCTCGGGACACACCCCACCCCCACCCCCATGCCTTGGTGCACAGAACCCCTCTCTTCATCCCAGTGGAAGTCCTGCAGAGCTCTGCCCAGGATCTGCCTGCTGCAGCCACACTGCTGCCATGGTGTCAGGGCACACAAGGCTTTCTTCTGTTGTNTAAGCATACATGTTTCAGTCAATATGATTGCAAACACAAGGAGACCAAAGAAAGGAGTATGATGAGGTTTACTAAAAACAAAGAAAAAATGAGATGCCTTCTGTAAAACATGGAGCTTTGAGAACCTGAACTCAAATTCTGGGGGAAAAAAAAAGACTGCAATGGGTTATTCAGTGTGAAATTTATGTGCACCCGAAGTGGAGAATTATTTAGCTTCCCATATTTCCTGTTTCTAAACACAGTTTCAAATTGAAAATGCTAGGAAAGCTGGGTTAAGCAGCGCTGCACACTTCCTTCCTATTTTATTTATGGTCAAGGACTACTATTTGTGTCTGCATTATAGAACCGTTATAGAGATAGTGCAAATGTTGACAGAGAAAAAGCACGCACTCCCAGAAATGAGGCAAAACAAACATGAAGGAGCCAGGAAAGAGGAAGTGCCAGAAAGAGCAGAGGCACCAACAGGTGGGACTACCTGAGCCTGGGTCTTTGCAAAAAGTGTCATGCCATGCTGGCTTTCATAGGTTGATGAATACGGTTAAAGTGGGGAAGGTGCTGTGTGCAGGATTGNACTTTGTACCAGTCTGGGTCCCAAGGATTAAGGAAGCACCAGCTTTTCATGCACCTAGTTGGAATTTTCCAGAATGGGTTTCTGGGGTGGGGGTGAGGGAATGGCAACTTTNATGGTGCCACAGGTACCTTCTTCCATTACCGTTCCAGGTACTGAATGTTTGCCTGAAGTGCTTTCTATTGGAAGACAGTGTAGGATGTGAGATGTTGTGGAATATTAGTTTAAGATGTGTTACATTTGTTTATGTTGTGGAATATTTGTTTAATGATGCAAAGATGTGTTGCATTCTTATACATTGCACTTGTTTAACTCTATGAAGCTGTGTTACTGTGCCTGTCTAAAACACCTGATGGTCTAATAAAGAGCTGAATGGCCAATAGCAAGGCAGGAGAGGGATAGGCGGGGCTGGCTGGCAGACTGAATAGAGAAGAGAAGAAGAAAGAAGGATGAGCAAGAAAAGGAGAAGGAGAGGAGGATGCCAGGGACCAGCCACCCAGCCACACAACCAGCCTCAGAGTAAGAAGGGAAGAAAGACATACAGAATAAAGAAANCNAAAAAGCCCAGANGCAANGCATAGTTAAAGAGAAATGGGATAAGTTAAATTAGAAAAGCTGGCTAGAAACAAGCCAAGCTAAGGCTGGGCATTCATAAGTAAGAATAAGTCTCCGAGTATTTATTTGTGAGCTAGATAGCAGACCCCCAAAGAGTTAAAAAAANTTCAGCTACAGTGAGACCANAGGGTGGGCAGGGGACTGTGTGTGGGCCTGCCATGCCTCACATCAGAACAGTCTGAATAGCCATAGGCNATCTTTCCAGTCTGTAAAGTTGGTTATCACATGGGGAACAAAACAAACTGTTGGGTCTATTCCCATGGCAGAAAGCCTTAGGGATAAGTTGGAAATTCAGTATTTGTTTTTTGATTGGCCAAATTGCAAATCGGGGCTAGGGGTGGAGCCTAAGCCTCCATTTTAAACCAAATTACAATATGTAATGCAACCTTGGAGAGGGGAGATGAACGGAGCTAGTGTGCACCCTGGGTGTGGGACTTTTCCTTCCCAGGCCCTGGCATAGCCTGCCCTCCTCTCTGAGGCTTCCGGTGCAAACATGTACCCTGTGTTAGTGAACTCCAGCGGCACGAGTTTTCTGAGGGTTTCGATCTATACATCCAAGGCGGGGTTGGGGACTTTAGGAACAGGAGTCCTAGTGGAGAGGGGAAGGAGAGCTCAGAGTTCTGTGTGCCTGAGTTCCATTTTAATGAGTGACTCTGAGAGACAAGCAAGCTGCAAAAACAATTTATTTTTTCAGATAATACCAGGAACTGCCTGGAAATACAGGGAGAAGGAAAACACAGTAATTAATTTGTCACTGAAACCTGAGGGGTTCAGCTCCACTTATAGGTGATAATGAATGTTTTGCATGTAATTAGCAAGAATAATTAGCACGTTCCTGGTAACAAATAGATTGGCTGGTACTCTGCAAACAAAATTAATTGTTGTGCTAACAGAGGCAATTGTGTCTCTTTATCTTCTGACAGTGGCCCCCATCTCACCATCCTGCTTCTGACCTCTCTGGCTTTGTATAGCTAGGGGGCTGGAATGGGATGGGGTAGGACTCTACCTCTTCCATCTGCTTCTCAGAAACTTCAGGGCCACCGGGGGAACTTGTTTGTCAAAACTCGTTAAGCAATTTGTAATCTTTAACATGTGTTTTACTGTATTAGTGAATGAACCATTCAAATCAACCTACTGGTTAAGCCGAGAAAGCCGTTCTCCTCAATCAAATGCTGACATATTTAAACTTTGAGAGCCCCTTTTGTTTTAACATTCCCTGGAAAAAGGATCTCTGGAAAAAAATATCTAAAACTAGAATCTGGAAAGGAAACTTTCCTATTCTGTACTGGTGTACACTGAGATCTTGACAGCAGAAGCTTAAAGACAAGAGTCTGGGCTTGGCTGGGCTTGGAGNTTTGCTAGCTTTAGTAGCTTGCAAACCCACTGCTTTGAAGACACATGGAGGTGTGAGGTTATAGTGCTTTAAACTGTTCAACAGCATGTATATTATATGCACACAGTAGGCTTCTTTCCAATTTTGAAACACATCAGTACATGCACTTTTATTTCTATGCCACACAGTAGTTGCGTGCTCTTACAGGACACATCGAGACATTTGTNTACATGTATGTGATGTGAAATGATCAAGCATGTGGTGTAGATCAATGAGAAGAACACTTTGTATTGGGAACATTAAAAATCCCCTTTACTAACGCAAGTTTTTCAATTCCTTCCGCTTACAGCATGGAAAATAATTGTGATGACCATGGGTATTCCTGCAACTTGTCAGCTCTCTGGAGAAGCCGGGAACACTGTGATACATTGTGAAGGTGACTCTCAAACACAACTACTCCCCTGCCGTTGAAGTTGTTGGCTGGATATAAAAATTGAGTTCAGGTTGGTTGTGGGGATGGACTCCAGCCTGTCCCCCTCCCCCATGTGGCTGGCTTAGCGCCTCGTGTCTTCCTGCCCCAGCCTCGCCTCCTGAGTGCTGAGGTTACAGGCGTGTCCCTCATACCCAGCTTCCTCACTTTCTAATAATCGGCTGTGTAGCACTGACTGATGTCATAAAATACATACGGGGATTTTTATTAGCTAAAATTCCTTTGACTGGTCTCAAGTGAGCTGTTCAGCAAAAAACTGCTGAATCAGCAAAATGCTTAACTTTCCACTCAGGAGCTACTTGGGTTTCAAGACAGGTTTCCACTGGATGTTCAGGAAAAGAAAATAGCATGCTTGGGGTGCGTGCATGCGTGTGTGTGTGTGTGTGTGTGTGTGTGTGTGTGTGTAATAGGAACTATGAGCATTCTGCATACAATATACTAGAATGCAGCAATTCTTGGTGTTGGGTAGAATGAGGAGCTAAGGAAGGTTTGGTTTTTCATATGTCAGTCTGTGTAAACATTCCTATTCTTGAACTAACCACCACACCCGTGGCATGGTAAGGCTCAAGGTAGTGTCAGCATCACTTGGTGGGAAGACAGTTTCTGGCTGCTGTGGGTTAGTGGTATAGCTGAAGGGCTGTTTTCCTGATAGGATTTTTTGCACTAGTAGGGTAGGAATCTCTTCCACAGGTCTCAGAAACTCACAATTATCTGAGCATTAGCACGTATGGACTCTGGCCAGCTGAGGAGAGTATATTAAAGGTATGNAAGTGTTACTGGTAGCTGAAGACTCTGCTAGTTTCAATGTTACTAGCAACTTATTCAATAAAGAAATAAAGGTGAACACACACTGTAAGGTAGCAAAGAAATTTTATTCAAAGCAAAGTGANAGTCCGTATTAGAAAGGAATAAACTGAAAGACTGACAGGAGATCACGTGACTGAGGGCTTCCTTTNATGAGAAGGCAGAGTTTAGTTGCTAAGGGATATAGCTTGGGTGGCTCTTTATTATTATTATTTTTTAATTAACTAATTATTATTATTTTTGTTTTTTGAGACAGGGTTTCTCTGCATAACAGTCTTGGCTGTCCTGGAACTCTCTTTGTAGACCAGATTGGCCTTNAANTCATTGAGGTCCACCTGCCTCTGNCTCCCAAGTGCTGGAATTAAAGGCCTGTGCTACCACCGCCTGGCGTGGCTCTTCATTTTTATTGACAGATTATTATATAATAGTTTCTCTTTCACATCTTTTCCCCATAATGCATCTTATTTTAATCATATGCATGCCCAATCACAGTCCAGGCATAAGATTACCATCTTAGGGAATTTTCCCTGAAAGTTTTCAGTTAGAGGACACAGTTTGCCTTATTGGACATGCATCTGAAACCAGTTCAGGCTGCATCTGCCTTCTTACTCTTGTACCTAGAAGCAGGGTGCTGAATAGATCCTGTCTAATTTTGATGGTTGTGAGGGGGAGGAAAAAACCTTCTCTGTTTTTGAGTGTGTATGCTGCTCAATGCTAATGAGGGTTCTAGGTTACTAGGTGCACTGTGTCAGAGAAGGATGTGTGTGTGCATAGTATCTGAAGGTAAGGATCTCAGGCTGCCAGATGCTTTATTAGATGAGGGGTGTGTGCATAACCCAAAGCAAATGGAGTCCTAGGTTGATAAACTATCTCCANGTGCCTGCCTGCCTCAACTTCTGCCCTTCGGCACTCTGAAACCTTTTCAGATGTGGGAGCTGTTAAAGGTCATGGAATTGACTGGACTGTCTTTAACGTGAGTATTGTTTTATACTTTCAAACATATTCACACCCTGAGCAAAACCACAGAGTAGCTGAATAGGACATGGAAGTTAGGTTTAGAGGCTAAGGAAATCAGGATGTCAACATGCCCAAGTAATGGGCCAATGGNCCACTCTAGATGGCTGTTGATACAAATAGTCCTTTGTGTCTAAGCCATGCAGTCTGAGACATTAGAGACAGCAGCTGATTTAAACATGATTCACAGAAGAAGTTTTCTCCACANTAAAGCCCCTGTTTGGAATGGAGCTCAGGTGGTAGAGTATTTGCTTAGTTAGCCTTGAGTTCAGTCCCAGCACCACATAAACTGGGTGGGGTAATGCATACCTGTAATCCCAGTCATACAGAAGGTTTTTGTGTCTTCGAGTGTATATGCACATGTGTGAGTGTGTGTGTGCACGTGTGTACATGCACATGTGTCCAGTGATGGCTTTTAATCTTCTCTTGGCTTTATTGCATATGTAAGTCAAANGTACCTTCTAGGAGTGGAGTGTAACTCAGTGGTAGAGAGCTTGCCTACCTAGCATTTGTGGTCCTGGATTCCATTCTCAACACCACAAAAGCAAAACAAAGTGGGGTGAGCCTGTTGCTCAGTTGGTAGGATATTGCCTAGCATGTACAAAGCCCCAAATTCAATCCACAGCGCTGTATAGTGCCATACTCTCATAACTCAGCATTTGGGAGGCAGAGGCAGGAGTATCAGTTCAAGGTCATTTTTGGTTACACAGCAGTGTTGAGGCCAATTTGGAATACAAGGGAATAAGACCCTGGCTAAAAACAAAACAAAACAATTAAGAGATGATAGGGAGGTACTGAGGAAGTAAATGCTCAAGACACAACATATCTTATTCAAAGACTCAAATACAGTTAAAAATATTTCCTGTTCCACTAAACAATTCTTCACAGAAAAAAGTTAAACATAGTTTATTTTCAGCAAGAACACTTTCAATACTTGTATCTCTGATTCTGTGAACATAGAGGGAAGTTTGGGTCCTTCCCATGCAAGGCACATGGTTTTTTATCATGTGAGCTTGAGGCCACTGAGCTAACTCTCCTCGCCTCCNCTCTTTCTTCATCTCCACTTCTTCTAGCTGGAACAGTGTCTTAAAGTTAACGGGCAGTCGACTTTCTCTGAGCCAGAGCAGTGAACTCACAGACGTATTCTGAGGCTGAGTAATTACCTCTCCAGGTGTTTGACATTTAAACCCTGGCGCTAAGCAGGCATCTGGTCTCTGTATCCAGTTATGATAAATGTCCCTGGAATATTCCACTAAGAACTCAGCTGCTGTCGGTTTGCACTGTAACTGCAGACATCATTAGAAAAAAAAAAGTCTTTTCTTCATTAATAATGGGGAGGTCTTGGNAGTGGGGATCAGAATAGCTCTCATCTGAGCTGAAGTGATTTGATTTTATTTCTGCCTTTCTGCTCCTTCTATGTCAGAAGAGAAATGGACAAAACCAATGACAGCTCACTTTTTCTGCTTAAGTTACCCACTATGCTGATGGTTATCTGACAACTAGGGGTTTAATACAGCTCTGCTCTGTCATTGAATATGTTTGCAGTAGTTCTGGGCTAAGCTTGTTAATATTCCACANCAGTGGAATCCATTTCCTCATGAATGGATAAGTCCATCAATGTGGTAAGTGATANACCTTTTGAGCAAGATGGAATGAGATACAAATACCAGTGACAAGGATGTTTCCATATGATGAGGACTGGTTTGCTTCTGGAAGTCTCTGGGAATCAACCTATTTATCAAATTTGATAAATTTTCAACAACCTATGAAGTTCCTCTCTTGTGGCTATATTAATACATTTTCTTCCAAAGAAGAAACATTGAGGCAATGGATATTTTTCACATGGGTTTGGGACAAGTCTGAGCCTCTGTGTAGTCATACATGTCACACTTGAGTCTTGAAGGGAGGGTGAGCTTTCCATTAGTTGTGACCTGGCTGGTCATGTGTGAAGGATGGGAACAAACTGGAAGGAGTGACTTAAATAGCACCAGAATAAATTTAGAAAAAACATATTAGGCTGGATATTAAAGGCGTGCGTGGCAACTTACTAGAGGTTGTAGGAGTTCCCAAGTTCTCACGGCTTCACATTCTGTGAGACTCCGAGGAAGGCTACCNCTCAGCTAGTTTTTCACATCTTGTTCCTCAAGTAAACCTGAGTCAATGACTAGACCCTTGGCCTCCTTGCATTGGGTGGACACACTTTGAACTTCAAGCACTTTCTTGGGTCTCTGCTTATCACTTTGTGACGGTGCCTCAGGAATTGTCATCTGCATGCAAACCCTCACGCTGGTACCACCCCTTATACCTTATGTGGCACTCTCTCATGCAGTGGGGATATCTGTCTGGGTGTTCTGTTCTCTGGCCTCTGATGATTTTCCAACTGTCTGCCCCTCCAGGGCAGCCTCAGGCTGGGCACAGTAAATGNTACTGGGTANNGAATGGATTAGGGTTCTCTAAAGGAACAGAACAGATAGATTCAATATATACATTAAACAAGGATTTATTAGAGTGACTTATGTAGTTTCTTGTGTAGACTCTCCAATGGAGAGGCCAAGAACCCAGTAGTTGCTCAGTCCACAAGGTAGGGTGCCTCTGTAGTCCCAATCTGGCACTGAAGGCCTCGAAGATTCCTGGAGAACTGGTGGTTTTCAGTCTGTATTGGAATACCAGAGAAGTTGATTCTAGTGTTGGTGGAGGAGTGCAGGATAGCTGGACTTGTGAACGAGAGTGAGGGCAAGGAGGTAAAAAGCAAAGTTTCCTTCTTCCATGTCCTTTTATCTGGGCTGCCACCAAAAGGTACCACACACATTTAGTGTGAGTCTTCCTGCTTCGAATAGTGTGATCAAGAAAATCTTTCACAGGAGTGCTCAG